>JARHVA010000014.1:9607500-9935000 GCA_037957365.1 Torreya grandis | reverse complement strand
CACCTCATGGTGGCTACAATGTAATTAATGTTAAGTGATTCTAAAAATGAGAATTTCATTCTTGATGTAGACACCTTCACCAATTTGGTAGGCCTGAGGGGCAATGTATAATACACAATGTATACTCTACAAAAGAGTAATTTTTTATATGACTGAATTTAGTTCATCTCAGATTTATCATCCCATTATTTTCATTCACTATCCTTTGAAGCTTGAGTGGTTATAAAGTCTCTAATAACATTGATCCATAAACTAGGTGGATATTCTACTCTACGTTTCACCAACATAGACCCTTTTAAGTCAAGGTGTTTCTCTCAAGTTCTATGCCAAAAAAAACACCCAAAATATTGTTTTAAGATGTATTCTAGCTCTATGACTAACATCTATAGCATAAGAAAGAATATTCAACCCTTCACATTCAATATTCACATGCTAAATCCATTGCATATATTCCTCCACACTCTAAACATGTTATTACTCCACACATGATTGTAATTAACATGTTTACATAGAGGTATAATACCAAATGTGAAGTTATTTAACATTTAAGATTTATTAAATGTTTGGTGTATTATCTTAGTTGCAAGGAATTTAAACTTAAAATTAAAGGAAATAAACATATAAACCACAAATATATATAACACAAGACACCTTAGAGAAACTCAATGTGAGAAAACTCTAGTAAAAGTGAAGTTATGCTTCCTCATATCCACTATATTTTGTAGTTTACAATATTTTTGCATTTTGGGATTACAAGGAAAAACCAAACTTATGGATCCATACTCATAACTATCCCTACAATATTTAATTGAAGAATTTCCTCTCAACAAATTAAAAACTACTGAATTTAGTTGTCTTAGCTATGTAGTATTCAACTATTGAACTCAGCTATCTTGATTGTATAGTCCTCCTTGGATGGATCTCTATGGATTTATCTCTATTATCTCATTTGATTTCTCTTAATTATCTCTACCTTGTCAAGACCTATATTTATCCTTTATCATCCCTATAAATCATTAAGAAACTAAACTGACTCAATAAAATGAAGTGGAAATGTCAAAAACCATCAAATACATGCAGCTCTAGAGTTATACAATTGGCTCTAGGATAAATAGTCAGGCTTTGGAGATGAACAATTGGGATTCAAAGTTTGATAGTATAAGCTTTGGATTTTGAATTATAATAAAATTTTCCATCTTTTGAAGGCCATAACAAATTTTTTGAGAGGAACTCAAAAAGTACTTTTGATGTTAAATATATGTTTTTTTATCCCATACAACAAAAAATATCATTTTCCAAGACTCAACATTTTGTAGATTACTCATATTTGATATGTGATTGTCTTATGAACTAAATTAGATGATAAATATATAATTTTTTTGATCATGTGCCCAAAATTTAAAGGCTTTTAGGTCCCACAAAATCTATAAAAAGTATATGAGTATTTACCCTAAACTTCCCAAGTGATAAACCAAACTTATCATCAACTTAGACAATACCTTGTTTAGGTTCCAATATGATCATCTTTTAAGTAACACCTTTATTATATTCCAATTTGATTAGCTCTTGGACAATACCTTATTCAAGTTTAAATTTGATCATATTTTGGACGATACCTTTCTCAGGTTCTAATTTGATCCACTCTCTAATTTGAAGGCTTTTAGTCCCATAATTTCATAAATTCAAGTGATGAGGAAAATATTTACCCAACTTCTTCTTTGAATGCCCTATGTATTTGCTTGAAAATTATAATTTCAATAAAATTTGCCAATTTGTTTGCTCTCACCTTCTTGATGATCTTTCATTCATCTACAAAAATATATTTTTCCCACTCCTTTTGGCCAATAAGATCAAGGGTATACTATGAAAGGTACAAAATACCTTATTTGTTTCACATGGAAGGCTCAAAGAAACATTAGTTTTAAAATAAAAAGAAGAGGCATATCTAATTAAAAACATTCTTCCTTAAGATTCATAATGTTACCTTGGATTATTTCTTCACTCTAAGTACAATTATACCTTATTGTCACAAGGAAACTATATTCAAATCCATGTTGAACATGTCTTGCTTTGCACTTGGTAACTATCTTAACATTTCTTTCTTTTGGAAGAGTAATTTTTATGCCAAGCTAAATGCTTAGATTTTTTCATGTCTCTTGGATGGTTGGTCCATCAAAGATTTTTGGTAAATACCATCACATCATAGAGGCCCTATAATTTCTTGCATCAACAACAATAGAAATGGAATTTCAACCCACCTTAATGCCAATGAATCAAGACAATCTCTCCACTAGCATTTGTTATCTGAGTAAAAGGAAACATATACACAATGGCCACCACAACAATCACCACAATAGATTATAAAAAATCTAACACAATTGCATAAATATATTGGTAAAACTTTTATCAAAAAAATGATACCAAACTTATCTATAAACTAGGTGGAAATTCCACTCTTAAATTTCACCAACATGAACCCTATTGAGTGAAGTTGTTTCTCTCAAGTTCTATGCCATATAAAAACACCCAAAATGTTTTTTTAAGATGTATTCTAGCACTTGTGACCAATATCTATAGCATAAAAAATAATATTCAACTCTTCACATGCAATCACATATGCTACATCCATTTCATATATACGTCCACACTCTAAACATGATACTACTCCATACATGATTGCAATTAGCATGATTGCATAGAAGTATAATACCAAATGTGAAGTTATTTAACCTTTAAGGCTAAATCGCGAGCTCTCTTAAATGTTTATTGTATTAACGTAATTGCAAGTAATGTAAAAATGTAAGTAAAGGAAACAAATGCATCAACCACAATGAGAGACAACACAAGACATACCTTGGAGAAACTCAATGTGAGAAAACACCAATAAGAGTGAATCCATGCTTCATTATCTCCACTATGTTTTATAGTTTATAAGTTTTTTTACTTTTGAGATTATAATGAAAAACAAACCTTATGGATCCCATACTCATAATGATTTATACAATATTTAGTATAAGACTTGCCTATAAAAAAAGGAAAAAATATTGAACTCAACTATCTCAGTGGTGTATTCTTAAACTATTGAACTCAGTTATCTCAGCCATATAGTCCTTATTGGGTGGATATTTTTGGATTTATCTATGATGTCTCCTCTGATTTCTCTTGATTATCTTTGCCTTGCCAAGACCTATATTTATATTTTCCCAATCATATAAACTACCAAGAAACTCCTTTAACCCACCAAAATGAAGTGTAAATGTCAAAAACCATCCAATACATGCAACTCTAAAGTTCTAAAGTTGGATCTAGAGATGAACAGTCGAGCTCCAGAGATTGAAAATATGATCTTTGGAGTTTGACTTACAATAAAGTATTCTAACTTCTGAAGGCCATAATTTTTGCATATGAACTCAAAATGACATACCATTTTTTTGAAATTGTCTAGTTTTTTTAGGGGAACACAAAAAGTAATTTTGATGCTAAACATATGCTATTTTAGCCTATACAACAAAAACTAGAATTTTTTAAGACTCAACATTTTGTAGATTACTCATATTTGATAGTTGATTGTCTTACTGATTGAATTGGTTGATAAACATGATCAAACAAAGTCATCATAATTTTGCACACATAGATTGTTCATATATTCTTAGTTGATAGAAACCTAATGAATTCCCTTGATATATTTCCACTAGAATGCCATCTAATCTTGGTGATTTTATCTTCAAGGAATTATCTTGTAATAGTCTAATCAAGGAACTGTCTCATTTCAAGTGGAAGCCTTTTAGGACTTATTTTCAAATGTTTTTCTCTAGAGGATTCACAACTCAAAATAAAATATCTCAGAGGTAAATATATTTCTATTTTTTTAAGGATTTTATCCCATGCTACATTAAATTTTTTGATATAATATGTTTTTTTTTTTCATACATTAATTTTAGAATAGGAAAACATTATTTAGAGCCTCTATCACTATTTTGTTCCAGTTTACCTAGATTAAATTCTTTATTCTTGAGTAATGTAAAAAATTTCCTTTTTATATTAGCCTTTAATGAAATTAAAACTCAAGTTAAACCTAACATTAAAAGGGTCTTTATAAAGTTTAGTTTTTACTCTACCTGAGAAAGAACACTAATTTATATCTTCTTTCCTTCTCATCTTGTTTCAATTTCTCCAAAGCCTATGAATTTAAATTTTTTGGGATGGTATTATACCATTTACACATATTTTTGTTGATTTATAAGAAAGGTGAAGTCGTCACCAATTCAATAACTATATCCAATGGTAATTCCATGGTCACCTCAAATATAGATAGGGTGTAAACTAAATTCTATTTATATCATGGAAATTGAAAATCTTGATGTAAAAATAATTATATCATGAAATTGTGTAATGTGATAAAATGAACTAGTTTATGTTCATATAGATATTAAGAAATACATATCCTAATTGTATCATGGAATTTGAAAACTGGATGCAAGAACATGTATTAATTTCCATTCCTACCTTTGATATACTTGATCTAATATTTATGGTTAAAAAAATTCCTCAAAAAAACTCATAACTTCATATTAATAAAAATAATAAATTACATTTTGTAGATGTTTTTCATCATTCTAAAGGAAAAATGATCAAATAAAAAAGAAAAAATATCTCCCAACAGAAAATAAAACACCAAATATCCTTTCATTTCCTAGAAAGGGATAACATATAGAATAGAGAGGTAACCAAAGTAAAAATACCATCAAGCCCGACCTCTGAAGACTAAAAGTTAGAGGGAAGTATGTCCCAAATAATCCTCCAATTTACCTTTTTTACCTTTCTTTTTTTGAACATCTTGCCACATCCCATGAAAGGGATCAATTATGGTTATTTACATTTCTATATTTTGATTAACTATGGGTGATTTAGAAGTCAAGTGATCCAAGAATAGAAGAATAATCATCTCCTTATCAAAATATGATTTTTCCAATTCATGATCCCTCTTCACTCCACTTAATGGATTATCATTCAGAATATTCCTCATAGATATAATCTGCTCTTCTCCCCCTTCCACTCTAGTAGTGACAAGATCATTCTTTTTTAGTTCTGAGGTAGGTTTCCTTTCCTCTACATTATTCACTTATTCCTCCTCTTCCTCTTGTACCAAAAAGCTCCATATTTTGCATGTTTGTTTTGACCCTTTTTTTGATGGATGAGTTTGTTCCTAGGGATAATTATCATGAACGTGTTTATTAAGCTTATAAATATGACATTGGAAAGTAGTATTCTCAAAATCTAATGTTTGTATATGATGAATTTTTTCACATCTAATTATCATTTTTCCTGGTAGGCCCTTATTGAGATCTATTTTCACATAAATGCAATAAAATGTGCATAAACCCATTTCTATTCTCTCATCATTAGCTTTGATAAACTTGCCCAAGCTATATCCTATCTCTTTGAAGGCATAAATGATAGAAAGATAAAGATTAGGGAGTTTGATAACTGAGTGAGAATTTAGATAAATTATAGAAACAAAGGAGTGAGATAAATAACCATCTTTCCCCAAAACCAAGGACCATCTACAAATACTCATTGAAAATATACCTCATCAAAAAATAAACAACAAAAAAACCTTTAGAGCAAAGAGAGATTTCACATTGCTTTGTCCAAGTAATATGAACCCATTAAAGCAAAGTTTCTATAGCTGGTCAAAAACCACTCAATTTGTATATTACTACCTCTTTCTCCAATTTTGAGTTATATAGTATCACTTCTTCCTCTTTAATTACCACTGTCAGCATTTCCTCACCTATTCCATAATATAGGCACTAGAAAAGTGAGTAGTCTTCTAAACACTTAATTTATTAGCTATTTTTTTCACTGCCTCCTTAAAAGACCATATTTAGATGAAGATGACATCCTAGTACCATCAGCTCCTCCTTGTAATATAATCACCGTATAATATTTGACTATATTGTATCTTGATGGTAATGAGTAATCCTCAATTTATTTTCCCTTAAATTGAAGATGTTGATGAGCTATTAGAATCCCTTCTAAGTGATTTATACTCTATTTTAGATTAGTCATAAGATCTATCAGTTGAACCCAAAGACATATGGTTTTCCCAAGGATGGTACAAATCATTATTTGATGCCTAGTGTTACTCTCTCTAATTATCCAAGAAATATTTCAAACAAGCAATTTGTCAAATAGTTTGAAATCAAAGGCTAAAGTTTCATTGTTGGGAAACATAGGCCAAAAAAAGGCATTTATTTGAGGCATTTTGTCAAACAATTTTATTACAATCTCCAAACCTACATACATAATAGGTATTTTAATTTTGAGAGTGATGGGATGTATGACATATCTGATATATGTAGTGCATCCATCATACACTTTGCATGGCATCCCATTGACAAAAAAATAGCCTATATTTTTCACCTATCTCATTATCTAGGAAGCCAATTTTCATTCAAACAATTTTTTAACATCCTCTAAATGACTTGGTTTGTAATACACACTCCTTAAAAATATAGTTTTCCATGACATTTTATCAAATAGTTTCTGTGTAAGCTCCAGATCACCACACTTAATGTTGTTCAATGAATATACATTAATTAAGCTATCTTTTGAAATGGATTTTCCCACCATAGTTCTCAACATGCCTCACAATTTTTTCTCAGAAGGTATATCAGCTCGATGAGGCATTGAGTAGCCATTGATTTTCCACTACAGGGTTGTCCACACATCAACACTTCTCTTAATTTATGGTTAAAATTATTACCATCTAAAATGTTGTTTTTTATTGTAAGTAGATGTTTATTATTATTTTTTCCAATAATTTAACATTTTATTATGTTTAAATTATCATTTAAATCTCATATCACATTATTGTCATCTTGAACATTAATGTAGCATAATTCTAGAAAATTTATCATTGTTTTTTTTTGTTTGATTCTTTTATTATCATTCAAATGTAGAATAATATATGGTCACTAGTTTCTATTCAAGGATATTGCTCACTTCCCTCAACACCATAAACATACCTAAAAATATCACCATCATAGTTATTGGTAGTACAGGTAGCGTATGTTATAGAGAGGGTTCAAGGTACACTTATGTATTTTTAAAGATCTTTTTGTATGAATTTGTAATTTCCAAAATGTGTGTATATGGAGAATCTAGCATTAAATTTATTTGGTAATGCTAACTTTGTATTTACTATTAATGTGTAAGAAAAGACATCATTTTCCTTGATAATTAGATATCTCGTTTTAGAATAATAATCATCAAGGAAAATGCATTAGAGGAGTTTTTTTGTTGATACCACTTCTATATGTGATTAGATTGTATTTAGTGTTGGCTTAAAATGAACAGACACTTTTGGTGAATGATGTTATTCAATTGGGTTATGGTTGGTTGATTTGTTTGATTTTTGCTTGTAATATGGTTTATATTATTGTATAATTAATACTATTGACCAGTATTCATGTTATTCAAACTTGAAAATTTTAAATAATCTTTTTTTCCTTCATTTCTAAAAGAAAACTTTGTAGTGGGACTAAAGTTATCTCGTGAGCATTGATGGCTGACAAACACATATAAGTGACAATATGATTTACAAAAGAAATATGTTCTCTTAATTTTTATTAAAAATGTTATTAAAGTTTAACATCAGGGATAATTTTAATAATGGACCCCTACAATCTTACTATAAAATCTTGATGAATCCTAGAGTTCAAGTATAATTCCATTGACAAATCTTTGGAAAAATTACCATGCCAGTATAAATTGATTGGTGATTTCTATTAGCTCTTTTTTAAAACTTATAAATAGTTGGTGAATCAATCATCATATTCAAATCAATAAATAATGGAGAAAATTCAAGTTAAACCCATTTCCCCAAACACATTCATGGGGAAAATATGCTTGAGGTGGAGTAATGATTATGATTAAAGGATACCCTATTTTTTTCAAAATGACCATTTTGTTTTACCTTGTGAGATTGGGGTAGTCTAGCCATTTCAAAAACTTACTCAAATGAATAAATCCAATTAAAGAAGACATGAGATACAACATGAATAAAAATTAATACAAACCCATCCCAAACCTAAACCCTAATTAGGTGTGTGTGACTCTAAAAAAAAAGTCATCACTGCATCAATGCCCAAACACACATTCACAAGATTTTTGATGTCTTGCTAATATAACTACTAAGTAAACAATCCCAAACAAATGCAAAGATATTATTTTTCTCATTACTAAATAAATAATCCCATGTGATAACCAAATTGTGTCTAATATTAAAGGTTTTGATATAAGATTTAAAAAAAAGGGTTTTCACACTACGAGTAAAGATCTGATGAAAAAATAACATGAAAATAGTTTAAATCCCTTAAAATATAGACATAATTCATTAAAATTGTGAAAAAATTTACAAATATGTATGGCTTGTATTTCTTATTTAGATTGTAATTCATTGTTGACTACTTAGACTCCTCCTTGGCCTCCTCTTGTAGTTGTCACTCGCTTCATGATTCTCATAAGATGTAGGGATTATATTTATTACTTGGATTATACTTCATTAATTGCTACTTATATTCCTCATTGGCCTCCTCTTATAATTGTCATTCACTTTATGATTCCCATGATCACAAAGGAATAAAACTTTAACATAAATGAAGTTATATAAATTTAGGTTATAGGGTTTCATGTTTCTAGGGTTTTAAGCAATTTGAAGCACTTATGTAGATTTATTTTATAAGAGGTAATTTGTGTTAATTAAAAAACCAAAAGATAAATAAGTTAGAGGGTGAGAATTCTAAAGTCATGATCTTGTTTATAGTTCTTTTTTCTAATGATTAAATTTATCCTTCTTTTTAAATATTAAATTTATCCTTTTTAAGTGCTAAATTTGATGGCCATAAGACTATGTATAAACTGAGTATAGACCTATGTAATTCTCTCAAAAGACCAACCAAATAATATAATAAATTAAGCATAGAAAAAATTATGATAAAAAATCAGAGTATAGAATATAAACCAACTATGGGGCCATAGGCAAGACAACTATGAAATGCAAGGATGACATAAGTGAAAAAAATATTCAAAATATTTTCATAGTTTTAAAATTATAAAATATATAATAAGGTCTGCCAAAATGTCTTAACCACATCCATATTATCTTTTCAAATATTTTTTTATTTCAATTAATAAATCATGTCAACCAAAATATAATTATTACCTTAAACATTTAAAAACAAAATATATTATGATCATGAGGCTTTATTGCATTTATTTAGTTTGTTCTTTATGCATTATTTAAAATAAGTATCTTGCATGTCATTATTTTTTAGAGAAAAACAATTTCTTGGTTGTTTATAATAAGTATGTGGTAAAGACCAACCATATAATAAATTGAGTATAGAAAAAATAGTGATAAAAATCAGAGTATAAAGTATAAACCAGTTATGAGGCCATAGGGCAAGACAATTTTGAAAAGCAAGGATGACATAGCTAAAAAAAGATTCAAAATATTTTCATAGTTTTAAAATTATAAAATTTATAAGAAGGTTTGTCAAAATGTCTTAACCACATCCACATTGGCCTTTCAAAAAAAAATTATTTCAATTAACAAACCATGCCAATTAGAATATAATTATTACCTTAAATATTTAAAAGTAAAATATAGTATGATCATGAGGCTCTATTGCATTTATTTAATTTTTTCTTTGTGCATTATTTAAAAGAAGTATCAGTACATCATTATTTCTCAAAGGAAATCAATTTCTTGTTTGTTTAAATTAAGTATGTGGTAAAGACCAACTAGATAATATAATAAATTGAGTATAGAAAAAATAATGATAAAAAAATAGAGTATAGATTATAAGCCAACTATGAGGCCATAGAGAAAGACAACTATGAAAAGTAAGAATGACATAACTAAAAAAATATTCAAAACATTTTCATTGTTTTAAAATTACAAACTATATAATAAAGTCAACCAAAATGTCTTAACCATATCGATATTGGCCTTTCAAATATTTTTTATTTAAATTAACAAACCATGCCAACCAAAATATAATTATTACCTTAAACATTTAAAAACAAAATACAGTATCATCATGAGAACCTGTTGCATTTATTCAGTTTGTTTTTTGTGTATTTGTTTAAAAAAATATCTTGCATGTCATTATTTCTTAGAGGAAATCAATTTCTTATTTTTTTTAAATAAGTATGTAGTAAAAACCAACCAAATAATATAATAAACTGAGTATATCAAAAATTATGACAAAAAATTAAAGTATAGAGTATAAACCGACTATGGGGCCATAGGGAAAAACAACTGTGAAAAATGAGGATGGCAAGAAAATTTCTTTAAATAATTTTTTTTCAAAGAACTTATCATTATGTTTATTCATTGCACTAATTTTTACTTATTTCATGTTGATATGTTCTCAAATTTTATGAAATAGGTATTTTCTGGTTAGTCAAAAATATGGTTGAAATGATCATGAGGCTCTATTGCATTTATTCATTTTGTTTAAAAAAAGTATCTTGCATGCCATTGTTTCTGAAAGAAAATGAGTTTCTTGTTTGTTTAAAAAAAAATTGTGGTAAAGACCAACCACATAATATAATTCATTTTGTTCTTTGTATATTATTTAAAAGACATATCTTACATGCCATTATTTCTCAGAGGAAATGAGTTTCTTGTTTGTTTAAAAGACATTCATGGTAAATACCATCCACATAATATAATTCATTTTATTATTCGTGCATTGTTTAAAATAATTATCTTGTATGCCATTATTTCTCAGATAAAATTAGGGGTAAAGACCAACCAAATAATATAATAAATAGAGTATAGTAAAAATTGTGATAAAAAATTGTAGTATAGAGTATAAATAATAAACTAACTATAAGGTTATAAAGAAAGACAACTATGAAAAGCAAGGATGGAAAGAAAATATCTTTAAATAAATGTTTTTCATAGAACTTATCATTATATTTATTCATCATAAAAATCAAGATAGAGATTGTGCATGCAAATAACTACTCTTAGTGTTATGCTTAATTAAGAGAACGTGTTTATAATAGTTGTAAACTCTATTATATAGATGTATATGTATTTGAGACTAATTAAGCTACTTGAATTTTTATGTGATGGTTTTTCAATTTTTTTATTTATTGATGCAAGATATTGGTAGAAGCGAAGCTCTGGTAGTTGAAAGATTAGGATGAGAGGTTGGAAATGAAGGTTCAAATAATTTCTATGTTGGTTTCCTTGTAATTGCAACTACAAGGTATGGATTTGTGTTTCTTTTATTCTAAAGACTAAGATAATTTGTTTGCATGCATAGTTTTTTTATCTTGAAATGAATAAATATATTGATAAGTTCCTGAAAAGCATTTTTTTAAAGATATTTGTCAGGGAAGTCCAAGAACAAACACACCTCTGTTCTGATTCCTCTTGTTGGATCTTGCTCCTCAGAAAGAGCACAGTATGATTACCAAATATAAGCAATTAAATATGCAGAAATAACCAGAAGCACAAGTAACTAAAATTCACCAATAGCACAAAATATGAGAGACAATACACAATCTTGTATTAACACTTTACAGAAAAGAATACAACAAAGAGCTGCCACACTCTTTCACCTTACAGAGATTTTCCACACCTCAAGTGTACAGTAATTCTTCTCACACAACACTCTCCTACACAAAAAATGGTCCCAACAACCAACTCACAAATAGAATTGGTGTTCACCTCTCCAACTAGTCAGTAATAACCCTGCCAGTTCACCAAGCACTCTATAGTACTTCAAGTTGATCTCCCATGAACCTGCAACCTGCAATTCAACAGACCATACTCACATGTAGATCCCCTATGAGCTTGCAACAACCTGCAACTCAATGATCTTATGATAGAAGCAACTTACTTGCCCTCCTTTCTATCTCATGCTCAATTACAATACATGCCAATGGGTCTATAAATAGATCCCTAACTCAAACACTAACTTAGACTCTTAATTTAGACAATTATCCTCGCAGCCAAAGACTCTAACTGGCCTTTACATGCAAACACTTCGTTCACTTAACTAACTATCCGTGTAACGAGTAGTTTTGGAACACACAGGCCGACCGACGTTGGTCCCTGCTAGTCTGGTTCTACCGACATCGACCGACTCCCTGCCGTCGCCGGTGGCCTTCTGCACTGGTCACGACCGACGTCAGTCCTGCTGCCGACGCCGGTGCTCTTGGAACTCAACAACCTTCTTGTTCCTTCTGTTTGCAAAGAGTTGAAGCTTTTAGCTCCACAACTCAACAATCTCCTACTTGGAGATAGACAGCTGCAACTTGTACATGTACCTGTACTTCATCTAGTTTGTTCCCTTGGCTTTGTATCCCTCCTCAAGATCACTCTTGAAGACCAACCACCACAAACTTGTAGTGCAAAACCTATCATCCAAATCACCTGACACATCCACATCTACAAACCATGTAGAAAATAACCTGAACCTGCATAGCATGTGCACCTACTGCTAGTCCCTATAAGAATCCACTGAACTGTCCTCCAATGGTTCTCTCTTGGATTGGCTCCAACTTGTGACAACTCCCACTGCTTGGAAAAACTCAGGTTTAGTACATACCATGCACTCAACCTCATTATGTGAATCAAGACACCTGTTCATAGAACTGTCCAACCATCAGCGTGCTAACCAGTTTCACACAATCATCTTGAAACAAAGTCAACATGTGACCTACCATGTCTCTAAAACACACTCATGCCAAAGAATCTTGCTACTCCCAGATTCTCCATGACAAACACCTGAACTAGCTTTACCTTTAGTTCAGCAATACCCTGTATATGTAACCCTAAAACAAGCACATCATACAGTAATAGGATAATGTAGCTAATATTATCCAATTTGGTAAAGAGAAACACAATGATCAAACCTCCATTGCCCTGCAGCTAATACAAGACCATATACCCTGATCTTCCATCTCACGTATCCATTTTCGCTCTTCCTTATCCTGAACATCCATTCGTCTCTCAGTGCTTACTTCCAGCTGGCCACTCTACCCAAACCCCTATTTGGTTCTCCTCCAAGGAATCACATCCTTATCCATGCCTAGCTCCCACTGTTTCCTGGATCTACCTGTTCTACTTCTTCAATAACTTCCTGGTCCTATGCCATAGGTGAGCAACAAGTAGTGTAAAGAAGGGAAATGATGAATTTAAGAACTTACTTACACCTTCAGTCCTCCATATGGGTGCTTGAGACACCTTGACAGCTTGTTGTCCACCCAAAATTCATCTCAGTAACCGATGCCAATCACGTCTCAGTCTGCAGATGACTGAAGTCAGTTCCCTATGACTGTCATCTTGCCGACATCATTTTCCCTTGGCCGACGCCGATCGATATCTACCCTAAGTCACCGACGTCGGTCTGCACATAGCCGATGTCGATCTCTGTCTAGACTCCAACGCCGGTTTTCCTACCGACATTGTTCTCTATGTTTTTCTTGTGAGACCTAACTTTTTCCTACGAGCTCTTTTTGGATCAAATCCTTGTCCAAATCACCCTTACTCTGCTCAGAATTCTTTTGCATCTCATGCTAAACTCTGTCCATCACCTTCTCCTTGAAAACCAAGGCTTTTCTGTTCTTGTCACTAACATCGAATTCCTAAAGAAACGTTACCTTCTTCTTCTGCATACAGAAACCACGATCCATACCTTCCAAATCTGAAAGCATATCCTTTGACTCAAGAACAAGCATCTCTTTCTTATCTATGTGACCAAGCCTATCAAGCCACATCTCTGAATCTACAGCTGAAGTAGAAAACCCAGAAAGAGAATCAGTAGTACAAGTAGATAGATAAAGCGTACCTACTTTCTTACCTCTAGCTACAACAAGTGTACCCTTGGTAACCTTCCAAGAGTCTGCTGTGAGAGTTACTGTGCAACCCTCATCACCCAAACTTCTAACAGAAATCAAATTCTGCTCCAGAACTGGGACGCGCATGACCTCTTTTAACACCCATGTGTTACCTATCTGCAGTTTCAGCTTCACTTTCCCTTTGCCAATAATCTGACAAGGCTTACCATCCCCTACATAAATTTCTCCAAAATCTCCCTGGACATACTCATGAAAAAATTCCCTATGTGGGGATGCATGAAAAGAGGCACCAAAATCTAAAACCCAAGATTCTACTTTATCCAAAGAACATACCAGAGCATCCTGTGTAGCGTAATCTGCAACATCTACTTCTTCTTCATGTTCTTCATGCTGATCTGTACCTAATTTGCAATCTCTCTTTAAGTGCCCTTGCTTTCCACACCTCCAGCAGGTTATTCTGCCATACCTGGACTTGGATCTCTTGCCTGTCTTGGACCTTGATCTCCCATGCTCTATCTTTTCTCTTTGCCTTCCTCTGCCTTCAAGACTCAAAGCATTTCCTGATGACTCGCCTGTACTATTCCTGTGTATCTCTTCATTCAAGATCACACTTACAACATCATCCACTTTTAAGACTTTTGAAGGAGACATAGTATTAGAAACTGCCATTACCAAACCTTCCCAACTTTCAGGTAATGAACACAAAATTAAGAGAGCTCTAATTTCATCATCAAATACAATATTGACTAAACTTAGCTGGTTTACTAAACCATGGAAATCACTAAGATGGCTATGTACAGATCCACCTTCTAACATTTGCAAATTAAATAAATGCTTCATAAGAAATACCTTATTAGAAGCTGAGGGTTTTTCATATAAATTTGCCAAAGATTCCATCAACTCCACCATTGTCTTACACTGTGATAAGCTGGAAATCACAGATGATGCAAGACTCAATCTAATAGATCCCAGAGCCTTCCGATCAAGAACCTCCCATTCTTCATCTTTCATATCCGAGGGTTTACAATTAACCCCTCCCAACGGTAAGTATAAATATTTTTGATACAGATAATCTTCAATCTGCATCCTCCACAATTGGTAGTTCTTGCCATTAAACTTTTCCATCCATAGCTTACTGTCTTCTGTCATTGCTCAACTCCCACTCAAACAGAAACCCTGTGAGTACCTGTAATCAAAACACACTAACCAGATCTAATCTAATCTGTTAGTATCCCAACCAAAAGCTCTGATACCACTTGTCAGGGAAGTCCAAGAACAAACACACCTCTGTTCTGATTCCTCTTGTTGGATCTTGCTCCTTAGAAAGAGCACAGTATGATTACCAAATATAATCAATTAAATATGCGGAAATAACCAGAAGCACAAGTAACTAGAATTCACCAATAGCACAGAATATGAGAGACAATACACAATCTTGTATTAACACTTTACAGAAAAGAATACAACAAAGAGCCGCCACACTCTTTCACCTTACAGAGATTTGCCACACCTCAAGTGTACAGTAATTCTTCTCACACAACACTCTCCTACACAAAAAATAGTCCCAACAACCAACTCACAAACAGAATTGGTGTTCACCTCTCCAACTAGTCAGTAATAACCCTGCCAGTTCACCAAGCACTCTATAGTACTTCAAGTTGATCTCCCATGAACCTGCAACCTGCAATTCAATAGACCATACTCACATGTAGATCCCCTATGAGCTTGCAACAGCCTGCAACTCAATGATCTTACGATAGAAGCAACTTACTTGCCCTCCTTTCTATCTCATGCTCAATTACAATACATGCCAATGGGTCTATAAATAGATCCCTAACTCAAACACTAACTTAGACTCTTAATTTAGACAATTATCCTCGCAGCCAAAGACTCTAACTGGCCTTTACATGTAAACACTTCATTCACTTAACTAACTATCCGTGTAACGAGCAGTTATAGAACACACAGGCGACCGACGTCGGTCCCTGCTAGTATGGTTTTGTCGACGTCGGCCGACTCCCTGCCGTTGCCAGTGGCCTTCTGCACTGGTCACGACTGACATCGGTCTTGCTGTCGATGCTGGTGCTCTTGGAACTCAGCAACCTTCCTGTTCCTTCTGTTTGCAAAGAGTTGAAGCTTTTAGCTCCACAACTCAACAATATTTTCTCAAAATAATGTCTTAACCATATCCATAATCAATAATAATGTCTGGCAAAATGTCTTAACCATATATTTAATCAATAATGGCCTTTCAAATATTTTGTTATTTTAATTAATAGACTAGGCCAACCAAAATATAATTATTACCTTAAGTGTATTGTGTCCTAAATCATAAGTGATCCTTAACACATTTATTAAACTAAGTAAAATAAACATGTTCTTCCTTCTATATGGTTTTAATGACTAAAAATAATAATAATAAATAACTAAAACTATGATTATAAACTTGTAAGTTGAAATTGCTACATCTTCAAGACTTTAAAGCTTAAAAAACTAGGCAGTGTTAAAAGAGGTTAATGACATAAAAGACTTCACATCCCAAATTCTCAGACCTAATGTATATTTTATTCATAGAATTGAATGAGATGTAGTTGAAATTAAATCTATAGGGATTGAGGTTGAGATATTCCCCATTTTTTAGTGAATTAGTGGTGACATATTGCAGGGCTAGAGAAAAATTTGATGTTGTTCCAATAGTTCACCTATGGCATTAATGAAATTTGCTTAAATACATATGTGATGGTTTTCTCAAATTTTCTAGTCATTTATGCAAGCTATTGGAAGAATTAAATTTGTTGGTCTAATATAGATACTTAAAGTTCATTACACTATAGATATCTCAAATAATTTTGGTATAAAATAAGAAATAAACACCACAATATACTTATGCATATTTAAAATAGAGTTTGCAACTATTATAAACTTGTTCTCTTAATCAAACAGAACACAAAAATACACCTACTTGGTATAAAATAACAAGGGAACACTAAAATATACTTATGCATATCTATTATATGTTTGTCAAATATTATAGACATGTTCTACTAATCAAATAGAACATAAAAATATACCTACTTAGTGTAAAATAATAAGGGAACACCACAATATACTTATGCATCTCTATAATAGAGTTTACAACTGTAAAAGACATGTTTTCTTAATCAAATAAAACACAAAAATATATGTTTTTCTAATCAAGTATTATCACTTTTACATCAAAATTAGAGTCACCTAGTATTAATTATCAAAATGTAATCTAGCTACATGAATCCATGGAAAATTATTTAGGATCACAAAATCTATTGTCTTTCCTCGATCAACCTTAGATTTTAGATGCCTAAATTTTAAATTTTCACATGCCAATTTTATTCATTTTTTTATTGATAATTATATGTGCATTCTCTTCAAAAAAAATTGAGCTTGGATCTATTAATATATAAATATTTGATTGTAGTGTGTTTGAAGAATTATTAGTTAATCATCTTCTTTCAGATGTAGACTACCAAATTACCAGAGCTCTATCAAATATAAAATCAAGGACATTGTATCTAGTTGTATAGAGCCTCAATCAAGTCTCTAAATTCTTTTCAATCTCATTTCTTAACTTTGATTTTAAAAATGGTAATATGCTAAAAATTATCTCATATTCCACCAAGCCCAAAATCATTGTTTGACATAGTAAGATTAAAATATTCTAAGATATCATCACATAGTATTTCAATCAAACTTAAAGTAGTCCATAGTCTAGTAATAGATTTATCTTCAAAATCTTTATCCACAACTTTAACTTGTTATAAAATTGTTGTGTAAAATCAAACAGACTACTTAATTAGCTTTGGAAAATCTAAAATGCCTTCAATTTGTTCATCATTCAATTTCATAATGTTTCAGAAGTGTTGGGCCAAGGTTTTGATTTTATTATGAAAATTTGATGAGTTAGCATTTTTACAATATTGAGGGTACACCACAGCCATGAATTCTAGTAGTTCATCTCAAGGAAAATGACCTCTAATCTCTAAAGAGAGACATTTTGCAATTTCCTTCAAGGTGGACCTTACAGACGATATAACCTCAAGGAATCAATCCCTTATAATAGGAAGTTTTTTGAGTCTATTAGATCGACCAACTGGATCAAAAGTATGTAGGGGTATTATATATCCTCTCAATTTTACACATAAATATCCATCTTCATTAAATTACAAATAGTTACCACTATGTTCAATATTTGTCATTAAGTTATAACTTGTGGCATTTCCCCCTATAAATGAATGTTGTCTTAATACAAATTATCAAGGGTAAGTCATATTAATTTTTTCAACTTTAAATATTCTTGAATGTACATTTTTTTTAGCTTTATTTATCATTAAATTAATTTCATTCAACATGGGTAAAATGTAGCATAAGTTCAATAATGTCATTATATCACTTAATTGAAACAAAATATCTAGAGTTTTATCTATTGTGTGGTGATGTTCCTCCATTATTACCACCAATGATTGATATTTTGTATATACTCTATGTGTTGGTCTATAAAGTAAAATCCATCAAGTATCAACATCCTTAAGTAGCTTATTTCCCTATGTTAAACCTTTAGTAAAAATTTTAAATTATAAAAATATTTTTGGACTTCTACAAAAGTATGAATGGATTTCATGAATAAGATCTTCAATTTTTTAGACCAATGTAAACTTTCTCACAATTTTGAATGCCAAATTCATTTTATGTGCCATGTAATTAATAATAATTGTATATGATGTATAATAATTTTAGAGTCTTACACAAATACCACTTCATTGACCTTACATAATCAATGTTCCATCTACCCCTACACAAACAATCTTTCTTGAAATTGAGAAATCATCCATGCCACCAACCTCTTTCAAATTATTCTTGACTAGTTCCAAAATATTTTGAGAAGTTACATTTTATTTCATTTTATGAATGGAAAGAAAATAAAGCTGACAAACATGATTTACAATAGTGTAAACATACACACACACCCAAGAAGTGTTGTCAATGATTGTAAATCATCAAATGACAATGTTATGTATCTTGAAATATTTATTTTCTCTATAAGATCCTCCTTTTCTATTTCAATAAGATAATTATCCCATTATCAACCACTAATAACTAACCAATGAGTATTTGGAAAGTTTAGGATGCCAATAAATTGTAGCATGTCCCTATATCCTAGATAATAAATCATTGGTTGACTTTTGTTTCAAATGTGAACAACAATACAAAATTGTACAGTCTTTGACATTTGGCTAATTCTCATCATTTTTACAAAAAATGATGTAATGTTTATTCCAATTACATGAAGCTTTTGTTGTTTTTATAAGTATTCATTATATTCACTCACATACCTAAGATGAAGAGACTCTTCTTTTGTTCTCCATCATATCACTGATTTCTCCTATTCATTTATAATTTTCTTTTCATACATTTTCCTCACATGCTTCTCTATGTTATATAATTTTAGATGCAAGTGCTTATCCCTCCCCAATTTCTAACTAAATATCCTAAATTTACACTTTTTTGGTGGCTCATTAGTATCTTCACTCAAAGTAGGTTCAATGAAATAATTTTTAGAAACCCATTCATCTTGAGAACTCCTTGAAATTTTTGATTCACATGACTTCTTTTTTTTGGAGTTGTGATGAATTTCATAAACTACTTGTGAGGTTGAATTATCAACACTTTCAGAAATAGATTGTCTTAAATTAACCATATCATGATCATTTGCATTGTTACTTTCATCCACTAATAGAAAGTGATCAGAACCTTGTTGAATATGATCTTGATACTAAGAAAGAATGTTTGGTTCTAGTTGATTTTTTAAACTAGTATTTGTTTTTAAATGTTGTTCTTGTTGATGTTTATCAAAATATGACAACAATTTATTTCCATTAAATGAAACCCCTTGTTAATTTCCTAGCATTAGAACTAGGAGTAGACATTTTACAAATAAAAAACTTTTCAATACCAATTGTCAACCAAATTTGACCCTGTACGTCAAGTTGGGACCCCTATAGGTAAAAAATTTATTTTTAGGTGTTTATGGGTATAATATATGTCTTAAAGTGTATTATAGGTCATTTATTGTGATTTCATGTTATATTAGCCTTGGTCATTAGTCATTTTAGTCCTTATATCATTTTGAGTCATTTTGGTGTCAAAATATGTAATAAGGGTTATGTCATGTTACATATATCTTATTATGCCTTAATCAATTTTTCATAACTGAAAGTGATAGGTTCTTCAGAAGAAAGAGCATTTTTTTGGGGAAAATAGAAGATTTTAGCACTTGTGCAGCCCATAAGGGAGTGTGACACATGGTATAATGTCATTAGATAAATATTAAGCTTCCTAAAATCCATTTACATTATTTAATTACTTTTTAAGTTTTAAAATTGTGCTAAAACCATTCTACTACTTTTTCACCCTTCTAGGCACACAGAACTAGTCAGCAAGTTTATGTTTGGTATGGACAGTTGGAAAACTTTCAAGTCAAACAAATTTTGAAGGTGAAATTAAACTCATATATATTAATTTACATAAAAATATTTTTAATAATGGTGGATTTTTATTTATGAACCATCCTCATAAAGTTGACTATGTTTTTTTGATTGCTAATCTGTGCACCATGTATGTTTTACATTATTTTGGGCATTTTCATATAATCCAATTGATAATATTGGTTATATATGATTTTTAATCCATTATATAATGTTATAAATTATTTTTTTCACATTTTGAGTTTATTTTATGAGCCAACTGACTCAATTTTCAAAGAGAAGTGAAGGAGTGGAATTATAGTCATGTTTTCCAATTACTGGAGATTTGTTTTGTGTTATGGTTTCAAAATGAAGTGAAGTGATGCATTATTTATCATAAATATCTTTTATTAATATTAAATTCTATATCCAAATTCAAAATCCACTTTAAGATCAAGAGAGCAATATAAGTTAGCAAAAGACCACCTACAACAGTTGTATGACCAGCCACTTCTTGGAGGAACATGAAATGTGTGTTTAGGCATTCTCTGATGTTTGGAGGGTATGAACATGATTTTTCATAATTTTTATGAATTTTTAAGAATGTTGATGCAACTATATAAACTAAAATGTACTTGGAGCAACCTTATAGCACTTTGGGACAATTTCCCAAAACTATCAAAATAGAGGTCGAGGCCCTTTTTTGAGGTTCCTCATACAGAGTTGAATTAGTTTTTAGGACCTCAAAATACATTAATTTTAAATATCCTACATATTTATTTTTATTTTCAAAATAATAGTGGTTTTTTATTTGGAGAGATTGGTTTTCAAGAGATCCCAAGTTGCCTTCTAAACATTGAAATCACTCAGTGATGTCTACAGTTATGTGAGTTAAGTTGGTCTCCCAAACCAATGCAATGAGTTGTAGTTCATACTTGTAGAATTTTAATGTCTTTTTTCACTAAAAAATACATACTTTCCATGGAAAACATCAATGAGGTACATGAAAGATGGTTCTCATTCACCAAGGATGAGTCAGTCTATACAAATGGCTTAAGCATAGTCACCTATAACCAACTTAGTGCTCAAACTTGAGAAAGTGTTCACATTGTAGAGTGTGAAATCTAATGGAATTATTAATAGATTTCAATGGGTATATGATGATTATCAAGGTTTAATAAGTCCTTAATTATTATATTATTATTAAATTTCAAGTTAAATAGCCTCTAAGGCTAGCCAATACCTACAGCCACACTGCCTCCTTCAAAGCCTAACCTAAGGTTGCAGTACTAGATCATGTTTCCATGATTTTAATAGTTATAAATAGTTTAAAATACAATTAATGACCTAATAATCACTTATAAAGGCTCATTTATTATTTTTTGGTTCCCCGAACACACCTACATGTATCCTTTCTCAAAGAAGTACTCACCTACAATCAACTAGGCCTAAAAGTGTAAAAATGCTTGAATTGGTTGCTAGATGATGATTTGTCCTCTTAGATGATAATTAAATTAGGTATAAATAATTAATGAGGTATATAATTTATCATTTTAATCCAAAACACCTTCTATATCTCATAAACATCTAATTAGAACCTATAGCGAAGCTTAAGGCAAAAAACATAGTCTTGTAAGTCATAAGGAAAGAAAGAAGACCTAAATCCATGTTTTGAAGAAATGATTAAGTATGTAACCTGATTGTATGAATGGAATAATCATCATGTAGATATTGATGATATTTTAATACCTTACTCTCATATAATGAGATAGAGATGGTTTGTACAAATAGCCTAGACATCCACCTATAGCTAACAATGACTTAGTTGATGACTTGTCTATGTTTTGGCATGGAAAATGCATAATATATATGACTCAAAGAAGTATGGGATGACATTAAAGGTTTAAAAAATACCCTACATCAATTAATAATCCCTAATAGTGTGAAAAACACCTATAGGTGCCCTCTAAAATAGAAAACACAGTCACAGTCACAGTCACAGTCATATGGCACTCAATTTGATCAGGCAAAGAGAATAAGGAATATATGGAAGTTTGGAGGGATGATTAAAGGTTATAACACCCTAATAATAATAATAATAATAATACCCTCATATTGAATATGGAGAAAATAAGTGGCTCTAAATCATACATTACATAGTTCTTTCCTTAAATACTACACACAGTCCTTACTCCAAGAAGTTTGTCTTGGAACTTAAATATTTTGGAAGGTCAAATGACCTGTTAAAGGGTTAAATATAGGTATATAAAACCTATATTACTTTATAAAACCCATAAATCATTCATTTTGTTTAGGGAAATAGTGGAAGTGCCCTTTATTTTGTTTTAGATAGAGGGCACTCCCCTTAGGTACAAATGTTATAGTCTTTAAGAAGGAGATAGAAGGATAAGATATAAGAAAAATAGACCTATAAATAATGTTTAGGAAGATATATAACACCTATTCAAACATGATAAATCAAATAATAAAGGTTTAAGCTCAATAGGGTATCTTAGACCCTCAATTATGCAAGCAGACCTAGTAGGCAAGGTTTAGGCCTATAAGCCAAATGGGGGGTCAACTTCCTTTCCAGCCTTGATTAAGATTTATAACTAGATGTAAAATGTTCATAAGGTTATAATATATGTGTTTTCACTATTTATATTTAGGTAAAACCATCAAAAGTCATTTTGGGTTTTAAGGTGCAGGTAGGCCTATTAGGCATGGTTAGGCCTAGTGCCCAAATGAGAAGTCATCTTAAATTATAACATGAGATAAACATACCAATGGATTTTTGAATGTTTTTAGGGTAATTAAAATTGTTTTAAATCTTTAAATTTTTATAGGAAACATAAGGAGGTCATATTTTGGCTCAAAGACAACTCAGACCTATGCAAAGTGAAGAAACAAGCTCGAATAGGGGAGGTTTAGAAGCTCATATATATTTTTATTCCTTACATAGAGACCCAATAGGTTTATAGGTGTTATTATGGGTCTTTAAATCTATTATAGTGATATTTTTTTCAACTTAAATGTCTTATTTTTATGAACAAAGCTTAAGAGGGTAAACAGGCCTAAACCCTTGTAAAACCCTTGTTAGTGACCTGATTGGAGAAATGATGTTGGATGGATATTAAAATGAGATATTTGACCATTAAATTGATTTAAAATTTCATATGACTCCTTCAATATCCTTCCCATTCTTTTGAGTTGTATGAAATTATATAGATGGAGTACAAAATAGGGTATTTTTGACTATTTTGTGTGTTTTGTAGGTTTTATGAGGTTATAAAAGATACCAATAACACGTAATGTAATATTATGACTTAATATAACTACTCATTTCAATTTAATTCCTTTTAAAAACTCTTAAGTTACTCAACTATTTGCTTCATCTCAACTAGTCAAAACTAGCATAGAGACCAAGCTAGTGAGAAGGTGGAAAACTTCAAGTGAGCTAGTTTTAAGATATTATTGATGCCTATAATTCCATATAGATTCTTTAAAAATGTCATCCAATCCCTCCCACATATTTTCATGGAAAAATTAATCCATTTTTGAGGCCAAGTATGAGGGGTGACTGAAAAAAGGAGTTTTTAAAACTATACACAATGATGGCTCACTTCCAAGAGATTTCAGATGAGAAAAACCATAACCAATGCATGGAAAAGAATGTATAAAATAATTAACTCTCATTTAAATTATCATACCTATCCCTAATAAGTTTTGGGATGTTCAAATAGGGCTAAATCATGAAGGTAGTTTTTTTAGCCAACATAAGGAGTTTCATGCCACGTTTCATGAGTTGCATGCCTTGTATGCACACTTGCACTTCCTAAACTTACATGGTATATTTCATACTCTATTCTCATGCACAATTAACTCATTTTATTATCTTGATATTTTTTCTTTTGACCTTTTGGATTCTCTCTTTTTCTTTCTCTCTCAAGTTCTATAAGAACTAACCATTTTGGCCTTTGTAACTTATGCTCCACCTGAGTACTGGCTATTTTAGCCTTTTTAACTTATGATCCACCTAAGTATGGAAAATCCCTTCTCATTTTCATACCATTTGATCAATAATACTACTATTTTTTACCTCTTATATAGCTATTCATAGTGTGTTTACTTGAATGATGGATATTACTTAGTGAAGACTATGGATTCCTTAGCATGTTGTCTCATTATATCACCTATTTGTAACTTATTCTTTCATGTCATGTGAAGTGTTATAATAAGTTTCAATGTTAATTGAGTTATCCTATTCACTATTTCCATTAAATTTCTCTTGTTTAGCCCTCCTATCCTAAACATTCATCCATAACCTCATAATGAAACATTAATGTGAGAAGATTCAAATTGTAAAAGTGTATGTTTAGTTAGTCTTTTGTTCTCATGTGTAACATGTATCTGGTTATAAGTCATTAACTTATTTAATGTATCACCTCCCATAGGATATTTTTCTTTCAATTTTATCTCTCCCTTTTCCCTCACAAAGTTTTGGTGTAGTAGTGATCCAAAGTGGTACATCAAGGGAGCTATCCCTATCTAGATATTCACCTCATCCTTAGGATACCCACAAGCCTAGAGGTGTTTCAATCATACCACTTGGATGAGGAGAGATAATACATTTCCCCAAAGGGTGAAAATCCAAGTGATAACACCAAATTCATGAATTGTCAATGCAAAGCACTCCCTTCAAGGATGAAATCAATATACTATTTATTAAATTAACTTTTGTATTGGTAGTTTTAAAGTTGGCCCCTAGAAAAATTAATGATATCAACATATTTATTTATAAAAAGATGAAAACTAAACTAAAAATATATCCATTTGAAAATGATATCATAGATATATTTTAAATCTACATAATGTATAAATTTATAAATTAAAACTTAAACCAAACCAAAACTCACAAATTTCAAACATAGAAATAGGGGTCAACATAAATTTATAAGGACATGCTAAAATTTCTTAGTGACTATTTTGATGCACCTCAGATCTTTATTTTTATGGTTATAGAATAATAGTGATTCTAGGAAGAAATAAATGTTTCAAATATGTGCATAGGGGTTTTTATAAATTATGGGAATAATAATGAATGATGCATTAATTAGATATCTCAAATATCAAATGTGTGTGTGTGAATCAGATTTCAAATAATATAATCTAACTTATCCAATATATTAAAGCCTATAGAAGAGGCAATCTCTTGAAGGAAAGATTTCTAATTCTATCAAAGTGTTTTAGCAATGAAAACATAACAATGAAAATAAAAATATAATCACTATTATAACTAAGAGCAACTAAAACAAAAAACTAACACACTCATAATTCAATGTCAAATATCATAGTTTAATGTTCAATCTTAGATTAGTATTTTTAGAGACTTACAAAGGTCTAGACTTAATTTATACTAAATACTACGCATGATCTTACCATATGTACTCAATTATTTTGGTTATGTCATCCTCTCTTTTCATAATTGTCTTACCTTATGGCCCCATAGTTTATTATTTATACTCTATACTCTGCTTTTTTGTCATAATTTTTTTTATACTTAATTCATTATATTATTTGGTTGGTATTTACCACATACTTCTTTTATATAAACAAAAAAATTATTTCCTCTGAGAAATACTCCTTTTAAACAAACAAGAAACTGATTTTCTCTTATAAATAATGGCATGTAAGATACTTCTTGTAAAAAAAGCACAAAGAATAAAATAAATGAATACAATAGATCCTAATGATCACTTCAACCATATTTATTTTTAACCCAAAAATACTCATTTCACTGATTTTGATCTTAAGGAAAAGATTTGTAGATAGACATGTAATTTTCAAGAAAACCAACATGCACAGTGTTTTGAGAAAATATATTTAAAGAAGTATTTTTTAGGAACTTATCATTATATTTATTCATTTCAATATAGATGACTATGCATCTAAATAAATGCTTTCATTATTCAAAACAAAAGAAACACAAATCCATACCTTGTAGTTACAATCACAAAGAAACTAGCTTATAAATTATCTGCACCTTCATTTCTAACCTCTCGTCCAAATATTTTGACTACCATAGCTTCATTTACATAAATATCTTGCATCAATGACTATAAAATTTAAGAAACCATCAAAAAATATCTTTAAATAAATACTTTTAAAGGTATTTATCATTAAATTTATTTATTTCAAGACAGATGACTATGCATGCAAACAACTACTCTCAGACTTCAAAATAAAAGAAACACAAATCCATATGTTGAAATTAAAATCACAAGGAAACCATCTTATAAATTATTTTCACCTTCATTTCTAACTTCTCATCCCAATATTTCAAATACTAGAGCTTTGCTTTTGCCAATAGCTTGCATTAATGACTAAAAAATCAAGAAACTGTTAGCAAATATCTTTAATGAAATGCTTTTCAAGAAACTTATCATTATATTTATTTATTTCAAGATAGATGACTATGCATGAAAACAAATGCTATCAGTATTTAGAAAAAAATTAAAAAAAATCCATACCTTGAAGTTATAATCATAAGGAAACCAACTTATAAATTTCTTGCACCTTTATTTCGAACCTCTCATCTCAAACTTTCAACTACCAGATATTCACTTCTACTAAAATCTTGCATAAATAATCATAAAAATTGATAAATTATCCCATATGTATTCAAGAAACTTACATTAATCCCATGGATGACATGTTAGACCAACATTAAATTTTACCTTGGGCCCCTCAATATGTCGATGCCAATTCACTAAAAAATGGGGCAAGATCTAAACCTCAATCCCCATAACTTTAATTCCACCTACACTGCATTAATTGCTAGAAATAAAATAAAATATTATGTTTGAAAATTATTTATTATTAATTTTTTTTAGTTATTAAAATGATATATAAGGAAGAGTATGTTTGTTTTACTCATTTTTATAAATGGCACTAAAAAAAATTCAAAACATTTTCATAGTTTTAAAATTATTAACTATATAGTAATGTCTTCCAAAATGTCTTAACCATATCCATAACTAGCCTTTCAAAAAAAAAAATTTATTTCAATTAACAAACCATGACAATTAAAATATAATTATTACCTTAAGTTTATTATGTCTTAAGTGGTCTTTATTACACACACACACACACATAAAAATTCTAGACTAACCTATACATGTCTTGTATAATTTTTCAATGTTTCAGACCCATACATGTATAGTAACTCTTATGAATCTATTTTAATATATAAGGTGATTCAAAACCCCTGTATAATAAATTGTATAAAATTTAAGTTATTTGAGTTATGTATATTTTCATAGAATTATCCATTTTCAAAATTGAAAAAATCTACTTATAGCCTTTTGGCTATAAATAGCCTCTAATTTTTTCCTTGTTTAGCATAAACAACATAGATTACCCTATAAAGAAGCAGGTTATAAGATAGTATGTCTAGTTTAATAACAATAGAAATAGACATTTATGAATATAAATATGTATGAAAAAGAGAAATCAAGAAGGGAGAAATGAATATCTTCCTAGGATAAAGAAATGATAATGCAAGTGATGAGTGAGGAAGTAACCACATCAAACTTTCAAGATAAACAAACCAACAATGGAGCTATCAACCCCATTAACGAGGACATATTTGACTTAAAGGATTATTCCAAGAACTTAGATTGGACCTATTATCATTTTGATTTTTACCCCTTTATGAGATGCCTAACTCTCATCATCTAAGTAGCACAATGGAAACATCTCTTTTATTGTGGGTAACAATTTGATGAGATGAATCTCTAGAAGGGCTAGTTCCCTTGATGCACTCTTTGAAATACTTTCTTACCTATCAATTTTGGATGAAAAGGGTTAAGAAAAAAACTAATAAATCTAAAAAAGGTGATGTACCAATATTATATTTTCTCCTATTTATTGAAATTATACTAATTAGAGTTAAACAAGACTTCTTTCATACAAAACTCATAATTCAAGTTACATTGTCACATCAATATTTCATAATCTAGGTTCAAGAAGGTATTTTGATACTTAAGAGGGTAATTAATGATTAATTTGTGGAATTTAGTCATGAAATACTTATAAAGACACTTATACACTTATAAAAAAAGACATGTAATAATTGCTCTTCTGCATATTTGGTTAACAATCAAGGATAACATGCTAGAAAAGATCATCTTCTACTAGACAAGACCAAAAAAATTGCAATAACACTAAATTGTAAGCATGTAAGTAGGAAAAATAAATTTTTTATTTCTTCAAGAGTCATTCAAGTACAAAATTGGCCAAGGTTTCACCATCAACCAATGGAGGCTACTAAAAAGAGCCAAAAGAGTCAATATTTATAGCCTTTGAGAGAAGAGCAAGATAAAGGAAATCCAAATGTCACTTGGACACTTTTCAATATAATAAAAGAGGTTAAAATTTCATGATAAATATATATGGGATGAACCATGCAATGTCAAGAGGACCAAGTGTCCATACAAGTATGAAACTTATGAAAAATGACATAAAACTCCCTGTCTTGGCTCAAAAAACTACCTTCATAATTTGAACCTATTTTAACATCCCACCACCAACTAGGTATATGTCTTATTATTTGGATAATAGGGAAGGCCTTCAGGCATGCATCTCCATGCATTTATTTCATTCCTACTCATTTGGAAACTCTTGGAAGGAAGCCATCACTATTTGTAGTCTAAAAAACTTCTTTTCAATCACCCCTCACACTTGGACTCAAAAATGCCTTCATTTTTTGCATGAAAATGTGAGAGGGAGTTAATGACACCTTTCAAGACCCTCCATGGCCTTAGAGGCATCAAGCATTCTTTAAAAAGGCTCACACTTGAAGTTTTCACCCTTCTCACCCTTGTGTCCACTATATCAATTTTGACTGGATAAAAGGAGAGTTCTTATTTAAACACTTATACATTTTCCCTTATAAATAAATTACCATATGGAGTTATAATAATTCTAATTATTTCTTCCATAATTGATTACATCTTCTAAAACCTCCTAAAACTTGTAAAACACAAAAAATGGTAAAAAATACCCTATTTTGCATGTTGTCCATACAATTATGTATAGCTCATCTATATGGGAGGAAGCCTAAATGAGTCCTCTATAATTTAAAATATATTCCATGTTCAAACTATTTCATTTGGATAGCTCTCCAAGCTTGTTTTCTCCATCGAGTCCTAGTTAAGGGTTTAGTAGGGTTTTAGGCAGTTTTTAGTCTTAAGATTTGTTTATAAAGATTTGATGTTGAACCTACCAATAAATGACACAAACTTGATTCTAGGGGACCCTGATAACACCTCCAAATTCCTTTGGTTCCCATTCAAATCCTTATAAAAGATATGAGCATTTGAAAATACCTCATTGAGTTTGTCCTTGCTTTTCTTACATGCTTGTACTTTGTCTAGGATATAATTGGTTTTCCTATAGGTTCCTCTATATAATATGAGTTCAAAAATGTCTATATCCACCTCCCTAACATTTCTCAATCATCTAGGTAGTCCACCAAGTGTTAGAAATGAAGATGGACCCCTAATTGGTTATAAGTCTCCTCAAGGCCTAATAGGTCTAATAGGCAACCTATTAGATTTGGTTTTTATGACTAATATCTCATAGTTATGTTGGTTTATTATTCATATTCACACCACATTTTATCTTAAAAATACACTACATAACCCTTCAAGCACTCTTCTTCCCCTTCTCTCATTCACCAACTAGGTTTAGTGAAAGTTTGCCTAATTGGACTATATGCATGGGTGATTTAGTTACCTTGATGGGTTTGAGCTTGATCTAGTGTTTCTATAGAACATATTCACCTTCCATATACTTCAAAACATGTTTCTTGAAGTTCCCAAATCTTTATATCAAACCCTTTACCCATTTTACACTCACTTTGCCAAAGCCTAATTTTCCTAGACTGGCTAACCTCTGAGACAAAATAATGAGGTATATCCCTCATAAATAAGGAAAAATGAGTATTTTTTTAGTTTTTACAAGTACTTATTATGATTTTTACCATATGGTTTATCTTGATTCCATGGTTTAGGTGTCTAACCAACTCTAAATGCCCAAAAAAGGCCTCTAAAAAGTCTATTTTCTTGTATTTTCCTTAAACCTTCCTAAGAGTGGCCTCTTCAAGACAATCCAATGCCTCTAGTTTGATTTAACATGTTTCCCATATCCAATTCATGATATTTTAGCTTTGTATTCATCCAAAAACACTATTTTCCTTCGATTCCTCATGTTCATCTATTGGGCCAAGAGGTTTCTTGACTCATTGTATGGACTAATAGCTTTGGCTAAGTATGGAAGAGTGGATAAACATGTTGAAGGGGTATTTTATTATGTATAACAATTCATTCATCAATCATGGGCCATCTTCAGTTGATGCAAAACTTATCTCTTCACCTAAACACCTTCATGTCTTCCTCTCACCTTCATGTCCAAGACTACAACATGGTGGTTATAGGTGCTTATTGGCTTCAACTGAGCTCAAAGATGATGTGAAAAGATCATAAATAAACCCCTCTAGGTGACCATGTATTCACTCTCACTAGTATTCTCTTTTTCAATTCTTAAGACACCATCCTAGCATCAACCTTCTAGGTCACTATCTGTTGACTGAGACATCTTATTTTTTGACCTACATGTAGGTGTAAACTACATCATAATACCTTTATTATGATGTTTGGTAATCTCACTTGAGCCCATATTGGTCACAGAGTGCATATTTAAACTTTCATTCAATTTTTAAGAATCCTAAAGCATCAAGAAGGCATCAAGATTGGGGTTACTATCTTGTCCCTTAATGGATTGAGAAACCCTTGCCTGTAGGTACATATGGCCCTAACTGAGATGATCATTATTTTTATGAACCTCTTTGAAACCTGTCTAATATTTCATATTACTTAAACTTATCTTTGTTTCATTTACAAGTTCCATATAGGTCCAAACTATGTCCTCATTAGACTGAGACACCCCTACCCTTGAGACCCTATTATAGGTGCACACAAGGGTTGGTTGAGGTGATTATGATGGGAAAAACCTTCTTGAGTTCACTTTGAGTTCACACAACCTTCCTGATTACTTTGAACTCACCCTACATGGCTAAACATTATCAAATACATGCCTATGTCACTATTTATTCACCTTACCTATTTGACCCCTATTGGTGTCAATCTCCATGCTTGAAGGGTACCTATAAGTAGCCATAGGGGTGCATAAGACCTTGTCTTAACCATTTTTTGATGAGTTATATTTCATTTGGCCTCATCTCATTAGTCAAAAACCATTAGTTATAATCCATTTGCTCAATGTTGCTCTTTTAAAGTGACAAAAGGTCATTTACTCCTACATGCCTGTAGATATTACTGAAGTATTTCAATGTGTTTTAGGGCATGTTTGAGGTCTCAAACAACATACCTTATCTCACTATCTGGCCTTCATTCTTGGCATAGGTGTTGTCTATACTATGGGATATAACATTCACCTCATTTTAGGCCTTGAAACCTCTTGCAAGTATGTCATAGGCACAAAAACCCTCTGAAGCTCTATTTTGCCATTTTAGGGAAAGCTTCCCTAAACTCAATCCTTTGTATCTTATACATAATTATACACTCTTTTGTTCATTTTCCACTTTGTATGAGTCTATCAAGGCTTGATTATCATACCAAAACCTTGATTAGATGTCCAGTTGTCTCTTCCTCTTTTTGAAAGCATTTTAGCACCCTACTCAACCACCTGTAAGTGGGTGGTTTGGTATACCAATAGTGAACTAGATATGAAAAATATGGAACTTTATATGAAAGTGAAATTTATATTCTTCCATTAAGCATGCCAATGTACCTCTATAAATTTTGATAGGTTTGAAAACATTTTTTACCCTTCCACACCTTAGTATGATGTTAGTAAGGCCCTATAAGTGTACATAAGGATGTTTTATGTAGGTAGGACATGGAGCTGGGTAAGAAAATGTTAGGGAATAGATTAAAAATGACTCAAATTCATTTTTCAATCTTCAATTAAGTTATCTCCATCAAGGACACCTTGAAACTAGCTTCAATACACCTTTTTCAACATGAAAATCACTTGTATATATGTGGAATAGAGCAATCAAGAACATCACATGACTATTTTAGCATGGTGAATATGCTTGGGAACACATTTATACCTTTTCAAAACATATCAATGGAATATCTTCAACTCTTGATGGCTTTTACAATTGATACACTATGAATACAACTCCAAGAACAAGATGGACAAGCCCATACATGTGATTGTAACTAAAGTTAGGCATGAAGTTGACAATGGAGGAAGACAAGCTTGCAAACTACTCAAAAGATGACATGATGAAACCAAAACATGGAATAAGTTGTTAATATTACCATGATACATGTGCAACACCATTTTCCAACTACAAGAGACCTCTACAAGAGAAAAACACTCAGCAAACAAGAAGAACCTTAGTTGAGACTGCACATGTGACACCTTCTTCAGTATGGAATAATTTACACATATAAACATTATAAAACATTAAAATAAGAATGGATACCACTTTATAATTAATTACACATCCTCTAAATCCAACATCACCTATTGGTTCATATAGATTTGACCAAAATAGAGTAAAACCTATAGGGTACATGAAATAGCTACCATAAAAGTACAATTGACTTCATAAGGATGGTTCATGAAGCAAATTCCACCTTTTTAAAAAATATTATATGTAAATGAATGTCTCTGAGGTACTATAACCTCAAAAAAAAAATTAACTTGAAACATCCTCAGTTGTCTGTACTGAGCAAAAACCTGAAAGTCACTTTTATGTGTCTAGGAAATTAAGAAAGGTGAAAAATGGTTTTGGCATTAAATGGAATTTCCATATCAAACCAAATGTTTTTATGAGTTTTAATAAGGTTAATATTCCATCCATGATCTTATCCCATGTGGCACACTTCCCTATGGGTTGTATAAGTGCCATTTTCTCCCTTTTGCAATTGATTTCTATAATTTTAGTTAGACAACCTATAATATTCTGATGTAACTAAAATTCCTAACATATATACTTACCTCTTGGACATTTTAAACTAAAATAGGACACATGATAACCTTGGTAACCATTCCACTTGCATTTATGACCCTTAAAAGCATATTTAATGACCCAAAAGATAAATTGACTAGTATGACTAAGACTAAGGATAAGATGACCTTAAATGACATAAAATAACATGTAATATACCCCATGAAAATATATTAGGCTTCCTAAAACATCTAAAACCAATATTTTTGCCTAGGGGTTCCCCAATTTGACCCAAAAGTCAAATATGGTCAATAGGACCTAAAATGGGGATTCTATAATACAATAGTCCTCTAAATAAGTTTAAGGTAGAAGATCATTCTAAATCCAACACGTAAAATGCTAGTCCATAAAGTGGTTTGGGGATATAGATAAGGTCCCTGTGCAAATGAGGTTGGAATGAGTCTATAAGGCAAACTTACACATTAAATTTCTATAGAAAAAGAAGGTGTATGATTTTATTATATTCATGGTGTAATTAGACCGTAATTTAAAAACTCATACTCAATAATTACTTAACAACCCAAAATTTAGACCCGTACTCAAGACTTGGCAAATTTATTGATACTTTAAAAATATATAACTTCATAAAATAAACCAAAACACAAAAAAAAATGATTGTAGAAAACACATAAATTGAGTCATAAGAATGTTGTTTTATTAAATTTTAACCAAATAAGTGTGCAATTCTCAATTTAAACAAAAACAAGAATACAATGCTCAATTTTAAACAAAAATGAGAGTACAATGCTCATAGACTAGTCATCACTACATGGTGCACCATAAAATCATCTCCAACTCCTATGTTTTACCTTGAAGTGGAAGGTAAATATTCCTCCTTTGGAACATCATTTTTAAACATATCATCTAGATCTTCAACAACCCCTCCCAATGCCTCTTTTTCCCTTGCTTTTATTCCTTCTTTTGTTTTCCTCTCTAAATTTTAAACCTCCTCGATAAACATGGGCTCCTGTTGTACATCCTTAGACTTAAAAATCTAGTCTACATATGTATCAATATCATCTAATTCAAATACATCATGACTATATTTCCCTTCCACTTATCTCACATAAAGACTAAGATTATACCACACAAATACAAGGTCATTGAGGCATTATGTTGTTAGCATATTATGATTTTTTATGTGAATAACCTCAAACATGTTTTAATCTCATTTACACTAAGAAGCACTACATGGCTGGAATAAAACATAGATGGATAAATTATAAATATTTGGTGTTCTTGCACAATAATATTTACACCATAAACCTTAAAATAACACATTTATAACTTTAAAATTCAACTAGGCATAAAGAAATAATGATACTACAATCAAATGACTCAATTTGAATTATTTATAACTTGGTTGATGGGTTGTTCCCATTTGAATGCATAAAGGTGAATAAAAGATCCTCCCCTCTATAGTCTTATAAATCTACAGCTCATCATCAATTATGTCTCTAGTGTCTTCATTAGGTAGCATCTTCTCTATGTATGTGTTTATGCCATCCATGACCTCTTCAATAGTCCTAAATGAATCCGCATAGAAAAAATTAGAATTAAAGTAGTAGGCCGTTACATGTATATGTTAGTGGAATTGTTTGTTCCATCTATGACTAATTAGGTGCCAATGGGCTCATTTTTTATTTATTTTTCTCATAATAACTTGATATGGCCTCCTTGGCCCTGTCCATGGCCTCATACAAATTCTCCATTAGCTTTTTCTCCATCCACTAACCTTAGAACTCTAACCATAGGTTTAGACACCTAAAAATAAATAAATTGTAATTTTAAATTAAAATTAATATAAATTTGATCCAAATTTTTTATAAAATAATAAATGATAAACAAAAAATAGCTAATTTTAAAGTTATCTTGATGACCTCATATGTGGTCTTTACACATACATTATAAAAAATGGTCTTCACGACCCTTTCCCCTTTAGCCTTCTCATTATAGGGAGACTTCAAACACCATGTGCTCACAAAAATTTACTTAAGAGATGTTAGTGAGGTTACAATGCTCTAAAATGTAATGAATTTGTGGTGAATCAATCACATAAGCTCCTTTCAGTTGATGTGCTCTCTCATCAAGCTTAGCACCCAAGGATAATTGTACATGTATTTTGTGATATTTTTAGTCTTTTAGACCATATTTTTCATCAACCTCATCTTTTATATGTCCTTTATCATGTCCCCTTTTCATAATTAATCCATTCATAAGACACGTAGCCTATTCCTCATTTCCTATAGGCTAAGGGTTAATGTTAGGGAAATAAATTAGTGATAATAATTTAAGTTGTCCTAAGTCACTTTTATTTTATAACATGAAAAATGACACTTATGTATTATTATTTTTTATTAAGAGGGCCAAAATTAATTATCATTAAGTGGATGAAAAGTGATATTTTATTAAAAGTATTTTAAAATAATTTTAGGGTGAAATTGAAAAAGATAAATTATAAAATGAGTTGGGCTAAAAAGAGTCATAATTCATTATTCATCTTTGACAACCAAACCCTAATCTAGAGCTTGAGCCATTGTGTTTAATCTTTCATCTGAGGATGAAAACCCTCTAATATAAAAGAGTAAAGGACAAAAATCCTCTAACCCATTGAGGTGTTTCCATCCAATAATCATAATTGTCCTTACAAATTAGGATTAAATTTTAGTCTTAGTGTGATTGAGGATTACCATCATTTTCCAACCCTTGTGATGGTTTGAAATAATTTCTAGACTATTATGTTGGGGTTTAGGTGGATGTTTTTTGTTCTTAAAACCATCAGTAGCTGATTTTCCCTTGATTAAGATGACATATACCTATGTGGAGATTTAGAGGGCATTCACTCCATATCTATGTTTGGTGTCAATCTAAATTAAGGATGGTTATATGCCCTCCTTACTACTTTTCCTATTGGGTGTTTTCCTTGATACCTCATTATGTCCATTGTGGATATTCCATCTAGAATCACACTCCAAAAGAGACTATTGTACATCTACATCAACTTATTGGAAACTATCATACTAATTGGGTACTATTGTACCTTATTTCTAAGCTATTGGACATTGATTGGTATTTATTGTTGAGTTTATTCATTTGATGTGGGATTTTATAGTAAGAGTTTATTATAATCATTTTTGAATTCATAATCAATTACTTGAATAAATATTATTTTTGTGTTTTTATCAGATTTGGAGTTTTAGTTTACATGTCTTACTTCCCTAATAACCACATAATCAGGTGTAAACTCAATACTCTTTCCCAAATTACTGTGAGTGATCTAATAAACATATAAGAGATTGATGTATAATGAGGGAACACATATAACTTCCTAAAATGTCACATCATTCACTTCAATAAATCCTCTCTTACTAACTTATGTGGAAGTGTCATCACCCAATAAGATGGAAGGCATAGTACAAGGCTACAAAGATGATAAAATATCATGTGATTAATCCATGTGGTTAAAATCATCATAATTAATTACCCATGTGGAAGGCTAGGATGCAAGTGTAACAAGTTATTTTTCCTTACTACCATCTTTGGTCTTAGAAGAATCCTATGTTGATGAACTCTAACTAGTAGAATTAGGGACACTAATATTGTGCTTCTCAAGAATCTTTATCAATTGGTCAATCTACTTATTCATGAACTTGGTTTCATCATACCTAGATTTATTATAGTAGTTACATACGAGTCACTCTTTCTTGGGTTTTTCACCTAAAAAGGAGGACTTAGTTTATTCTTTGGACTTAATATCAAAATTTTGACCCTTTCTTTACTCTGGGTCCTTCTTGTTTTGTTTTTCTCTGTATTACTAGAAGCCTTATATTTTCCATGACTCACAATTAAGGCATGTGATTTGTAAGAATTCAATGTACCCATTTGAATAAGCTTGTCTTACTCCCAATCAAGTTAGTATCAAAATCATCCAAGGATGTCATGGTTCATGTAGATCCAAGGGCATGCTTGGTGGCATGGAAAGTAGAAATGAAGACATAATAGTCTCAACCTAATTTGACAAGGATGGAAATAATCAATTGATCATCATTTTTGTTTATACCGCATAATTTCAATTATAACCTAAGTGATTTAACTTTTGTAAATAAGTCTTTTATATTGTCAAAATTACTTGGGGTCAAACTGATGAGCTTATTCTCTAGTTCATGACCTCTCATTATGTCCTGCTTCCCAAAGAGGTTTTTTAAGGTGTTCTAAACATCATTAGGATAATTTGTAGATTCACTAAAAAAAACAAGTTAGAAGACATTGACAGGCATAATAGACCATAGGCTTCATCACTTCTATTAAATCACTTCACCTTCTGTACATCAAGTGTCAATTCTTTTTTTATAACCATCATGATTAGGTGAAAACCTTTACTCCTCAAGAGGATTTAAACTTTGGTTTTTCACTCGTTATAATTAAATGTTTTACAAAGAGGAACTTGATTATGATCCATGGTACAGAAAGGAAGTATGCACTAAATGATTAGTGAAAGAAAGATAAGAATTTAAAGCCACCTAAATCTATAGAGGTTCAATTTTACAAATATAAATAATAACACCAATGTGTAGAAATCAAAAAAACTTTCACTTTAAAAAAATAGCACCTAAAAAAGAGTTTTAGACTGAAAATTATGTGAGTTTGAAGTTCTTACTCATAAAATAAATATCCACTTTGCATAAATTTTTGGTGTGTAAAAAAATTGACTCAATTTTTCATGGAAAATTTAGTCCCCCTTGGGTTTTTTATGACCAAAGGGTAAAATCCCATATGACTAGGGCATAATCCCTAAGATGAGTGCTCCCCCCTTTGATGATGTCACCCTAAGCAAGTTTTATGATGTCACTATGATGGACCCCAAATCCAAATGAATAATATTACAGACCACCTATTTAAATTTGGAAACTTCACATATGTTTCAAACCCCCTAATTAAAGTTTATGGAATTATGTCTGTATTCATTCATTAAAAGGAGTGGTGGAAGTATAGGAGGGTAAAAACAAGTGGGTGGGAATAAGAAATTGGATTGGTCGGGAACATAAGCTTATAGAAATAATCATAGTAAAAATAAAGGTTTTTATAAATAGATATAGGTGGAGATAATTGGGTGCAAACATAAGTAGGTGAGAATAGAGGTGTCCATAAATAGGGACTGTAAAAATTAGAGTGGACAAAAATAAAGGTTGTTATAAATTAAACTAGTTAGAGATAGCATGGTTTAGAAATGGATCTCAATGTAAATAAAAAGATGTAGAAATGGAGGAATATATTTTTAAGTATTTGGTTATTCCATATGCCTAGGCAACTATCAGGTTATGTGTGTGTCTAGATAAGTTTCAAATTCTACCAATAGTTTATGTAAGTGTCAAATTTTTGTAAATATTTGGGCAAGTCACAGGTTTCAGAGCGTGTCCAAGTAATTCATAGGTTTTGACATTTTTTTGAATAAGATAAAATGTATACCAAGGTCATAAAATCCACTAAGTGCACATCAAGGTGTCAGTATCCACCGTATGTCTGAGAAAGAGTCCAGATTTGACAATGTCTATTTAGGGGAAAAATTTTACTAAGTGTAGAAAACCCTAAAAATCTTTAGATTCAATGTTGTAACACAAAAACTAGAAGAGACCCACCAAGTTTATTTATAAACCTAAAAAACCCTATAAATGGTTTTTCCAACAAATCTCTCATGGTAAAAATTTTAATAGATTCCAAGAAAATACTTCAAACCCTCTAAAAATGGTTGAAATTGACTATCATGAAATTAGGTCATGTTCACAGTGAATCATAGGGTTTTAATAATTTATAAATATAATGGCACAGTCTATTTTTCATGGAATGATAACATAAAAGAGATAACCTACAAAAAATCTTTTCCCTTATTCTTTTTTTGAAATTGGATCAGTAAAGGACCCTAGAAGAAGAGAAAAATATGAGAAAATAGAAAATCTTCAATATGCATGATCAAATAATGTCAGATTTATGGCATGTAAGCTAAAATATCAATATTTCACAATAGAAGTTATCACATTTAGCTACCAGAGTCAACTCTGATACCATGTCAAAGTGGGCCACAATTGAGGATCGAGACTAGATAGACATGAATGTATGAAGAAAAATCCTATTATATAAGCAAAATCAAAATTGAAAAAGAAGAACCATGTCTTTAACAATCAAATATTCTATTATGATCATTATCTAAATATATTTAGGAAAGGTACATTATATAGAAAATCAAAAATCAACTCAAAATTATAAATAAGGTTAAGCCATATTTTCCCTAATGACCTAATATGACACCTAAACAAGTTGAGTAATGTGTGGGGAAAAACCATTAAATGTAATAAAAACCTACACTAACAATTTTCATGTGCAGACTTATTTTACATTTTTTTACACTAGACTCATGTAAAAAATATATTTTCCATATGAATAATAACACAACACATATGTGGTTGGCTTAGTCTTTGAGAAGTTTTATAAACTATCAAAATCAAACATACCTTATAACCAAAAAATAGTTAGTGGTTGGTTCAAATATAATAGTGTTATGGGTGACTTAATAGTATGGGCACATAATCTTGACAAAATTTATATGAATAATAAGGTCCCAATTACCCAATTCAGACCTAGAGTCAGAATTACCATGGACTTGTTAAATAGGTTACATAGAGCCCCATCTATAAATCATGTGTATGAGGTTTTGGTCCCTTTAATGTCTATAATTTTGGAAGGAGAGTGAATTCCTCCATTGGGGTAAATCATAAGTTATAGTTAAAAACCTTGAGGGTCATGCATGACTGAGTAGAATGTAACTTCTACATACTTTTGTATTTAGTGGACACCATTTTTGGTATTGTCAACCCTAGTGAGACCCTTCATTGGGATCCAAAAGGATAAAAAATGATATGTGATGACTTTGATCATCTCCATATCTACAAATATAGAGATTGGATGTAGATGATATTAGACACCTTCCATCCCATGGTTTATAAGATAATAAATGGGCAACCAATACCAAGATTATCTATAAAGATTAAGAGATCATTCAAGTCATTAGGTGACTTTTATTTCTATCCATACCACACAATCATTAGGGTTTAAGGTATAATAATGGTCCCTTTCTATTTACCTATGCATATGCCTCAAAAAATGTCTAACTAGGAGATAGCTTATCAATTGTCTAATATTATGGATGAAATTTTGAGAAGGGCTAGATTGGCCAAATATCATAAGACACCCCTTAGTAACTTGAGGAAAAAATTCTAAAATTTAGAATAATTGGCTAAAACCTCAAGACACAAAGGTTCTTTCAAATTTAGATTAGGTGAATTCATATTTTGGGACACTATGAGGGTAATCATGCAGTAAATAAAGAGGTTTAAAATGTAATTCAAATAAAAATATTTAATATTTGATATTTCTTAGAATTTTCCTCCACATGGAACATTTGGAACTTCAAACCCTAGTCCTCCTCACATTCAAAGTAAAAAAATGCAGAATGGGAAAATAGACCAAGCTCATTTTGTGGACAAGAGTATGGAATAAATAGGTACATTAATTAACACTTCAATAATTACATAGCCTATTCTAGTTGTCCCTTTTATGGTCACCTCATAAGATTCAAAATGAGTAATTTTTTCCCCCATTTCATCTATTCCTCTAGTTTCTATAGTCATCCCCTAAATTTCCATTATTTCATTGGATTTTATGGGCATTTTTAATACTCTTGCAAGTAATTCATTTTTGGACTCTTTATTCAATATAATTAATAATTTCACTACTAATCCATGAATATCACTTATATGCCCATTGTAAAATTCTTACAAGGACTAATATAGGTTGTTATTACAAAACCTATTTTTTTACACCTAGATTAAGAACTACATTAACTAGCCCACATTTTTAAAAACTAGTGTCTCAATATTTTTTGCCAAGTTCCTCTATAGGCATATCTTTCTACCCAATTGGGTTTACCAATAAGACAAGGTGTTCAGAAAGAATCACCAATAGTCTTAGTTTATGGGTCTCTCAACCTCACCAAATATGTTCTCAAGATTATTTCAAATACTAAGATGTCCAAAGATAAGATGGTTATCCCACCTTTCCCTTCACCATCCAAAAAAATATCAACAAAAATATACTATAACTTCTATAAATATATGCCTATAGAGGAACTATGGCATCCCTCCATCATCATGCCTCATTGGATCCCTCCATCATCATGCCTCCAACATAAATCACCTCACTCATCACCATTCAATCTTCCACTCAAACCTCTTATCAATAATTGCTAGTGACTCCCACATGGATAAACAAATTTAAGTAGAGTCATTATCTAGACAAGACCTCATCATCACCAATTTAGTTTATAAGAGAAGAAGAGCTCTTCTTACTAAAAAGGAAGAGGAATGATAGGCCTAGAGAAGAAGATTAGATTTAAGATGACCCTATTTATATGGTTTATGCCATTGGAAGAGTCATAAAGAATTTATTTCATGGCCTATAAAAAACCAAAAAAATATAAAATACACTGATCCAAAACTTGAAAGCTTTGGTTGAAATATAACTCATAAATAAGAACAACACATATCAAATAATGCTATCTCTAAAAAGAGATATTTTATTGATCAAAATTGCAGACCCAAACATATGCCTATCTCTAAGAAGAGATGTCCCTTTTCCATTTTGGGTTACATATTCATTTATACATGTTTTTAAGGTGTGAGAAGGATGTTTAAGTCACTAATCTCGAGGGAGATTAAGTGGTTTGACTTCCACGATTTACAACAATACAGAATTTGAGGAATTACTATTTTTAGAAACTTAGTATTTTTAGACTGCACTACTAAAATTGAAATTTGGGGCACTTCCATTGGGTTTTCGGGGGTCAAACTTCATTGATCAAAGCTTCATGCCATCTCACAATGTTCCCCTCATTATTAGCTTTCCAACGGTTCAAAAGGTGAGTCAATTAGAGCTACGGTGCAAAAGTTATGGCTCTTGAAAGTTTCGCCATCAATTGGGGTGGACCCATCACCCGAGTTGTCATCTAAATTGTTGCCCAGATCAGACACAATGAAAAATAGATCTCCCAAAATATATATTGAATAATGTGTAGAGTTATACTAAGGCCCTTTATAACATTGTGTGCTCTATATGATAACCAAGGGTAGAGTCACAACCACAATGGGGGAAATGTGGTGAGATTTTATGATTCCATAAAGATCCTATATGCCAATATCATTTCATTATTAAGGTAGTAAGACAAAATCCATATCAACAACTCAATCTATTATAACTTCTAGACATCACTTTGACATAAAATTAAGTGACTAATAAGAGGTCCCATCTAATGGAATGACATAAATAGATGAATGAGTTTGTCTAAAAATTTATGATCTAGGAGTTTAAGGCCTTCCAAATATTTGGGGATATGTGCATCAATGGCATATATACATCACTTGGGTAGGTAGTCACCAGGGCACTTTTTGACAATTTATTTCAGATTATTGCCAATAGCTTCAAGGAAAAAGTTGAACATACATTTTTTGGTAGTAGTGATCAAGTTTGATCCATTTGATCACTTATGTTAACAATAAATTATCACAAGCATAAACATTAAATTCTTCCTTTAGGGCTTATATGGTGGTGCATAGGAAATTGATGGACAAATTGTTAGTGTTTTTCAAGATTCAAATTATAAATTTTGAAGCCATAAAGTTGGATTTTTTTTGCATGTATGACAAAATAAAATAAGATAAATGAACAAGAATGGTTGGTCACCTAGTCAAGAACTTCATTATCATGAGCTTGAACTTCAAAACCTTTATCCCCTTCTCCTAAATATACTACAATGTATAATCCAATAGGGCATATATTCATCACACTTATGTTCACTACATCTGCTTTGTAGGCTTAATTAGGACCAACTACACTAAAAACTCTAGTGAAATATTCAAGTATTTTGGTCACCCAAATAATGCAAAGACCACCCACAATGAGTTTCATCTCATCATCCTCTTCTTTTAGTACTTCTATTCAATTAGTTCCAACTACAGTCCCAACTCCTAGTTCTACTTAGGCTCGGTAAAGTGACCACTAAAGTCTAATTTTAATAGGATTATTTAAATACATCCATATACAAATTCTAGAGTTAAATTATTACTTTTTATTTATAAATTTTGTATATCATGCAGAGTCTACATGCCAAATTAAGATTCAATCATATTTTAGAACTTGTAAATTTGAACAAACTTTGAAGATGAGGAAACCCCATCCAAATTTATATATACATATCTTCTACTTATTATAAAGGGGGAAGAATTTAGTAATTAATACAAGTGAATAAATTTTTGAAATTGTTTTATGAGTTTGTATGAAAGTATTGTCTCTTCCAATTTTCTATATTTTCATTAAAGAATTTCCATTAAGTTGATGAAACTAAAATATGTTGTGTGTATGTTTAATTTTTATGGATTAGATTGAACACTTTGTTAATATTAATCAATTATTTGAATATAGATCATAATTATAGCTTGTTAGTGACATTGGATATGCATAGAAATCTAGGACTAATAACATCCTTGATTGTAATCAGTGAAATATTATGTAACTATTTCCTTAGACTCTTTATTGTGTTTATTTGTGTTATGTTCTTACCCCAACCCATGGTAAAATTTGGTTCATGACACATGTTTGGCTTAGGGTAGTTAGTTAGTTTGGAAGGGTTTAATCTCCAATTGAATGATATCACATAAACTAACTAGGTTGAATCTTGTACCCACTAAGTGTGGGTCTACAAACATTTTATTAATTTTGAAAAATTAAGTAGATAAAAAGGGTGTCAATATGTCATTAACCCTTTTACTTTGAAAAACATATATTTATAGGTTTTCACCACATATCGGTAAAAACCAATTAACTTACTAACCAACTCCCACTGGAATTCCACTTGAAAGGTAGTTCTAATTATTTAACATAAAATATAAAACTAACTAAAATAAATCTAAGTTAATTTATTTATGGGGGTGTATCATTTACATTTATTATTTTAAATAAACTTACCTACCAAAACCCTAAACTAAGTTAAGAATTTGGAACAAGTTATAACAAACCCCCCTATGATCCAAAGTCAGTTATTTGGACACATGCCAAGCATTTTTCTAATTTTTTCAAATTTGATCCTGTCAAGGGGTTTTGTGAAAATGCCAACTGTCTGATTAGTAGTTAGGAAATATATTGGATCAAGTACTTTATTCCCATCAAAATTCATATATAATGATATTTGGCATCCATATGTTTTATTTTGATATGAAATATTGGATTCTTGGACATCTTGATTACACTCTTATTATCAATGTATAACTGTCTAGGAGTAATCTAAGAAATTTGAAGATCTTAAAGAACACACCATAAGCAAATAATTTCTCTAGAAGCATCCCATGCCATAATTTACTTTGATTTTATTGATGAATTTTCCACTATATCCTACTTCTTACAACACCAAGCAATGGCAGTCGAACCCATATGCATAGTGTATCCTATTGTGGATACTCTTTCATCCACACATCCACCAAAATATGCATCATAATACCCAATATGTTTTAATTTATTATTGTGGTGGTACTCAAGGCCATATGTTTTTATTCCCTAAAGGTAACAAAGTACTCTTTTTATTGTATGCCAATGAATTTATTTAGGCTCATGCATAAACCTAGACAAAATTCTAACTAAAAATGATATATCGAGCCTCATAATCATCAAATATTTCAAACCTCCCACTAACTATCTATATTTGATGCCATCAAAAAAATCATTACCATCATCCTTAAATAATTTCAAGTTAATTTCCATGGAAGTGAGGGCAGGTTTGCAATCACTCATGTCAAACCTATTTAATAACTTAGATATATACTTAGTTTATGAAATGAAAATACTATGCTCTTTTTTGATTTACTTCTATGCCAAGGTAGTAGTGAAGAAGTCCAAGATCTTTCTTCTCAAACCCATCTTTTAATTCCTTCTTCACAGACTTGTTATGGTTTTCAATATTGCCTTTGATAAAGAAGTCATCAACATAGAGAACAAGAATCACCAATTTCTTACCCTACACTCCAAAATAGAGAGTATCATTAGATTCACTACATTTAAATCCAATTGTCTTCAAGTATGAATCCATTTTCTCATACCAATCCATGGGTGCCTATTTGAGCCCATACAAAGCTTTTACCAATTTACACACTTTGTGTTTTACACCTACTTTCTCAAAACCTTGAGGTTGTTTCATGTATACTTATTCCTATAAATCACCATTCAAAAATCACTTTTAACATCCATCTGATGTACTTTTAAACCATTTTGTGTTGTTAAGGTAAGGACCATATGAATAGTGTGCCATTTGGTAGTTAGTGTAAACATTTCCTCATAGTCAATACCCTCTTGTTGTGCATAACCTTTCACAATAAGTCATTCCTTATGTTTATCAATGGAGTCATCTAATTTATACTTAGTCCTATAAACACATTTTCATCTTATGGGTTAAACATATGGAGGAGGATCAACTAAAACCCAAGTATTATTATTAAGTATTGCATCATACTCACTTTGCATTGCCTATTGCCAAACCGGTTCAGTAGAAGCCTCCTCAAAATTAGATGGCTTAGTAGAAGAAGTAGTAACAACTCTTTCATAGTTAACCTATTTATAATAACTCTTGGGACTTGTTAGACCAACTTAAACTACTTTCAAGCTAAAAAATTACTTTGATCCCATTTTGGATACTTATTCAAATTAGGAACACCTTAATGCTCATCATGTGCACCATTCGAAGGAAGAATTAGATAATTTTCAACATTTTATAAGTCATAAACCTATGAATTATTAGATGAAGGAGAGGAAATAAAATGGATACTAGTATCATACCACAACCTATGAGAATTTCCCTCGTTATTCAATCCCTTATCATGTTTTACAATCTTCTTATTTAACCTGTTAAATTGAGAATCAATCTATATAGTGTAAATAGTACCAAAATCATCAAATATCACATCCTAACTTACTATGAATTTACCTGTATCCTATGCAAGCAAATGATACCCTTTTTTATTTTCAAAATATCCAAGAAAGATACATTTTTGGCTCCATGGTTCCAACATAGTTCTATGTTTAGTGGGAACTAAAGAAAAATAAAGGCATTCAAAAACTTTATAGTGTTTAACTTTTGGTTTAAACCCATACTAAGCCTCATATGGAGTTTATTCCAAAAGTGCATCTATGGGGGACCTATTTCTCAAATACACCACAATACCAATGGCTTTGGCCTAAACTTATCATCAATTTTTTTATAGTACAACATAGATCATGTTGTGCCCTCTAAAGTTATATTCATCCATTCAAATACTCTATTCTATTTTAGAGTTTAAGAATTATTGTATTATCGATGAATGCCATATTCTCAATAATAATCTAAAAACTCATTTGAAGTATACTCACCACCATTGTCTGAATGAAGAGTGGCCAAGTGTGAACATGTTTCTTTTTCAACTAATTGTAACCAATCAACAAATTTAGTGAAAACTTCTTATTTATTTATCATGAAAAACACCCAAGTCATTTTATAAAAATAATCAATAAACAACACAAAATACCTACACCCTCCAATGGATGACTTATACATGTCACATACATCACTATGAACTAAATGAAAACATATGTTAGCTCTCCATGAAGAATTATTAGGAAATTTTTCCCGATTTTATTTGCCCAAAACACATGGTTCATAAAGAATACTATCTTTGTAAAAAGTGGGCAACCCACTCACCATGCCATATCTATGCAAGTCCACTAAAGAGTGAACATTCAAATGTCCACAATAGAGATGCCACAACCATTATGTAGACATATTACTTATACCTATTTCAATAACTACCACAAGTCCACTATGGGAGCAAGCACTTTATAATGCAATCTAACCAAATTTCCATCCTCATATCCTGTATACATGGTTTTGTATCCATCCTTTATTGAATTTATATAAATGAGCCCATTTTCAAGCACAATTTGATAACCTTTATTTTAAATAGTTACTAAGGAAATAAGATGTTTTTGCAATGTGGGAACATACCAAACATTCTCCAAGTATTTGATAGATCCATTAGGAAGGAGAAACCAAATTAACCCAAGACCTTGTAGAGTATGCAAAGAACTATCTACCAAGGATAATGGAGAGAGAGAAGCTTCTTTGAAATTCCAAAATAATTCTCACCTAAATGTCATGTTTTTGTTTATTCCTGTATCTAAAACTTGTACATCAGTGAGCTCATCTCTAGCCTCATATTCCATATAATCAATGTTCCCTAAAGTAATGAATGCAGATTCATGAGCAATATTTCTAGACTCATCATAATCATGGTTAACATATTGACTAGAGTTAGACTTAATCACTTTTTATGGCCTCTAAATTTTATCAAAAGGAATCCTACACTATGAGGCAATGTGACCAAATTTCCCACATCTATGACACTAAATGTCTTATCTACCTTGACCTCTATCTCTATAAGAGTTATGACCATGTCCTTTATCACTTGTCTCATTTGAATGAGTATTGATAGATTTTTTATTTGAATAACCTCTACCTTGGTTTTGATATCTACCTCCTCTATAACCTTGACCCCCTCTATAATTGTTCCCTCTATTGTTTTGTTGACCAGAAGAAGATGAACTAGGCTTAGACTCTAAAACATGAGCTTTCTCAGCTTTTTTAGATTTATTCAATAAAGAGAGGTCATGTTGGATAATCAACTCAAAAAATTTATCAAAAGTGATAACTGTGATCTTGTCAGAGACATGCAACATTTCTAAAAAGTTCCTGTAGGACCCAGTTAGTCCTTTCAATGCAGCAGTAACTATGAAATCATCATCTAGTTTTCCAAACTCAGCCTTTGTGTACTAAGTATAAATATTCTTCATCTTATATATGTATAATCCAATATCCCCATCTTCCTCTAATGACAAATTAAACAATTGTATATGAATGTCTATCTTCTTATTCTTAGGTTTCTTATCATTCAAATTAGATAAGGTTTTCCATATAGTATAACTACAAGGAAAATTTTCAATATGTATGTAAGTATCATGAGTACAATAACACTTGATTAAACATAGGGCCTTAAAATCACAAAGATTAAAAACATCAAGTTTGGCTTATTTTTTAGGAAATGTAGGATTTCCATTCTTTACAACATCTCATAGCTCATTAAAAACTAATGAAGCTTCCATCAAATGTTTTCAATCTGAATAATTAGAAATCATTAATCTATCACCATCTAAAAGCAAATTATGAATATTTATCATCTTGAAATGAAAAAAGTGTGACAAATAAAATTAAGTGTGACATAATGTAAAATAAATGTGACAAATGAAAGAAATAACACACTCACTGATTCACTTTGTACAAGACAATGCATATGGGGTTTTTCACTTAACCTCCATGTAGATCAAAAAAGAAAAATATTTTTGATGGGTTTTACACTTAACCTCACCAAAAAATCAAATTATTACACCCTTGTTTCTCCAAAAATACACCCTTATTTCACCAAAATCAAAAGAAACAAACTTCTATTGCATTTTTCCAACCATTATTTCAAGCTTTTACAATATATATGCTTTTTACAACTTACAAAGCATTAAAAAAAATTCAAAAAAAAAATATTCCCTTTAAAAGTGCATATACCAAAATTAATATTCTTCCAAAAAGGATTTTTGAACCCTTGACCTCTTTTTTACAAAGATTTACACAAAATAAGCCCTTCCAATTACTCTAAAAGGATTCACAAGTCATAGAAATAGAAATTTATTTATGAACCTGATTTTTTGCTTTATGAAAATAAAAAATACTTGGGCAAGGTAATTAATTCATCCAAGAATATTTTTCCAAGTAAAATCTAATGCTTTGCTTTATTGGGACCCAAAAACCCTATGCTTTTCAAAAAATATGTTAGAAACTTTATAAAAATGAAAAAAAATATCTCAAACCTTCCAATGCCATGCTAGAACTTCCAATGCCATGGCTACTTTGGAAAAAATTTGAAACTTATTTTACACTCCCTCAAGCCATAAAAATCCATATGAGGCCGTAAAATTCAAGATTTGGCTCTATTTGACACTTTTAGAGAGGATTTTGATGAAGGATAACTGATTTTTTAAGAGCTAGGTGCTGAGTAGGCTATATAAATTTAGAAATGGGTCATACAATTCAAATATGGTTTTAAAATTTGATAAAAATGCCTTGGATAACATATCAAAGGATTTGAATACCATATTTGAACTTTTAGTAGGTTAAATACAACAAAAAACTGAGTAGATGGACTTAATAAAAATGAAATCCATATTATTTGATCAGGGAAGTTTTTAGATTTGCAAAAGGCCATACAAATGGCTTATTTGGTAGAAAAAGGGGTTTGCAATTCATAAATGATAAACTATAGTCTTCAAAACTAGATCAAAGCATTTGAAAAATGAAGGAAGATATTTCTAGGAACAAGGTCATACAACACAAGTTTACCATGTAAATTTACTCAAAGGCAAAATAAAATATTTAAAAGATATAAATATTTTAATAATTTTTCAAAAAAAAAAACCTTAAACCAAAGTTAATAAGGAATACCATATACCATTGATATTTTATGTAATTGATTTCACGTGAGGCTTCTTTGTGTCCCCATGAATAAATCTTTCACCTTGCTTTCACCCAAATTGACCGTGCTCTCAATTACCATGCTCTAATACCACTGATATCACATAAACCAATTAGGTTAAATCTTATGCCCACTGAGTACAAGTCCACAAGCATTTTATTAATATCAAAAAATCAATTACATAAAAAGGGGGCCAATATGTCATTAACCCTTTTACATTGAAAAATATATATTTATAGGTTTTCACCACATACTGGTCAAAACCAACTAACCAAACTAACCAACTCCTATAAGAATTCCACCTGAAAGGTAGTTCTAATTATTTAACATTAAATAAAAAAATAACCAAAATATTACTCATTTCATTTATTTATGGGGGTGTCTTTATAAAAATAAGCATGCCCCGTTTACATTTATTATTTTAAATAAACTTACTTACCAAAACCCTAAACTAAGTTATGACTTTGGAACAAGTTCTAACATTGAATCATATAACCACTTAATTTATGCCCTGCCTTTTCCTCCCTTTTGACATTTTTAAAATCAAATTCACCTTAGTTTAGATCCATCCATCCATATCAAGTAGATTTTAGATTAAGTGTTAGGCATTTTTCATATTCAAAGCATGCTATGTAAATAACCATTCCTCTCACTACCATTCCACCATGTGGTTATTTATAAATATGAGACCCAAAACTTGTGCCTTGGATGGAATGAAATTTTAAGTATCCTCATATTCTAGGGACCTTCCCATAAGAATATTTGGTGTTCATAAAACCCACATAAATAGTTTCCATATTGAGTAATCAAATTGAAGTTATCATTTGAGATTCTTACTGACTTATCTCCATAAAGTGCCCTCACCACATACATTATGAATACATGATTAGTGTGCCTAAAATACTTATTACTCTCCTCAAAAGTGAGTTAAGGATACTATTCATATATTTTTATTTTTGGGCTAAATTTCCCCTTTGTATTGAGACGTGAATACTTTGAGAATTATAATAATGTAAACTAAGTACGAGGTCATGTATAACATCTTGGTTATTTTGATATCTATTATTTATTTGTGTAGGGAATAACTAATGATGTTTCTCAAGTTTTTAAAATAATTTCAATTACATATGATGTTCATATCCAGGAACATTCATGGGTAAAATTATATCATAGTCTAGTTACTTACTACTTTATTTAGTAGAGTGATCATATCTAATAACTCATCTTTGAAATATGAATTATTAAAACTCTTTTGGATATCAAATGGGCCCCTCATATTCTTCTTAAATAATATTTAATTGATATTTTAAATACATTATGTCATTTTCATATTCGAGAGAAGGAATTCCTAATATGGCATCCAAAGAGTTGTCATACTATCTAAAAATTGATAAATATTCACTTAACCTAACTTGTCTTTTCTTAGAATCATAATGTCTTTCACATGTAAGAGAGGTTATTAATCCAACTACTTGTCGGAGCCCACTTGTATACATGTATACAACTATGGCTGAGGTATTTTTTATATTGAGCATTTTGTGAAAATCTATCAAGGCTATGTGGCCAATGCTAAAATCACTAATTTTTGGGATATTAGTGTTAAGAGTAGAAATGGGTATAAAACCCATGTATTTGAATTTAATTTTTGCATACCTTGAGGAATCAAATCAAATTTTACAAGGATTTTTAGGTTTTTATAGGACTGATCTAGGATCAAAAAGTATTTATGTAAATGTGAAGGTGAGGTAATAGTGATCATTAAAATGTTGGATTTACCTTTTAAAACCTCCCTAATGTGATGGTAATGCAATAGTGGTCATGAGAATTTTTATAGCCCAAACGTTCACCCTAGATAATTCAATTATACCTTCTCAAATTTGGGGTAACATGAAACTATCTCTGCAAATATACAAGCTACTACAAGAGATAGATCTCTAGGTTTGAAAGGGATAGATCCCTTGATCTATCTTTTAGGCTCACACACTACACTAGGATAATCACTATTATGGGTGAAAATTCAATAAGGAAACATAAATAAACCTAAATTAATGAAGGTGATACACTAAAGATAAGTCCACAAAACATACTTGCATTTGCACTAAGAAAGAAGATTGCCAAAACTAACCTCAACTCAATGTTCTTCTAGCATAAGTGTTTTTTAATGGAGGTAAATTATTATGTATATCCAGAGGTAGGTGAAAAGGATGTATGATTATATACTCTACTAATCCCTCTCACACTTCAAAATATACTTTAAAAATATATACACTTTATGAGACCTGTTATAAGAGATATCACTCACAAAACATGTAAGAGCAAAATGGAAGCAAGGAGAAAACATTCATCACTTATCAACCACATAGGCCACTTGGCATACTATTGACATTGGAGATTGCACCTGGGGCAAGGAGGCCTAGCTCCTGCCTTCTCCTCGTAACATGGAAACTCTCCTCTCGCTTATGGGACCGGTGAAGCTGGAGGAGAGAGTCTCTATATAAGGGTTAGCTCCCTTTGATGCATCATGTTTTTTCTAGCAAGTGCTAACATACATATATATATAGATATATAATAAAGGGGGGAATGAAAAGGGAGAAAGAGAATGTAAGAAAAATAAGCCTACTCTAAAAGAGGTGATGCACCAAAAACAAGGTTGACCTTCACACATCCACTCTCAGAATCAGACAAATGCATATATACACTACGCACTTGGCAAAAGGACCAGGCTGCAAGAAACTAGCAGGGAGGCTTCAATGGAAAATCTAGAATAGAGATCACCCAAGGTGTTGTGAAACACACACTTATGAAGTAATTTCTTTTGCTCCTTCACTCCCAAATACTGCTCTTCTCCTGTCAGCTGCAACAATGGTGCCTTGTAGACAGTAGGTCTGCTGGTGTTAAACCTGTGAGAGCATCAAAAGATAATGACAGGACATAGACAAAAACTTAAGGCATACTCTGAAACATCTATCCAAATGGAGGTAAAAACTACATTTTATTTGATTCAGGCAGAAATTTTAGTAGGGTTACGCCTGGCTAAAACCGTGAAAAGATCCCCACAAAAATGACCAAGTCATGAATATATATGAGAAGCAAAGAGGCCCATTTGGCACTCTTTTTTTTACAAGTGGCATATGTGTCCCTTCATGAAAAGAACAAGTTGCTCAAAATATTAATGAGCTATCCATTTTGTCTACTCAAAGTCTGCATTTTTAATGAAAAAATGTGGTTTGTCCACCCATTAAATGTAAAATGAAGAAACTGGTTACATTACTGAGCTATTGCATCTTCTCATGATTAATTCGAAGGGACTATTTCACTTGCTAGAGTCACTTCTCGAATTGGCACCACTTCTTGCCACTTGGACTGACTGCTTACTCATTCCTTGCATGTCACTTTATCAATTTTGTCTTAATTCTATCTCATCGGCCCCCTTGGGCGAACATACTAGCAGGTCGCTACATTCAGCCCCTTCTTTTCCATGGTTTGCACTTTTTCATTTGAAGGCAAATGGCTATTTCATACTTGTAAACTTGACGTTCACGTAGGACATCATCGGGCCTACTGGCTTCTCTGTGGCCACTGCACCTTAGCGCCCAGTCGGGCACTTTTCCTTTGAAGTGCGGCCTCCTTGAACCAAGCCATTGAACTCTTTGAACCAAAAGCTGCCGAAACACTTGAACTAGGCCATGAACCAAACATATTGAACTTGCTAAACCCAAAAATGACTGGCATTAAGACAGTAAGGGAGAAGTTGACCAAGATTTTGCCTATGGGCAAAATTGGTCAACAGATTGGTGACTCACAAGGGAAGCATGCCTGCTATGCTTAGAATCTAGTTGCCTTGCAGTCCATTGGGTGTGGAGTCAGATTGTAACTTTAAAATAGCAACAGCTCTGATAAATTCCAGAATCAAACATGAAGCTTTTACCCCCAAGCAAATGGAAACACACAAGGCTAAAAATGTTACATGTGCAACTGCACTTAGGGAAAATAGGGAAAACAACTGAAAGCAAACTACTATATATAGCTAACCAGGAATGATCGCCTCCCTCCTAGATCAAAAGGAAATTTTCTCAAGTCCCCTTCCTGGTGAGAAGACTTATCATGGCAGGCAAGTAGCTGAAAGAAAATGAGATTTGGTGACTTGCTCCTCCTACCTATCACCTGGTTTGGCTGGAAACCGAGTGGATATTCAAACATGCCTCCAATATATACATACTCTTCTTGTTCTAGGAGGCCTGTTGGATGCTGATCCTTTAGGTTGGTGCATCCCATCAAGAAGTCAATTACTGCCAGCTCATCACTAGAAGCCTCCTGATATGCATCATTGACTGGCTTGTTCTCCTCTGCCTCATGCTCGGGTTCCATGGTATGGCCATCTTCCTTGATGATTTCAAAGAAGATATCTTCATATTCAACAACCTGTTAGAGGGATAAATTTGAAAGACTGCGGCCTCCTTGCATGCTTGTTAGAACCCTAATGTTGTCTTCTTTGCTCTTATCTAGCTCATAGCCTCCTTGAAGAATAATCTAGCCTACCCCGATGACCTCAAACAAATCATTCAAAGCATGAACAAGGGATTGTTCATGCTCCTCTATGTCACCTAAAGTTATCTCCTCCTCATCCACACTCATGGAGTCTCCCTGATTAGTCATGAACTGAGCATACTCCTCTTCACTTGCTTCCCTCAAGACTGGCTCCTCTTTGAGAAGGGGTGAAGTAGAACACTGATGGGCAAACTCGTGTGGAAGATGAGATAGTCCCTGAACTAGAATCGAATGATTCTCCTCTTTCCATTTGGTTAGCACTTCACCTATATCAGGCATGGCCTAGTAGTTCTCTTGGGGATGTGTAGGTGGGGTGTGTTCAGACATGGAATGTGCTATTGGGTCTGAACCATCCACCACACACTGGTTGAGGAACCTCTCCTTGGATTCCAATTCTACAATCTACCTATCCATATCTTCCTAGAAAAGCCTTTCTCGAAAGTCACAATCATCATCAAGAGCAGGAGCAGCCCCATCTTCTTCAAGGTTTTGAGCAAAACCTTTCCCTTCTTCCTCCTCCTCCTTGCTGGTCCAAGATTCAACTATTTGCTTCCAACTCATGATACTAGGATTGGACTCTTGCTTTTGTGAGTAGGCAGCAGCTTTGTCATTTTCAAGTTCTTAGGCTGGTTCATGATGCTCCTTTCAGCTTGGAATTTGGAGATCATGTTGAAAGTCTTGAGGAGGCTGGGGAGGATTCGGGAGGGTCTGCTCATGTATAGGAAAATTTGCCTAAAGAGAGGCATGCTGGAAAGCTAAGTGTATGGGATTGAGGGTAGGACTGATTGATGCATTGGATGAGCTAGAACAAGCAAGGGCCATATGATAGAAAGGATTCGGCATACAAGAGGGATTTTTCTCTAGAATAGGAGGGGGCAGACCTTAGGCCAAAACCTCTTGATTTTTGTCCCTCCACTTCATCAACACTTTATCAATATTAAATTTAGCTTGTGGATTGGTGAAAGGGATACCTTTTGGCATTGGCTAGTCTACAGGGTCTGAAAGCTCCATCATTCTTTCTCTAAGCAGTCTCATCCTAGCTTCCAATTCCTCAACCTGCTTAGCTAGATAATCCTCACCATGTACTTCTTGGAGCTCGTGGGAAACACCATAGAGATGGGGAGTGCATGAAAATTGTTGTGAAATGCAAGGAGCTTCTTGAGGAAGGGTGGGGGGAACTTGAAAAGGACTAACTTGATCTTGTACCTCACACTCTTGGACAATGTCTTTCACCCCCTTGCTATTTCGTGACTCAATCACTTAATTCCAGCTTAAGAAACTCAGACTGGGCATCTCCTTTGGGGGTGATGGGGCCATAATGTGAGAGGGTAGTGAAGATTTAGATTCCACTTCCCTCGCTGCCAAGATGGATTGTTGCATCTGAAGATTTGCCAATTCAATCTGTCTATCAAGATTAGCCTTAAACACAAGGTTTGTTATTTCAGACCTCTCCTCAACATGATTGGAGAATGGACTTTGATAGGCTCAACTTGGCTCAGGAGCAAGGGCTGTGTATGACTAATATGATGCTTTGGGTAGCGAGTATGCAGGTTGATAGACTTGGTAAGGCTGCCTCTCATGCACACTCAGCTTCTCCACCACATATGCAATTAAACCGCTCACATCCAACATCTCATTTGAAAGCCTATGCCAATTCGCTCTTTCAATAAGAGCCCATTCTTTCTTAACCTGATCCAGTGCATTCCTCACTTGATGGATGATATGATTAAGAATATCTTGGTCATACCCCTTTCTGGTGTTAAGATCAATTACATATTTGTTGTATCCCAGCAGTGGTCACTTGAAGGTAGAAATGGGTTGATTGGCAAAGGGACTGGGTTGAGTGGGCATAGTGACATAATGAGAAGACTGGGCATAAGGTCGATATAGCTCATGAATGTGTTGGGACTAGCCATATTGAACCTGATAAGGATCAACGTAAGGCTGGTAAGGATTATAGCCATGCTGGCCAAGGAAAATAGGGTCCATGGCTCTGAATGATGGGATTATACATACTAGAATGTTGTTTCTTGATAGTATGGCACCAAAACTGCTTAACCAATTGATTTAACTTAGAGTCGCCATATCCTAAAGAAATTGATTTATTGTAACAGGACCAGCATCAATCCTAAAAATCTACTGCATTAAAACTTGGGTCCCACCAGGCGTGCCAAAACTATTGACGTTGGAGATTGCACTCGGGGCAAGGAGGCCTAGCTCCTGCCTTCTCCTCACAACATGGAAACTCTCCTCTCACCTGTGGGACTGGTGAAGCTGGAGGAGAGAGTCTCTAAATAAGGGTTAACTCCCTTTGATGCATCGTGTTTTTTCTAGCAAGTGCTAACATACATATATATAGATATATAATAAAGGGGGGGAATGAAAAGGGAGAAAGAGAATGCAAGAAAAACAAGCCTACTCTAAAAGAGGTGATGCACCAAAAACAAGGTTGACCTTCACACATCCACTCTCAGAATCAGACAAATTCATATATACACTACGCACTTGGTAGAAGGACCAGGCTGCAAGAAACTAGCAGGGAGGCTTCAATGGAAAATCTAGAACGGAGATCACCCAAGGTGTTGTAAAACACACACTTATGAAGTAATTTCTTTTGCTCCTTCACTCCCAAATACTGCTCTTCTCCTGTCAGCTACAATAATGGTACCTTGTAGATAGTAGGTGTTAGGGTGTGGAGCTAAAAGCTTCACTAAGGAGCACACTTTGACAGTTTTGGGTCTACACAGACACCGGCATCGGTCAGGAGTGACCGACGTCGGTCAGGTGCAATTGTAGAGACGCCAACATCGGTAGTGGGTCGACCGACGGCGGTCACAGGCAAGCAACAGGAACCGACGTCAATTACCTATGCATCCAAAAAGCTATTTCTGAGGATAGAAGCAAGTGTTTGCATGATGAGTTTAAGTTGTAGTCTTAAGCTCGCGTCTCTATTATTAGTAATATTATTTTTAGAGCCCTTGTTCAAGTGGTTTAACTGTTTGTTGGAAGTGCATGCTCAAGTCTCCTAATTCTATATGTAGAATTAGATCTTCCTAGCTTATTGTGTAGTAGAAGAATTGGTATGTTGAAGAACAGTACAAAATTGAATCAATCCAAGCTTGTTGGAGTTGATTGTTCTTGAGAGAGAGAGCTCTTGAGGAATAGAGATCTAGTGAGAGATCTATACATCTAGGAGAGGTGTGGAAGAAAGAAGTTTCTTCAATTGTATTCCTTTTGTAAAGAGTTTATTAATACAAGTTTTTAGGGTGGTTTCTTGTATCTCTTGTTCTTGCTATTATCTCATTCTACTTACTTGTCTATCTGATTTATTTCTACGTTTATTGCTTTCACAAGTGTAATCTATTGTTGGTTGATCCCCAACAAGTGGTATCAGAGCTCAGGTTCACTAACAGGTGGTTCAGATCTGTGTAGTGTGTATTGATTACAGGTTCTAACAGGGATTTTTGTTTGAGTGGGAAAAGCAATGGCAGATGAAAGTAAACTGAGGATGGAAAAGTTCAATGGCAAAAATTACCAACATTGGAGAATGCAGATAGAGGATTATCTGTATCAGAAATATCTCTACTTACCATTAAGTGGGGTTGCAAAGAAGCCCAAAGACATGGAGGATGAAGAATGGGAAGTTCTTGACAGAAAGGCTCTGGGGTCTATAAGACTGAGTCTTGCATCCACTGTGATATCCAATTTGTCACAGGCAAAGTCTACGGTAGAGTTGATGACTACATTAGCAATTTTGTATGAAAAACCCTCAGCTTCTAATAAGGTATATCTTATGAAGCAGTTATTTAATTTGCATATGAATGAAGGTGGATCTGTTTCTACTCATCTGAATGATTTCAATGGAATTGTGAATCAATTGAGTTCAGTCAATATAGTGTTTGATGATGAAATAAAAAATCTTTTAATTTTATGTTCTTTGCCTGAAAGCTAGCATGGCTTAGTAATGGCAGTAAGTAATACTGCATCTGCATCAAATATTTTGAAAGTAGAGGATGTTGTTAGTGTTATCTTGAATGAGGAAATTTGCAGGAAAAGCACTAAAGAGACATCTGGGAACGCTTTAAGTTTTGAGAGCAAGGGGAGGCAAAAAGAGAAGAGCAAGAAAGGCAGATCAAGATCCAAATCTAAGGGGAAAGGTAGATCTAAATCTAGAAATGGCAGAAGGCCACAATGTTGGAATTGTGGAAAGATGGGGCACATAAGTAGAGATTGTTGGTCAAAGCCTAAGGAGGACAATCAGCACGAAGGAAAGGAAGAAGCCAAGGTTGCAGGTATTGCACAAGATGCTTTAATTTTCTCTCTACATAATAATATAGAATCTTGGGTATTAGATTCTGGTGCATCTTTTCATGCTACCCCTAACAGGGAATATTTTAGTGACTATATCCATGGAGATTTTGGAATAGTGTATCTAGGGGATGATGAGCCCTGCAAAAGAATTGGCAAAGGTAAAGTGCAGCTGAAGATGCAGAATAGCAACACATGGGTGTTGAGAGATGTGATGCATGTTCCTAGCTTGAAGAGAAATTTGATTTTTCCAGGAAAGTTAGGGGATGAGGGCTGTACAGTAACTCTCACAGCAGAATCTTGGAAAGTGACCAAGGGTGCACTTGTTATGGCCAGAGGTAAGAGAGAAGGTACTCTCTATTTGTGTAACTGTGTTACTAACAAATCTCCTTCTGTATTATCTACTTCAGATGTGGATGCTAAATTGTGGCACTCAAGGCTTGGCCACATGAGTGAGAAGGAGATGTCAATTCTTAAGTCCAAAGGTATGCTTTCAGATTTAAAAGGCATAGATCTAGAGTTTTGTGAGCACTGTGTATTTGGAAAATAGAAAAGGGTTAGTTTTCTCAAGACTGGGTCTACTAAGAAGAGGCATAAGTTGCAGCTTGTTCACATAGACGTGTGGGGACCGGCTCAGGTTGCTTCCATTGGAGGATCACAGTACTATGTATCTTTCATAGATGATGCTACAAGGAAGGTATGGATCTATTGTATTAGGAGAAAATCTGATGTATTTGAGACTTTCAAGATTTGGAAAGCTATGGTTGAGAATGAAACAGGTAAAAGATTGAAGTGCCTGAGATCTGACAATGGCAGTGAGTTTTACAGTCATAAGTTCAGAGATTATTGTTATATGCATGGAATCCGTAGGCAAAGGATGGTTCCAAGGACACCTCAGCAGAATGGAATTGTTGAAAGGATGAACAGGACAATAATGGAGCGTGCAAGATGTATGAGATTGCACGCCAGTTTGCCCTTATAGTTTTGGGCACAAGCTATTGACACTGCAGTATACCTGATTAACAGAGGACCCTCTACAGCTCTGGATGGTGGTATTCTAGAAGAGGCATGGATAGGTAAAAAGGTAGATCTCTCATATCTCAATGTTTTTGGTTGTGAAGCCTTTATGCACATAGATAAAGAAAATAGAAAGAAGCTTGATGCTAAGTCTATGAGGTGCACATTTATTGGCTATGGCTCAGATGATTTTGGTTACAGATTGTGGAATCTGGAAACTAACAAGGTAATTAGGAGCCGTGATGTTGTTTTCAATGAAAGAGTGATGTATTGTGAGCAGCTAAGGAAGCTAAATCAATCTGAGCAGAGCAATGGTGAATTGGATGAGGTGAAGGTCCAATATGAGCTCGCGGGAAAAAGAAATAATAACTTGTAGGAAAACATAGAGACCAACGTCTGCAGGTTAGGAATCAACGTCGACAGGACAGAGACCGGCGTCAGCCATACAGAGACCGATGTCGACAGGACAAGCACCGAGGTCGGTAAGGCAGAACCGACGTCGGTCAGTAACAGGTCTGGAGGTGACCGAGGTCGGTCACTATCAGAGAATTTGGGTGGACAGCGTGTTGTAAACGAGTCTCAGACACCCATCAGGAGGTCAAAAAGGGTAAGCCTCCAATTAGATATTCTCCTTCTTTATTTTATTTATTGCTAACTGATGGTGGAGAACTAGAGAGTTTTAAAGAAGCAATATAGGTGGAGTCCAAGAGTCAGTGGGAGCGTGGCATGGTTGAGGAGATGGAGTCCTTAAGAGAGAACCAAACATGGGATTTGGTTGAATTGCCAGCAGGTAAGAGAGCACTCAAGAACAGATGGACCTATAGGTTGAAAGAAGGTGAGAATGGACAGATGAGATATAAGGCTAGATTGGTGGTAAAAGGATTTGCACAAAAGCCAGGTATTGACTTTGGTGATATTTTTTCTCCTGTTGTTAAAATGACTTTTATAAGGGTTGTATTGTCTTTGGTTGCTTTTGAGGATTTGCATCTTGAGCAACTAGATGTTAAGACAGCGTTTTTTCATGGAGATTTGGATGAGGAAATTTATATGGAACAGCTAGAAGGATTTGAGGTCAAGGGTAAGGAGAAGTTTGTGTGCAGATTGAAGAAAAGCTTGTATGGCCTCAAGCAAGCTCCTAGGCAATGGTATTTAAAATTTGACAGGTTTATGACTGAGCATGGCTACAGTAGGTGTCAATCTAACCATTGCATGTATTTCAAGAGATTTGATAACGGTAGATATATTATTCTATTGTTGTATGTAGATGATATGCTGGTTACAGGATCACACATGCAGGATATCTCTGAGCTTAAGGTGAAATTAGCTCAAACATTTGCTATGAAGGATTTGGGAGCAGCAAAGAAAATCCTTGGTATGAGCATTAAGAGAGACAGGAAAAATCACAGGTTGATATTGCCTCAAGAAGATTATGTGGACAAGGTGTTGAAACGGTTCAATACGCAGGATGCTAAACTGGTAAGCACACCTTTGGCTGGACATTTTAAGTTGAGTAAAGAACAATGTCCTAATTCATATGATGAGGTAGAGTACATGAGTAAGGTTCCATATTCTTCCGTAGTAGGGAGTTTGATGTATGCAATGGTGTGTACTAGACTGGATATTGCCCAAGCAGTGGGAGTGGTAAGTAAGTATATGGCTAATCTAGGTAAGGAACATTGGAAAGCAGTTTAGTGGATCCTTAGATATCTGAGAGGAACCAACAATAGGCACTTGTGCTATGGAGGTTCAGATACTTCTCTACATGGTTATGTAGATTCAGATATGGCAGGTGATTTGGATGGCAGGAGGAGCACTACAGGTTATGTTTTCACTGTAGGTGGAACAACAGTTAGCTGGATATCTAAGTTGCAGAAGGTTGTTGCCTTGTCAACTACAAAAGCAGAGTATATTGCAGCCACAGAGGCTAGCAAAGAGATGATATGGATGACACGGTTCATGGATGAGCTTAGTAGGGAGCATGAGAGTTGCAGATTGTATAGTGACAGTTAGAGTGCAATCCATTTAGCTAAGAATTCAGCCTTTCATTCAAGAACAAAGCACATACAGCTAAGGTACCATTTCATACGACAGGTATTGGAAGATGGTGAGTTGAAGCTGGAGAAGATCCATACAGATAGGAATCCTGTTGATATGTTAACCAAGCCAGTTACAAAGGAGAAGTTGAATCTTCACTCAACTTCTATTGGTCTTCATGATTGAGTTGAAGATGGAGGAGCTAGAAGATGTTGTTGTACAGGTACTGGTGCAGTTATTTATCTCCAAGTGGGAGATTGTTAGGGTGTGGAGCTAAAAGCTTCACCAAGGAGCACACTTTGACAGTTTCAAGTCTACACAGACACGGGCATCGGTCAGGAGTGACCAACGTCAGTTAGGTGCAGTTGCAGAGACGCTGATGTCGGCAGTGGGTCGCCTGACAGCAGTCACAGGCAAGCAGCAGGAACCGACGTCGGTTACCTGTGCATCCAAAAAGCTATTTCTGAGGACAGAAGTGAGTGTTTGCATGATGAGTTTAAGTTGTAGTCTTAAGCTCGCATCTCTATTATTAGTAATATTATTTTTAGAGCCCTTGTTCAAGTGGTTTAACTGTTTGTTGGAAGTGCATGCTCAAGTCTCCTAATTCTATATGTAGAATTAGATCTTCCTAGCTTATTGTGTTGTAGAAGAATTGGTATGTTGAAGAACAATACATAATTGAATCAATCCAGGCTTGTTGGAGTTGATTGTTCTTGAGAGAGAGAGCTCTTGAGGAATAGAGATCTAGTGAGAGATCTATACATCTAGGAGAGGTGTGGAAGAAAGAAGTTTCTTCAATTGTATTCTTTTTGTAAAGAGTTTGTTAATACAAGTTTTTAGGGTGGTTTCTTGTATCTCTTGTTCTTGCTATTATCTCATTCTAGTTACTTGTCTATCTGATTTATTTTCGCATTTATTGCTTTCACAAGTGTAATCTATTGTTGGTTGATCCCCAGCAGTAGGTCTACTGGTGTTGAACCTGTGAGAGCATCAAAAGACAATGATAAGACACAGACAAACACTTAAGGCATACTCTGAAACATCTATCTAAATGGAGGTAAAAACTGCATTTTATTTGATTCAGTCAAAAAATTTAGTAGGGCTGCACCTAGCTAAAATTGTGAAAAGATCCCCACAAAAATGACCAATTCATGAATATATATGAGAAGCAAAGAGGCCCATTTGGCGCTCTTTTTTTTACAAGTGGCATACGTGTCCCTTCATGAAAAGAACAAGTCGCTCAAAATATTAATGAGCTATCCATTTTATCTACTTGAAGTCTGCATTTTTAATGAAAAATGTGGTTTGTCCACCCATTAAATGTAAAATGAAGAAACCAGTTACATTATTGAGCTGTTGCATCTTCTCATGATCAATTCAAAGGGACTATTTCACCTGTTGGAGTCACTTCTCGAATTGGCGCCACTTCTTGCCACTTAGACTGACTGCTTACTCGTTCTTTGCATGTCGCTTTGTCAATTTTGTCTTAATTCTATCTCATCAGCCCCCTTGGGTGAACATACTAGTGGGTCACTACATTCAGCCCCTTCTTTTCCATGGTTCGCACTTTTTCATTTGAAGGCAAATGGTTATTTCGTACTTGTAAACTTGACGCCCACGTAGGACGTCATCGGGCCTACTGGCTTCTCTGTGGCCGCTACACCTTAGCGCCCAGTCGGGCACTTTGCCTTTGAAGTGCAGCCTCCTTGAACCAAGCCATTAAACTCTTTAAACCAGAAGCTACTGAAACACTTGAACCAGGCCATGAACCAAACATATTGAACTTGTTGAACCTGAAAATGACTGGCATTAAGACAACAAGGGAGAAGTTGACTGAGATTTTGCCTATGGGCAAAATTGGTCAACACATACTTAGGTAATAAATTTCATAAAAAAATAAATTTAAGATCTTTATTCAAAGACAAGTCAATATTTCAAACTAGTAGGGCTTCACCATACCAATTGTGGATCCTTTACAATGCCAAAATGGTTTGCATATCTAGAGCATATGAGAGGATAGAGAAGAAAATAAGTTGGAAAGTCACAATGCTAAGTGTAAATACTTGTAAAATATTTATAACATGATATAAGGAGTTATAAAATAGTCTATGAATCCTTCTATGACAATTTTGCATCATAAACATGAAATCTTCCTCAAGTTGGTTAGAGGCACTCCATGGTTCTTCTTAAAACTGCCTTTCTCAATGAGTCTAATTAATTGATTGAAACTAACTTAGAATTTTTTGACACATATGTCCTAACATGGGAATTTGGAAAAAATATTATGATATTCATCTATGCCTCTATAATTGATATCCTTCTCCTTATCACTTGTCACTTATCCTCTTGCAGTCACTCATTAGCCTTTTAGGCTTAGACCTTCACAATTGTCACTTAAGTGACTTGTATTTATCCAAGAAATCTCATTATAGAGGTTTAAGACAATTATTCAATACCTCTTTTTCCTATGGTATAAAAAATATACCTTAAAAGATTCAGTGTCACTCTTGTCACTATCACACCTAGGTAGTCAATTTGCTTTCTCACTATCCTATTCAAACTGCCTACAATGAATAGATGAATAGTCTAGTAGATGGGTTTCCATGTTTAAATGAGGTGATAATGGTATATTAGGAGTTATAAAACATCCCTACACACCTCATTAAATGTATTTCATTCACCTATTCCCTTTTGTACCTATGAAACACATCAAAACTTGTAGAAAAACCTATAATTAGGTCTATCCATACAAGTAACAGTACAGACAAATTGGATGTCAAGGATCTTATGAGAGTGATAATTATTTCCAAAAACAATTAAATGACAATTCACTTATATATGCATATCCATTCATGTTTTCTCCATCAAGTTCATACAAGGGTTTTAGGTCACTTGAGTTGTTAACAATGGTTCATAAAATTTAGACATCTAACTCTCAAACCAATTCCATTGAGATTTAGTTAAGTACCCTCAAACTATTCCCAACTACTTAATGCACCATGCATCTCATCCGTACATAAATTAGCAAAATAAGATGGATCTTGAGCTCCTTCTGGGCATTATGAGTAGGTATGAGACCAAATTAGGCCAAAATGACCAATTTGAACTATTTATCTATAAACCAATGGGTATTATCAACAATCCACTCTCCCCTAAACTTTCTAATATTTTTTTTAAAGTTCACATGATGTTATTAGTGAATTTGTAATATATTAGGGTTCATGTTCAGTTTTAGCCCTAATAGACCTAGACTATGTTTTATACATATGTGACTAACTCTAAGGTTTATAATGATTTTAGGGCCTCTTAAAAAAAATCAACTTCATTCTAACCCTTTACATCTTCACATAGTTACTTAGGACTTTCTTTTTCATCTTTTCATCATAGATGTCTACTAGGTCTATAGATTATATTGTTCATGGAGTGCCTCATGTTTGTGATAAAACAAAGGGAATATCTCCTATTGATATGATAAAATTAAGACTATGGAGGTTTATATTAGGTCATGAAGGCCCTTTATACAAATTTTCAAAGTTAGATCACCTTTCTAGAGCTCCCAATACTTCAAATTATAAAGACTAGCTTCTACGTCTATGAGGACTATATGCAGGGTTATGGTTGACTGAGAATGAAGTTCATGCCTAGTATTAGATCAATCTATGTTTACTTCATTAGATATCATGGAATGTGTTATTACCATTATGAGATTGGTTTCAATTTGGTTATACCATCCTACTCTTTTTCTTATCTTATTAAACCTACACTCTCCATTTATTTATGCTAGTTTGTAGACTATCTTCAAGTTGTAGGTGTACATTTTAGGAAAACAAGGGATTCTTATAGGTGATAATTTATGTGTGAACATTGTGTTTCTATCCTTTGGTTTTCTCATCAGGTCACTAAGTTAATTTCATACATGGGTATACCATTTCTATTTTGGAACCATGCATTCACCTTACCACCAATGCACTATAGGTCTGTAAGTTGATCCGAATTTATTTAGGCTTAAATGGTACTTTAGTTTACTAAATGTCTATAGTGAAACCTTACCTGAATTAAAATCTCATTTACCATTATCTTCTCTTAACCTAATCAACTTATTTTTATGTTTAAATGTAATCTCTAGTCATAGGATATAAGAATAAATCCATAAATCTTGAACATACCTCATAAACCTCCCCTAAAAGATATTATTGTGTAAGGAAAAATCCTCTTTCAGAGAGATTAAGATAACATCTCCATATTGTAACTTTATTGAACCCTATAGTTATGTTCTAGTTTGATTGTATGTAATTGATTCACCACTCATACCATGATTTTCTCTATGCTCTTAGACCTGCTAGAAGGTCCCAAATGAGTCCAAACACCTCCAAAGCCATTTCAATGTTACTCTGCCTCTTTTGCATTGACTTTAGACCACTGTGATATTCATGTAGGATTGGTGACTGTGTATGAAATTTCAATCTTGGATTGTCTCTCTTAATATTGTTTCATCATGTCTTACAATTTTAACCCTATATCAAAATAGGTCTCTTATATTACATTATCAAACTTGAACTTCTCTCAAGACATTTTATCATTTTGCCTCCATGGTCTACATAGTCACAGTCTTGTGTTCTGATTAGGTTCTTAGCTTATCTACCCTTCCTTATATTTGAGTGATTTGAATATATTTCAATGAAAAACTTCAATAGATAAACTTAATTCCATATTCTTAAGGGGGAACATAGGTGTATCATCTTGACCTAGAGTCACTTATAGGATATGAAACTCTATAACTAGAAACACTATTCTACATACTTCAATGGTGCCTTATTCTAGCTCAATGAGATGTTTTTGATTATCCTTCCATGTTCACATTTGAAAAATATATTTAAATCCATATTATAATTATGTTCATACTCTAAAATATCATATACACCACTTGGTTTACTTATATCAATGCAAACAAAGAAGGAAAATTGAGGTGTTGGGGATGTATAGGCAATTTGGAGTCACTAACATTATTAGTGATTGTTTATGAAGCACATATCATAAAACCTAAGACCATGACCATTAATTTGAATCTCATAATTATTAATAACATTCCCCAAGTGCACTTAGGCTAACTCTTTTTCTCCAGATTGTATTAATAAAAAATTGTTTGACCTATTTAACCTGCCCAAGAGAGTGATGAGAGAAAAAAATCAATTTTTGCCATTTTTAGACCTATTGAAGCTTATTAATACTAGGAAATACTTTTTTGGATTTTAATATACCCTCTTGAATCCTTCACATGTGACATATATGTCATATAGTTTGTACAACATCAAAAACTCTATTTTTTTCCAAGTGATCTTGATTTTAACATTGAAGCTAAACCATATCAGTTTTAAATTATTCCCTAAAACTCATATAACACATGGTATATTATATAACCTTTTTAAAATTATTACTTTCATGAGAACTATGTATAACTCCCCTAGAGTGACCAAAAGGTGGCAAAAGACTATTAAGACAAGTGTACAAATATGATAAAGATGAAACATATTATGTGGCCTTCAAAATGTGACTAGACTCTCTTAGGACCATGTTGACCATGAATAAACCTAGAATACCTCATGATAAGTTAAATATGCAAGGGGTTTTGACCAAATTTGACCTAGGGTCAAACTTAGTCAATAAGAATGATGTCTATAAAAGTTGGGATAAATGTTTAGGTATCAAACGAATCTCAAACTTTTGATATTTTATAAAATATTCAAAACTTAGTCAAATATCATAAAAATGACAAGGTAAGGTACTTAGCAGTGTGGGAGATATTGGTGGAAACTCACTATATTTTTAAGTATTTTTTATATAATAAGTAAAAGGGAAAAACTTAATAACATTGGTACCTTTTATATGTAGTGATCTTCAGATTTGAATGTAGGTCAAATGACACAACTTTGAAAATGTTATATAAAATCAAAGCTCCACTAAGTAATATAGGTGAAACTTTGTCTCCTAGATCAATTGACATCTCGCACATGAGATATTTTATAAACTCTAAGAATATCAATACCACAATCACCTTAATGGTAGATGACTTTGTGGATGGGAAAATGCAAAAGAATGAGATATAAAGAGCAGATTGGGTAGAGGATATTGAAAATTAGGGGTAAATTCAATAATTTATGTGTTCTTAGGATATTTGAATGCAATTAAAATTGGAGAGCATCTCATATATATAACAGAGGGAATTGAAGCTTGATTTCTATGATCGACATGAGATCCCTCTCCAATCTACCCTTTATTTCTTATCTCTTGTATTTTAATAATTACAACAGTTGTAACTTCAATAATTACATCATTTTATCTAGTTGTCCCTTTTATAGTCAAATCATAGGATTTAACACAAGTAATTGCTTCCCTCATTTCATCCATTACTCTAGTTGCTCTAGTCATCACCTCAATTACCATTATTTCATTAGATTCCATGGGTATTTTTAATACTCTTGTAAGTACTCCAATTTTAGACTCTTTATTCAATATAATTAATACTTTACTACTAACCCATGACTATCACTTATCTGCCCATTGCACAATTCTTACAAGGACTAACACAGGATACTATTACATGACCTATTTTCTCTACACCTAGATTAAGAACTACATTAACTAGCCCACATTTTTAAAATAGTGTCTCAATAATTTTTTTCCATAGTTCCTTTATAGGCATACCTTTCTACCCAATTGGGTTTACTAATAACACAAGATGTTTAGAAAGAATAACTAATAGTCTCAGTGTATGAGTCTCTCAAAGATTATTTTAAATACTAAGATGTCAAAAGATAAGATGGTTATCCTACCTTTCCCTTCACCATCCACATCTAATTGTAATCCCCCATTAGATCCCTCCATCCTCATGCCTCAAACACAAATCATATCACTCCTTATCAATAAATATTCTATCATACCTCTTCTCAATACTTGCTACTGACTCCCACATGGATACAACAAATGCAAGTAGAGTTGTTAGCTAGACAAGACTTTGTCATCACCAATTGAGTTTATAAGAGAAGAAAATATCTTCTCACTAACAAAGAAGAGGAATGCTAGTCCTAGAGAAGAAGATGAGATCTAAGAGGACCCTATTTATATGGTTTATGCCACTAAAGGAGTCATAAATAAGATGTTTCATGGCCTATATAAACAACAAAATATCAAAGACACAATGCAAAATATATCCCCCAAAATATCTATGGAATAATGTGTAGAGTTGTACTAAGGCCCTTTATAACATTATGTGTTCTACACGATAACTAGGGGTACAGTCACAACCATAATGGGGGAAATGTGGTGAACTTTTATGATTCCATATAGAGCTTAGATTCCAATATCACTTCATTAGTAAGGTAGTGATACAAAAGCCATATCAACAACTTAATTTACTACAACTTTCAAACATCACTTTGGTATAAAATTAAGTGACTAATAAGAGGGCACATATAATAGAGTGGCATGAATATATGCATGGGTTTGTCTAAACATTAATGATCTAGGATTATAAGTCCTTATACATACTTGGGGATATGTGCGTCAATGGCATATATACACAACTTGGGTAGGTAGTCACCAGGCCACTTTTTTAAAATTTACTTCAAATTATTGCCAATAACTTCATGGAAGAAGTTGAAAGTACATTTTTGGTAATAGTGATCAAGTGATCCATTTGATCACATATGTTAAGGATAAAGTATCACATGCATAAACATTAAATGCTTCCTTCAAGGCTTCTATGGTGTTGTATTGGAAATTCATGGACAAATTATTATTGTTGTTCAAACTGCAAATTATAAATTTTGAATCCATGGAGTTAAATTTTGTTGCATGTATGACAAAATACAAGAATATAAATGAACAATAATGGTTGGTCACCCAGTCAAGAACTTCATTCTCATGATCTTTAAATTTAAAAATTTGTCCCCTTCTGCTAAATATATTACAATGTATACTCCAACATTGCCTATATTTTTCACACTTCCATTCACTACATCAACTTTGTAGGCTTAGTCTAGAACAAATATAGTGACATATTCAAGTATTATAATCACCCTAATAATTTAAAGACCACCCATAATGAGTTCCATCTCATCATCCTCTATTTTTAGTACTTTTAATCAATTATTTCTAACCACAATCTAGTCTAGTTCAAATGTAATCCCAATTCCCAGTTCTACTTAGAATCAATAAAGTGACCACTCAAGTCTAATTTTAATAAGATTATTTATATGCATCCATATACAAATTGTAGAGTTAAATTATTACTCTTTAATTTATAAATTTTGTATGTCATGCAAAGTTTGCATGCCAAATTAAGAGTCAATCATATTTTAGAACTTGTAAATATGAAAAAACTTTGAAGATGAGGTAAACCCATCCAAAGTTATATACACATATCTTTTACTTATTGTAAAGGGAGAATAATTTATCAATTAATTCAAGAAAATAAAATTTTGCACTTATTCTGTGAGTTTTTATGAAAGTGTTGTCTCTTCCAATTTTCTATGTTTTTATTAAATAATTTCCATTAAGTTGATAGAACTACAATATGTTGTGTATGTGTTTAACTTGTATGGATTATATTGAACATTTTTTTAGTATTAATCAATTCTTTGGCTAGAGATCATAATTATAACTTGTTAGTGACATTGGATATGCATAGCAATCTAGGACTAACAACATCCTTGATTATAATTAGTGAAATATTATGTAATTATTTCCTTAGGCTCTTTATTGTGTTTATCTATGTTATATTCTAACCCTAACCCATGGTAAAAATTGGTTCATGACACATGCTTGGCTTAGGGTACTTATTTAGTTTGGATGGATTTAATCTCCAATTGAATCATAGAACCACCTCGTTTATGCCCTACCTTTTCCTCCCATTTGACATTTTTTTAATCAAATTCACTTTAGTTTAAATCCATACATCCACCTCAAGTAGATTTTAGATGGAGTGTTAGACATTTGTCATATTGGAACCATGCTATGTAAATAACCATTTCACTCATTGTTATTCCACCATGTGGTTATTTATAAATATGAGACTCATAACTTGTGCATTGGAATGAAATTTTCACTTATCCTAAAGATGTTAGGGACCTCCCCATAGTAATATTTGGTGTGCATAAAACCCACATAAATAGTTTCCATATTGAGTAATCAGTTCGAATTTATCATTTGAGATGCTTACTGGCTTATCTCCATCAATTTTCCTCACCACATACATTGTGAATGTGTAATTTGTGTGCCTAAAATGCTTCTTACTCTTTTCAAAAGTGAGTTGAGGATAATGTTCATATATTTTTATTTTTGGGCTAAATTTCCCCTCTGTATTAATACTTGTGAATACTTTGAGAACTACAATAATGTATACTAGGTACGAGGTCATGTATAACCTCTTGGTTATTTTGATATCTATTATTTGTTTATGTAGGGCATCACTGATGATGCTTCCTAAGTTTGTAAACTACTTTCCATTACATATGATGTTCATATCTAGGAACGTTCATGGGTGAAATTCTTTTGTATTTTAGTTACCACTTTATTCAATAGAGTGATCATATCTAACAACTCTTCTTTTAAATATGAATTGTAAAAACTCTTTGGGAGCTTATATGGGCCCCTGATATTCTCGTTCAATCATATTTAATTGATAGTTGAAAGACATTGTGTCATTTTCTTATTCATGAGAAGGAATTCCTAATATGGCATCTAAAGAGTTGTCATTCTATCTAGAAATTAATAAATATTCACTTGAACTAACTTGTCTTTTCTTAGAATCTCAATGTCTTTCATATGTAAGAGAGGTTAGGAATCCAGCTACTTGTTGGAGCCTACTTATATATATATATATGTGTGTGTGTGTGTGTGTGTGTGTGTGTGTGTGTGTGTGTGTGTGTGTGTGTGTGTGTGTGTGTGTGTGTGTGTGTGTGTGTGTGTGTGTGTGTGTGTGTGTGTGTGTGTGTGTGTACAACTATGGCCAAGGGATTGTCTACATTGAGAATTTTATGAAAATCCTGTAGGGCTATGTGGCCAATGCCAGAATCACTAATAATTGGGATATTGGTGTCAAGAGTAGAAATGGGTTTAAAACCCATATATTTGAATTTCATTTTTGCATACCTTGAGGAATCAAATAAAATTATGTGAGGATTTGTAGGTTTTTATAGACTGATCCAAGAGAAAAAAGTATTTATGTAAATGTGAACGTGAGGCAATAGTGGTCATGAAAATTTTAGATTTACCTTTTGAAACCTCCATGATGTGAAGATGAGGCAATATTGGTCATGAAAATGATGTCTATAAAAGTTGGGAGAAATGTTTAGGTATCAAGGGAATCTCAAACTTTTGATTTTTTATAAAATGTGTAAACCTTAGTCAAATATCATAAAAATGACAAGGTAAGGTACTTATTAGTGTGGGAGATACTGGTGGAAACTCACTAGGTTTTAAAGAATTTATTAAATAAGAAGTAGAAGGGAAAAAATTAATAACATTGGTACCTTTTATATGTAGTGATCTTCAGATTTGAAGTTAGGTCAAATGAAATAACTTTCAAAAAGTTATATAAAATCAAAGTTCCACTGAGTAAGATAGGTGAAACTTTATCTCCTAGATCAATTTACATCTCACACGTGAGATATTTTACAAACTCCAAGAATATTGGTAGACTTCAATCACCTTAATGGTAGATGATTTTATGGATGGGAAAATGTGAAATAATGAAATACATAGTAGATAGGGTAGAGGATATTGAAAATTAGAGGGAAATTAAATAAGTTATGTATTCTTGGGATATTTGAATGCAATCATAAGTGGGGAGCATCTCATATCTATAAAGGAGATTTTCACTTTCAGACTTGTACAAATGGAGAAAATTGGAGTCACATTTTTTTGCATACATGGGTAAGTTCCATAACTACCAAAAGTGAAAAATATTTGGCTCAATATTACACCAAATCTATGAATTTTTGGAATTATAAACTCTAGGTAAAAATGATCCTTGAGATGAATTCTACACGTCGGGATCAAAAGTTTAGAAATTTAGCCAATTCAAATTTACATTATGATGCTACTTATGGAGATTGATCTTAGATTTGCCTTCCAAAAATTAGTTAAAGGGAAAGTCATAGCTTGTCAATTAGTTAAGGCTCCCCTTATAGGCCATGCTTCTATATATGATGTTTTTTGTGATGAGTTTATTATGCATAAAAATGAAAATAAGACTTAGACCATATGCTTTGGTAAGTCCAAATTTTATTTAGGGATGGTATTGTATTGAGTCCTCTATAAGGGAAGACTATGACATTAACATATTAATTGATATTTTCATATAGTAATAATATATAATAATATGATCCTTTGAATATAGAACTTCATGTTGCACATGCTATAAATATTAAATTTATTGAGGTGTATGATGACTCACAACTTATTGTAAACCAAATAACAAGTGCCTGTAAAATGATAAAAGATAATTGATACCATATCATACTTAGTTCTTAATTTGAATACCCACTTTGATGAGATTGAGATTGATGAAGTTCTTAGAATAAATAACTGCCACTCAGATGTTATAGATAGTGTTGCTTCCTCTATTCTTATTAATATCACAAATGATCATGCCATATTTACTATTATAATAACCTAATGTGAAATTATCAAATTTAAATTTGTTTTTAATTGAAAGTGGTACAAATAACTTAGAATGGTATGCAGAGATATATAATTTTTTATCATAAGATATTTTTCTCCCTCACTCTTCAAGAAATGATTATAGAAAATTATGAACATATCTCATTAGATGTGTTATAATTGAGGATTCCATTTTTTAAAAGGTCCTTTGATGGGAAATTTCTTATATGTCTTGGGAATAAATAAACTAATTAAATGTTATAATAAGTTCATGAGAGTGAGTGCAGTGTTCATTTATATTTTTAGTAAGTGTAATATATTTCCATTTAACATTGATATTTATATGGTTAATATACTATTTTTCATAATATGAATTTAAATAGTTTTATGTTACTTAGATCACTTAAATATAAAAATAGATAAAACATTATGGTGAACATAACCTTTGTTTTGTACATAAAACCTTAAGTCTTTCTCCCTTAGGATTTCATTTTGTCCTTTTTTTTTATATGGATAAACATTTTTACAGAATCTAGAGATATGAATACAGGGGGTGTAATTTAGATATGATTTATGATTTATATTTATTCATATAATTAAATCCCTAATATAGCTACAATAGATGTTGATAATGTACACTTTATGATTCAATCTATGATTATCATGATTGCATATTTATTTCTATAGATACTCAAATTTGGTAGTAGACATTTTGAAGAAATCAATTATGGACCTATCCTTGACATACATGACTTGAGCATACACGATTGAATATTTCTCAATTCTCTCCTAATTATTCACCTATTTATGGGCCCTGGCCTTCTCAATTTGATGTCATTCATTTATAGGAACTCCTTAGTGCGTATATGTTCTTTTATCTCAAGAGGATTATTATTATTCATCAAATCACTATCTTTTCCATCCTGGATAATACAAAAAATAATTAGACTATACTAATTATTAGTAGCATCTTCATCAATAGTTTGTAGGATTATCAAACATCTATTTTAAAAATTGAAACCCTTCCCTCAATTTATCCCACATATTTTGCATTTCAATTATGGAGGGAAATTACCCAAATATCATCTTATATATATTCAGCGATCTTAAGCTTGTTCCTATCTAGAAACTATCTAGCAAGCATCTAGCACTTATAAGAATACTACTTGCACATTGAGAGATACATATATACATCCTTGAGGAATTATCCTAAATCTTCCAAATATTAAAACCTCTCAAATGAATATCTTCTAAAAAAATTATGAACACCTAAATCAAGGTTTAATTTTACATGTTATAGAGTATAAAAATCCAAACAAGTCACATACATACTATTGTATCATTATTAATCACATATACACCTAGGTAGGAGAACTATGTGTAGTTTGAGCCCGCTTCACAGTATTGGAACATAATAAATTATTAGTCATTTAGAATGGTGTGTGTAAGGTTTTCCAAACCATCCTCTCTAACCCTTTATTTAGGTCACATTGGTCTCAAGAGTGAAATCTAGGGTTTAGGAGAAAAGAAAAATAAAATATAGATATTTGTGCATGGCCAAATGTAACTAAATAGAGATATTTTTGCCTTGAGAAGTTTCAATAGTATATTTTTATATTTGAACAAATAAAAATCCACTAAAAATCATATTAGATGACTGTATAAAGATAAATACTATAACAAAATAAATTAAAAATAAGTGTATTATCCTCTTGGTAATTTATATAAATAGTAAGTGCAATTAATCAATCTCAATCTAGTTATTACATTCATATTTATATAATGTATGTTATTTATTATACAATCTTAATTATCAAAGGTTTTATCTTATTCAGATAACTAAATATAAAATAAGATAAAACATACTCGTTAACCCAATACCTCTCTTGAGAATGATAAATCCTAAATTTCATTAGGTTTCATTCTACTTTATAAGGGTTTTAAATTTAAACATTAGGGCTTCAAATCTGATTTCAAAGTTCCCCTTATAAGGAATTAATCTATTTAACTTGACTCTAGCATATTGATATTCTCATGATAATATTTTATGCCATTTAAGATGGATAGATATCCTATCCATTTAAGTAAAGTTATAGGTTAAATGGTGTCAAAATTAAGCAAAACCAAATCCCTTTAGTCCATTCCTTTGGTCATGTGCAATCTAAGATGGCTAAAATCAATGAAATGAAAATACCTAGTGATAAAAATGTTAATCATGAACCCATAGAAGTAGAGGAACATGTTCTTAATGACAATAACCTTGATCTTGAAATTGATTATGACTAAAATGGTGAATATGATAATGAATACTATGAAAACATACATCATGATGAACTAGATGGTGTAAATCTTGTAAAATCTATAACTCTTTCCATTTTTTTAGACTAAATTCACATGCAACCTAATGATTTTGAAAAAATCTTGAATATAATCTTGGAGGCCAATAAATCAAAGAATGTTAAGGTTGACACATATAAATATCAACATGAGACCATTATTAATACCAATTTAAATTTAGAGGTGCTTACTCTATAATAGGTATTTAGACCATTATCCTACTAGAATTATCATTATGTCTACACCTATGGTTAAAAATGTGATGCTCACTCATAGTATCAGGGAAACATAATATATTCCTTATATTCCAATGGCTCTCCATAGACAACATACTTTTATGCCTCTTAGGATGGATACTCACACATCATCACCTACTATAAGTACCACTCAATCCCTTATGCAAACTATACTTAATATTTAAGCCAAAGTGTCTCAATTGGAACAAAAGTCAACTAAAATGGGCCATTCGACTAATTCTCAAGAAATATTATATAATTTATGGGCCTAAAATATCTTAGCTTATCCCCTACATATAGGATATGTGGTGTATAAACATAATATTTTTCACTTTATCATTTACTAATGCTTTCTCTTGTAGCAACTTGTTGACACATCAATCTCCCTAAGTACATGACATAAAGGGCACATCAAGAATGGGGTGGGAAAGAATCATGGTCCTTTATAAGAGACATTTTTATTCTATCCTAATTACACCATTACTACTAGTAGTCTAATCTCCTCTAAATGTCTATCTGTATATCTCTCATGTTTGCCTCTTTATCTAAATTTGTTAGCTTTTCTATATCCCACGATATCAACCTAGTTGATATTGTATATTTTGTGCCTTCGGCCTTCCTCTACTGTATCAACTAACTTGATATAGTTCTGAGCCTATTTTATAACATTTGTACTATATCAACCTCACTAATACCATTCTATGTTAGCCAAAATATTTCAACTATATTGACCTCACTAAAACTATCAGCCTAGAGTCTAGGGTTAGTTTTGGGTATTAGATCAATATATATGGGTGATATTTCATTCATATCATATCATATATCACTCATTTATTCTTCTTTCACTCACACCTCTACCCTAAGTACCAATTGGGAGAGTTAGTGTCTTAGAACCTTATCTTGAGGAGTCTTCTCTCATGGTGTCATTAAAGATCAATAGAAGTTATTGAGATTTTCTAACTGAGGATATCTACATCTTCATCCAACTATTTGAGGTCTTCAACCTGTAACATTTCTTGTAAAGCTCCACTTGAGCCAAAGGGGATATTGAAGCATTGAAGGGTCCACCCCAAGGTAAATATATATATCCCTACACTCTTTTATTTATTTACTTATTAGATTACATATTTACTTCTTGTATTGTGGATGAATTTATGCATATCCATGTTTAGGATTTATCTATGCCAAATAAGCTAGTGTAGAGATAGGATTGCTTAGACTTTTCATAAATTATTTTAGATTGCATAGACCCCCATTTGATTGGGCATTTCACCTTACCAAATTATGATAATTTCAACCCATCCTTTAGTTTAGTTTGTACACCTTTACAAGATTTTAATTTACTTGCATATTTATAACCATAGTTTATATCCATTTACCTTTGTTAAGGTCTAGTGAGAGTTACATCTTTGAGTCATAGGATTAGGATTTGTAATTATAGGTTATCTTATGTTATATCTACAAAATTAATTGGTTCTTACTTATGTATATACTAAAATATGATTTTAATGACATTTTAATCTTGCACACCTCACAAATACCTTTTAGGGCTCAACCCTTCAATTATAACCTTCTCAGTGTTGAAAGGCTCATGTTCATCATCTTACTGTGTCTAAATTACTCATCCTATAGTCTAATCCTAAAATTTTGATTGCATAAATCAATTGTAGTCTATATCCTACATAAAATATGATTCCTATCTTACACAGATAGTTAATCCTTAGTAATTGTTTATCATGCAGGACACTAGCATCAATATTAGGACACTAGTGTCAATGCTAGTATCCCAAATATGACACTAATGTCCCTACCTTCCAAACAATAAAATTGAAAGTATTATAATATATAAAAGTTGACCTATTTATCTTTTTTAACCCTCCCATGATATTATTTCAAAAAGTGCAATATAAATACAAATAAAAAGTCATTCATTGTCAACATGGAAAGAATCAAGTAAACACCTCTCAAGTTTACATTACACTACTGAAAATCATTTCCACAACTAAGATATATTTCCATATTATTCCTTATTTCCAAATCAATCATAGGTGTAGTATTTGTATAGGTTTAAAGCATTCAAATAATATCCCATGGGAAATATTTGTCAAGTTACAAGATAGATCATTAGATGCACTCGCATATAACATGTTACATAATTATTCACACACAAGCCCACATAAGAGGGAGAAATACATCAATCTGAGGCCCTCTTCATAGTATATGGACATATAGGTAGTGTTAATTGATAGAGGGGTCTTTGAGGTCAACTCAACTTCATTTGATCCTATTAACCCTTGTTTTGCAAGGTGACATGCCTTAATAGGAGGACCTAGTGTTTTGAGCAAAATACTGATTCTAGGAACATATGTGTGTGATATTAATTGACAACCTACAAGGCAAAAATGAACCCTAACATGCACAACTAATTATTAAAAAAAAGGATTCATATTTAGATCTAGAGAAAGGCATCTAAATTAAGATAAAATCATCAATGCTAGTGTCCTAATTGATAAAAAGCTAATTTATATCATTTATCAAATCAAGGAAAATCATTAGACTATCTTATTTCATACATTTACATGTCAGACCTAATTTTGAAACATTACATAAGTGTTATTTCTCATTCACATTTTCATAGCATATTTTCAAATTCAGTACATTTATCAGAATATTTTTAATATGAATTATTTAATTGGCATAATTTAGAATAGATTATTCCATATTTTATTAATGTATTCCCCCAACCCTTAATCCTAAAAAGGTCTAAACATTTTGGTGAACCTGAATTTTGAGTGATCTTACATAACCCTAGCTTAATTTAGGGTTTTCAAAATTCTAGGGTTTCAAATTTAATCATGATTTCCTTATCATGATGTAGAATTCATATGTGTGTCTCTCTATTTTTTTCTCATCTTAGTCTATGAATCATAAAAAAATGCATAAAAAGGAACCTCGTCCTCCTCCTAACCCTTAAGAGGGTGATATATACTTTCCCTCTAACCATGTCTATGTTATCACTAATCCAAGGGGAAAGGTATCCCATCCTATAGTACCAAATTAGGGTACCCAATATATCCTTCATCAACCCCCTTCACCTTCCACATATCCTCTAGATAGTTTGTGTATGCATTTTCAATCTAAAGTACCTAGGGTTTATGATTATGAAACTCTCAAGGATCAAATCATCGTTATGAGAAAGATAATAAAAGAGTTGAAAGTAAAATAAGTATTTCAGTTTAAAGATCACATCATTGTAAAATCAGGTCAAATATGCAAAGTATCCATAATGTGTTATTTATAAATTATGTATTTGTATCTTAATCTAACAATGTTATTCCTATCAAGACTTTAAATCCAAATGGGAAGCTACAATAGAATACATCTACAACAAGTGATTCAAAAATTATACATAAGGCCAATAAGAATTCAAGTGATATTTTGAGGGAAATTATTAGAAATAAGTTTATCAAACTACCTCCTCTACATTCTCTAAGGAGATAAAAATACTATTGTTCATATCATTGAATGCATGGGACTCATACAAATATGTGTTTGGATTTTCAAAAGAAAATAAAAAGTACAATTGATAGTGGTGATCCTATAAAAGATACATCAATCAAGAAACCCACTCACCTTATGCATTTATATTCTACAACACGAGTGAAAAAATAACCAATTTGGGTACAAAAGTATAATTTAGAGAAAAAATAGTTACAATTAAAAAAAATAAAGAAAGAAAAGATTCAAAAGGCATAATTAGAGCAAGAACAAATGTAAAAGGCTAAAGTAGAGGAAGCAAGATTATAAAAGGCACAAGATGAAAAATATTTAAAAGGAATAATTTGAAAATCAAATGTTACCCAAGCTACAAAATGAAAAAGTGAAATTACTAAAAGAGAAGTTGGTAAATCAAATTCAAGATAACCAAAAAGAATACTTAAAGCATTATTTCTAACAAAAGAAGTCAAAATCAAGATACACTTGAAAAAAGCTAAAGTTTCAAATATAGTTTTAAAGGGGCAATTGAAAGACTTTCCTCATATCAGGACCCTTTCCCTATCACCGCTCACATAGATGACAAACAATTTATAGATATCATGGTTATGGATTATCAATATTTAATTTTTTGTTCTATGTCATTTATTCACTCTCTTGGAAATAAGTATCAACAACTAGATAAAACTACTATAATTATGACAAGTATGGGATCAATTAAATTAAGAGTTTCATTTGATTAATAATAATGTTCTTTTACTTTTGATGTTCTTTATAATCCAAGTGCATACAATGTTTTGCTTTAAAAATCATGATTACTATTAATAGGAGCAATGATTGATTAAAAAAAGGTTACATATCATTCGATCATGAAGGCAAGGTCACGTCATTTTCTAAGGAACACATTTACAGTGAAAGCAAAAAAATAAAACATCTTTAATTAATATACAAATATATACAAGTAATGGCATATCAGTAGAGGCACATGACACAATCAATATTGAAAATATAAATTAGAAAGGCCAATCCCATAGTATGGGGCAATTAGTTATTCATATCTAGATAAAATAGAAGATAAGATTGGCATTTAAAATTTTCAACACTAATATGATAATGATTACTCCATATTACTATGATTATCATGCTACTAATTATGTATAAGATGATTGGAATGACACAACTAATATACAATATGTATATGGAAATATAATTGAGGGTTATACAAGGCCTACACAAAGGTACCCATTGATGACATATTAGGATTATAGTAGTATCTTTTCCTTGTACATAAAACCTTTTATAATCATACTAGATGATTTTTTTTTTAAAATAAAATAATCAAGAAAATACAAAAACATTCAAATAAATAAAAATATAAAAATAGTTGGTGTTAACATGTTTACTGGCTTTTGCATATATGTCTTCTACTTTATGTTAGTAGAAAAAATATCATTTTCTTTACATACACACATATGTTTCATGGGTAATTGAGTGTGATACATACATACACTAGATACATGATAGATGAGCATACATATGTTGGACTTTTTCCTCTGTCTACATGACATATTGTATTAGGGGTATCTACTTCATTGATCATGATTCATACATGTTACATTATTTTATGATCACTTTACTTTATCATGTTGTGATTATATACTAATGCTTATAATGTTTACACATTACATAATCTATTGGATATGTTATGTTACATGACATTTTCATAACACATGTATGTAGGGATTAGTACGATATGCTTATGTTGGTTGCTTATATTTCACTTATTCATATTTTCACATGGTTTAATTGAGTGCACTTCTTATTTTCTACCTTTTTTTTCAATGTAGAACATTTGAACATGTTCTTTGTTTATTGGTCACAATGCCCCTGAGTGTTGTTTCTTTGGTGTGTAGATATTTAAACATGTGTTCCCCTTGAATGTGTGGAATTTGAACATGCCCCTTATTTACAGTCTCATTAGACCCCTTTTTCATGGCATTGAGTACTCTTGTGTGTGTGTTTGATTTTTTTTGAGATTATGTTTTTCATGATTAGATGTTGCCATGATATTTTGTTAGGTTGTGGAGCTAAAAGCTTCACTGTTATGCAAATGGTGGAGGTTGCTAAGTGTCATAGTAATAGACATCAGTAAGGCCAATTGACATCGATCATATTCAGCATACACAATAACCAACATCGGTTAGGGGTTGGCCGGCATTGGTCAGACAGGAACCGACGTCGACAATCTGTGTGTGTGTGTTTGCATGCGTCTCTAAAATTGGTCTAATTTTAGACGGACAGTTAGTTTGCATGTAAAGACTAATTTTAGTCTTGATTCTATGTTTCTAATTATTGTTTGTTTTGGGATCTATTTAATAGACCCATGGGGCTGTATTCTAATCAAGGACAAGGATTAGATCCTCAACTTGAAGGCAAGAACAACAATTGGGTTGGTTGTCTCAAGGTGTGTAAGATCAATTGATCTACAAGTTATGTAAGATCAGGGAGATTTATATGGTAAGTAAGATCAATTATATATACAGATATGCAAGATCAAGGAGATCTACTTGGATTACTCGGTGGTACTTGGTGGACTAGCAGTAGGCAACAACAACTATTGGGTTGATTGTCACTGACTGGTGGAGGGAACAACTCTGTGTTTGAGTTGGTTTGTAATTGAGAGAGAGAGAACTCTTGAGGGATAATTACTGTACATTTGAGAGGTGTGGGAAGAGTGTGATTTTTTCATTGTATTTCCTTCTGAAAGAGTGTTAATACAAGATTGTATTGTCTCTCATATTCTATACTATTTCTGAATTCTAATTACTTATTGCTTCTGGTTTAATTCCGTGTTTAGTTGCTTATACAAAGGTAATCAATTGTGCTCTTAAGGAGTAGGATCCTAACAAGTGGTATTAGAGCTTTATGTTCTAAATCCTAACAAGTGGTATCATAGCCTGGTTCAGAGCAGGTAAGTGTTTATTGATTACAGGTCACTCACAGGGGTTTTTGTTTGAGTAGGAGTAAAGCAATGACAGAAGAAACTAAGCTAAGAATGGAGATTCAAAGAATTATCAATTATGGAGGATACAGATAGAAGATTATCTGTATCAGAAAGATCTATACTTACCATTGGGTGGGGTTGCATGCAAGCCTGCAGATATGAAAGATGAAGAATGGAATGTTCTTGATCAGAAGGCTCTGGGATTTATAAGGTTGAGCCTGGCATCATCTGTGATTTCCAACTTATCACAGGCAAAAACAATGATAAAGTTAATGAAATCTTTGGCAAATTTATATGAAAAACCCTCAGCTTTGAATAAGGTATTTCTTATGAAGCAATTATTTAATTTGCAAATGTAGGAAGGTGGATCGGTACATAGTCATCTTAGTGATTTCCATGGATTAGTAAATCAGTTAGTTTTAGTCAATATAGATTTTGATGATGAAATTAAGGCTCTCTTAATATTTTGCTCTTTACCTGAAACTTGGGATAGTTTGGTAATGGCAGTTAGTAATACTGCGTATGCTTCAAATATTTTGAAAGTTGATGATGTTGTTAGTGTAATCTTGAATGAAAAAATTTACAGGAAAAGCATAGGGGAATCATCAGGTAATGTTATAAGTGTTGAAAGAAGGGGTTGGCAAAGAGAGAAGAGCAAGCAAGGGAAATCAAGGTCAAAGATAGGCAGTAGATCCAAATTCAGAAATGGAAGTATAACCTACTGGAACTATGGAAAGAAAGGGCATGTAAAGAAAGATTATTGGTTGAAAGAAGATCAGCATGAAGGAAATGAAGAAGCAAAAGATATAGGTATTGTTGCATAGGATGCTCTTGTATGTTCCTTGGATAAAGTGGAATCTTGGGTTTTAGATTCTGGTGCCTCTTTCCATGCAATCCCAAATAGAGAATTTTTTTATGATTATGTCCATGGAGACTTTGAAAAAATTTATTTAGGGGATAGCAAGCCTTGTCAAATGGTTGGCAAAGGGGAAGTGCAACTGAAATTGTAGAATGACAACACATGGGTGTTAAAAGATGTCATGCATGTCTCAGTCCTGAAGTAGAATTTGATTTTTATAAGAAAGTTGGGTGATAAGGGTTGCACAGTAACTCTCACGATGGAATCTTGGAAAGTTTCCAAGGGTGCACTTGTTTTAGCAAGAGGTAAGAAAGTAGGTACACTTTATCTATCTACTTGTAATATTGATTCTCTTTCTATTTTATCTACTTTAGATGTAGATGCAAAGATGTGGCTCTATAGGCTTGGTCACATGAGTGAGAAGGGAATGCATGTTCTTAAGTTAAATAATAAGAACTAGAAAGCCTTGGTTTTCAAGGAGAAGATGATGGACAAAGATCAGCTCAAGAGGATAAATAATTTTGAGTAGGGCAGTGTCGATTTGGACATGTTTATGATCCAAAATGAGCTCATAGGTAAAAATCATCACTCATAGGAAAACACAGTTACCGACGTCAGTCAAGTGAGAATCAACATCGATCAGGTAGGAACTGACATCGGTCACGTGTAAACTAAAGTTGGTGATGTTGGGCAGGTGGACACTGACATCGGTGATCAGGAGGAATTGACATTGATCAGGTGTAGACCAAGGTCGGCCAGAGGTGACTAAGATCCGTTGCTATTAAAATGGATTTTGGGCAGACAGTAAGCTGTCAAGGAGTCTCAAACACCCATGAGGAGGACTGAAAGGGTAAGTAAGCCTCAAATTCATTATTCCCCTTATTTATACTACTTGTTGCTCACTGATGGTCAAGAACTAAGAAGTTTTGAAGAGGTAATGCAGGTAGAATCTAGGAAACAGTGGGAGCATGGCATGAATGAAGAAATTGATTCCTTGGAAGAGAACTAAATGAGAGATTTGATAGAGTTGTCAGCTAGAATAAAAGCACTGAAATATGAATGGATTCATAAGTTAAAGAAAGGAAATAATGGATAGGTGAGACAGAAGGCTAGGTTATATGGTCTTGAGAAAGCTCTAGGACAGTGGTATAGGTTTGATAGGTGTATGACAAAGCATAGCTTTAGTCAATGTCAATGTGACCATTGTGTTTATTTTACCAGATTAGATAATATTAGCTACATTATCTTGTTACTGTATGTAGTGTATATGCTTGTTGCAAGGTCACACATGCAAGGATTTATTGAGATAAAGGTAAAAGTAGCTCAGACATGTTTCAAGAAGGATTTAAGAGGAGAAAAAATCCTTGGCATGAGTATTTCTAGAGACAGGAAAAATCACAGGTTGATTTTGTCTCAAGAGAATTATGTGAATAAGGTAGTGGAGAGGTTCAATTTGCAATATGTAGAATTAGTAAGCACACTTATGGTTGGATAGTTCAAGCTAAGCACAAAATAGTGTCCTAAATACATGATGAGGTTGAGTACATGAATACTAGACCTGATATTGCCCAAGCAGTGAGAGTTGTTAGCAAGTTTATGGCCAATCCAGGAAAGGAGCACTAGAAAGTAGTTCAGTGGATTCTCAGATATCTGAGAGGGACCAACAGCAGGTATTTATGCTATGCAGGGTCAAGCACTTCTCTACATGGGTATGTAGATTCAGATATGGCAGGTGACTTGGATGATAGGAGAAGCACCATAGGATATGTGTTTAGTGTTGGTGGTATGGTGGTTAGCTGGATTTTAGAGATGCAGAAGGTTGTTGTAGTCAAAGTGGCTAATAAGGATAAGAACCCTGTAGAAATGTTAACAAAGCTGGGAATAAAGGAGAAGTTGAATCTTCATTCAACTTTTGTTGGTCTTTAAGATTAAACATGAAGAGAGATACATGCCAGAAAACAAAATTAGAAGATGCACAAGTATAGGTACAAGTGCAACTGTTTATCTCCAAGTGAGAGATTGTTAGGTTGTGGAGCTAAAAGCTTCACTATTATGCAAATGGTGGAGGTTGATGAGTGTCAAAGTAATCGATGTCGATTAGGCCAACTGACATTGGTCATATTTAGTGTACATAATAATCGACATTAGTTAGGGGTCGATCGGCATCGGTCAAATAAGAATCAATGTCAGCAACCTGTGTGTGTGTGCTTTTGCATGCGTCTCTAGAATTGGTCTAATTTTAGATGAATAGTTAGTTTGCATGTAAAGACTAATTTTAGTCTTGACTCTATGTTTCTAATTATTATTTGTTTTGGGATCTATTTAATAGACTCATGGGGCTGTATTGTAATCAAGGACAAGGATTAGATCCTCAACTTGAAGGCAAGAACAACAATTGGGTTGGTTGTTTCAAGGTGTGTAAGATCAGTTGATCTGCAGGTTGTGTAAGATCAGGGAGATCTATATGGTAAGTAAGATTAGTTAGATTTGTAGGTGTGCAAGATCAAGGAGATCTACTTAGAGTACTCGGTGGTACTTGGTGGACTGGCAGTAGGCAACAATAACCATTGGGTTGATTGTCACTAACTGATGGAGGGAACAACTCTGTGTTTGAGTTGGTTTGTAATTGAGAGAGAGAACTCTTGAGGGAGAATTATTGTATATCTAAGAGGTGTGGAAAGAGTGTGATTTCTTCATTGTATTTCCTTCTAGAAGAGTGTTAATATAAGATTGTATTATCTCTCATATTCTGTGTTGTTTCTGAATTCTAATTACTTATTACTTCTAGTTTAATTCCATGTTTAGTTGCTTATACAAAGGTAATAAACTGTGCTCTTAAGGAGTAGGATCCTAACAAGTCGTATCAGAGCTTTGTGTTCTAGATCCTGACAAGTGGTATCAAAGCCTGGTTTGGAGCAGGTTAGTGTTTATTGATTACAGGTTACTCACAGGGGTTTTTATTTGAGTGGGAGTAAAGTAATGGCAGAAGAAAGTAAGCTAAGAATAGAGAAATTCAAAGAATTATCAATTATGGAGGATGCAGATAGAAGATTATCTGTATCAAAAAGATTTGTACTTACCATTAGGTGGGGTTGCATGCAAGCCCACAAATATGAAAGATAAAGAATAGAATGTTCTTGATCGGAAGGCTTTGGGATTTATAAGGTTGAGCCTGACATCATCTGTGATTTCCAACTTATCACAAGCAAAGACAATGGTAGAGTTAATAGAATCTTTGACAAATTTATATGAAAAACCCTCAGCTTTGAATAAGATATTTCTTATGAAGTAATTATTTAATTTGCAAATGCAAAAAGGTGGATTGGTACATAGTCATCTTAGTGATTTCCATGGATTAGTAAATCAGTTAGTTTCAGTCAATATAGATTTTGATGATGAAATTAAGGCTCTCTTAATCTTATGCTCTTTACCTAAAACTTGGGATAGTTTGGTAATGGCAATTAGTAATACTGTGTCTGCTTCAAATATTTTGAAAGTTGATGTTGTTAGTGTAATCTTGAATGAAGAAATTCACAAGAAAAGCACAAGGAAATCATCAGGTAATGCTTTAAGTGTTGAATGTAGGGGTTGATAAAGAGAGAAAAGCAAGCAAGGGAAATCAAGGTCAAAGAAAGGCAGTATATCCAAATCTAGAAATGGAGGTATAACCTATTGGAACTGTGGAAAGAAAGGGCATGTAAAGAAAGATTTTTGGTTGAAAGGAGATCAGCATGAAAGAAATGAAGAAGCAAAAGGGGCAAATGTAGACACCTAAAAAGTGTCTAACCCTTGGTCTTCCTCTCTCCCCTTGGTCCCTTGCCACCCCTATCCTATCCCTAACCTGCCTAAGTCTTATTAATTGAAAATAATCACTTATTTTTAATTAAATAAGACCCCTTTTCCTTCTCCTTGCCACCTCGCCTTCCTAGGATACCTTCCTTGGATCCCTTTTATTCCCCACATGGCCATTTAATGTCTTAGACTCCTATTCCAACCTCTCCTCTCACCCATTTAACCCCCGTCGACCGTTTCATCCTCGGATTCATTTGACCTGGCGGCTGGGAAACGGATAGAAGGCTATATTAAGCCTTTTTCCGGCCTTTTAACCGCCGACGTCGGTCATCCCTCGGCCGACGTCGGCGATATTGCCGGCGTCGGCACCCTTCATAATGGCTTCTTCACTGTGATCACCCCCTCTTCGGTCCCTGGTTCCGCTTGGCTTCCCTGGACTTCTCTCCGTCTCTAGCTCTCGCATCCCGACTCTTGAATCTTTGGCATCAAACCCTTGTATCAGCAATCCCTCTACCAACCAATCTAATTCTCCCCCTCAAGTACACAGCAAGCTTATTCAAGTGAACAACGGGGATTCTTCATCAGCAACAAGGCTTCAACAAGTGGCAACAACAACACCTTCTTCAGCAGGGCACAGGTATGTTGTACTCTGTTTGTTTTTATGCTTTCTAGTCATTTCTAAACTAAATTTAGCTCTTCTTCCCCTCAGTCCTGATCGTCACCCGGACCCAGATTCCTATCTCCCTGATTGGCTTCCTCTATCCCTCTATCCCTCTCTGTCCATTTGACTCCCCTGTATCCCTACAGACCCCTTGACTACCTCAAATTAGACTCAGACCCGTCCACAAACCCATCCACAGAGAGACCACAGACCAAGCCCAGACCAGACTCTGTCTAGACTCGACCTGACCCTGCCTATTGCCCCGACCGACGCCGGTCATTACCCCCACCGACGTCGGCAGACTGACCGACATCGGCAGACCCGACAACCGACGCCGGTAGAATCACCAACGCCGGCGACTGTGACCAGTTTGACAGCTTCTTCCAGGTAAGCCTTTGCTTCCTTTTCTCTTTCAGTTGCTATCATTTCAGTATATTTTAGCATTCTGTCTTTTTATCAGTCATTTATCTCTTTATCAAATAGTGGGTTGACCTCCCTTAAGGAAGTTCTCATACTTTTGGGAACAAGCCTTTTGCTTGGCAACCCACTGCCTATCTATCTAACATCCCCTTGTCCAAGTTTCCTTCTTCTTTGCAGGTGTCATTCTTCCACAGCCAAAGAGGAGTGCTCACAAACGTCTGGATTTACGGTGCACAATCTTTAGTCCAGGTACTTCACAAGCTTCGTCCATTACTTTTTTAGTTTCTTCTTTCTCTTAGATCTAAAAGCAAAATTTGAGTGGAAACAGCAGGTATTGTTGCAGAAGATGCTCTTGTATGTTCTTTGGATAAAGTGGAATCTTGGGTTTTAGATTTTAGTGCCTCTTTCCATGCAACCCCAAATAGAGAATTTTTTCATGATTATGTCCATGGAGACTTTGGAAAAATTTATTTAGGGGATGGTAAGCCTTGTTAAATGGTTGGCAAAGGGGAAGTGCAACTGAAATTGCAGAATGAAAACACATGGGTGTTAAAGGATGTCATGCATGTCCCAGTCCTGAAGTAGAATTTGATTTTTGTAGGAAAGTTGGGTGATGAGAGTTGCACAGTAACTCTAATAGTAGAATATTGGAAAGTTTTCAAGGGTGCACTTATTTTAGCAAGAGGTAAGAAAGTAGGTACACTTTATCTATCTACTTATATTACTAATTCTCCTATTTTATCTACTTCAGATGTAGATGCAAAGATGTGGCTCTATAGGCTTGGTCACATGAGTGAGAAGGGAATGCATGTTTTTAAGTCAAATGATAAGAACTAGAAAGCCTTGGTTTTCAAGGAGAAGATGATGGACAAAGCTCAGCTCAAGAGGCTAAGTAATTCTAAGCAAGGGAGTGTTGATTTGGACAAGTTTATGATCCAAAATGAGCTCATGGGTAAAAATTATCACTCACAAGAAAACACAGTTACCGACATCAGTCAGGTGAGAATCGACGTCGATCAAGCAAGAATCGATGTCAGTCATATGCAGACCAAATTTAGTGATGTCAGGCAGGTGGACACTGAAGTCAGTCAAGGAACTAACATCGATGATCTGGAGGAATCAACATCAGTCAGGTGCAGACCAAGGTCAGCCAGAGCTGACCGAGATCAGTCACTGTTAAAATAGATTTTGGGTGGACAGTAAGCTGTCAAGGAGTCTCAAACACCAATGAGGAGGACTGAAAGGGTAAGTAAGCCTCAAATTTATTATTCCCCTTATTTATATTACTTATTGCTCACTGATGGTCAAGAACCAGGAAGTTTTGAAGAGGCAATGCAAGTAAAATCTAGGAAACAGTGGGAACATGGCATGAATGAGGAAATTGATTCCTTGGAAGAGAACCAAATGGGAGATTTGGTAGAGTTTTCAGCCAGAATGAAAGCATTGAAATACAAATGGATTCACAAGTTAAAGAAAGGAGAGAATGAATATATGGGATAGAAGGCCAGGTTATATGGTCTTGAGCAAGCTCTAGGATAGTGGTATAGGTATGGCAGGTGTATGACAAAGCATGGCTTTAGTCAATGTCAATATGACCATTGTGTTTATTTTACCAAGTTGGATAATATTAGCTACATTATATTGTTACTGTATGTAGTGTATATTCTTTTTGCAGGGTCACACATGCAGAGATTTGCTAAGCTAAAGGTAAAAGTAGCTCAGACATGTGCCAGGAAGGATTTAGGAGGAGTGAAAATCCTTGGCATGGGTATTTCTAGAAAGAGGGAAACTCATAGGTTGATTTTGTCTCAAGAGGATTATGTGAATAAGGTAGTGGAGAGGTTCAATTTGCAAGATGTAGAATCAGTAAGCACACCTATGGCTAGACAATTCAAGCTGAGCACAGAACAGTGTTCTAAATCACATGATGAGGTTGAGTACATGAGTACTAGACCTGATATTGCCCAAGCAGTGGGAGTTTTCAACAAGCTTATGGCCAATCTAAGGAAGGAGCACTGGAAAGTAGTTCAGTGGATTCTCAGATATCTGAGAGGGACCAGTAGTAGCTATTTATGCTATGTAGGGTTAAGCACTTCTCTACATGGATATGTAGATTTAGATATGGTAGGTGACTTGGATGATAGGAGAAGCACCACAGGATATGTGTTCACTATTGGTGGTATGGCAGTTAGCTAGATTTTAGAGATGTAGAAGGTTGTTGCAGTCACAGTGGCTAGCAAGGGTAAGAACCCTGCAAAAATGTTAACAAAGCAAGGAACAAAGGAGAAGTTGAATCTTCATTCAACTTCTATTGGTCTTTAAGATTAAACTTAAAGAGGGATACATGCCAAGAAAAAAAATTAGAAGATGTAAAGGTATAGGTACAGGTGTAGCTATTTATCTCCAAGTGGGAGATTATTAGGTTGTGGAGCTAAAAGCTTCATTGTTATGCAAATGGTAGAGGTTGTTGAGTGTCAGAGTAACTGACGTCAGTCAAGCCAACTGACATCAGTCATATTCAGCGTACACAGTAACTAACATCGATTAGGGGTCGATCAGCATCGGCTAGATAGGAACCGACATCGGCAACCTGTGTGTGTGTGCATTTGCATGCGTCTCCAAAACTGGTCTAAATTTAGACAGATAGTTTGTTTGCAAGTAAAGACTAATTTTAGTCTTGATTTTGTATTTCTAATTATTGTTTGTTTTGGGATCTATTTAATAGACCCATGGAGCTGTATTGTAATCAAAGACAAGGATTAGATCCTCAACTTAAAGGCAAGAAAAACAATTGGGTTGGTTGTCTCAAGGTGTGTAAGATTAGTTAATCTACAAGTTGTGTAAGATCAGGGAGATCTACATGGTAAGTAAGATTAGTTAGATCTACAGGTGTGCAAGATCAACGAGATCTACTTGGAGTACTCAGTGGTACTTAGTTTTTATTTGAGTGGGAGTAAAGTAATGGTAGAAGAAAGTAAGCTAAGAATGGAGAAATTCAAAGAATTATTAATTATGGAAGATGCAGATAAAATATTATTATCAGTATCAAAAAGATCTGTACTTACCGTTGGGTGGGGTTGTATGCAAGCCCACAGATATGAAAGATGAAGAATGGAATGTTCTTGATCGAAAGGCTCTGAGATCTATAACGTTGAGCCTGGCATCGTCTATGATTTCCAACTTATCATAGGCAAAGACAATGATAGATTTAATGGAATCTTTGGCAAATTTATATAAAAAAACCCTCAACTTCAAATAAGATATTTCTTATGAAGCAATTATTTAATTTATAAATGCAAGAAGGTGGATCGGTACATAGTCATCTTAGTGATTTCCATGGATTAGTGAATCAGTTAGTTTCAGTCAATATAGATTTTGATGATGAAATTAAGGCTCTCTTAATCTTATGCTCTTTACTTAAAAGTTGGGATAGTTTGGTAATGGCAGTTAGTAATACTGCATCTGCTTCAAATATCTTAAAAGTTGATGATGTTGTTAGTGTAATTTTGAATGAATAAATTTGCAAGAAAAGCACAGGGGAATCATCAGGTAATATTTTAAGTGTTGAAAGAAGGAGTTGGCAAAGAGAGAAGAGCAAGCAAGGGAAATCAAGGTCAAAGATAGGCAGTAGATCTAAATCTAGAAATGGAGGTATAATCTGCTAGAATTGTGGAAAGAAAGGGCATGTAAAAAAATATTGTTGGTTGAAAGAAGATCAGCATGAAGGAAATGAAGAAGCAAAAGATGTAGGTATTGTTGCACAGGATACTCTTGTATGTTCCTTAGATAAAGTGGAATCTTGGGTTTTAGATTCTGGTGCCTCTTTCCATGCAACCTCAAATAGAGAATTTTTTCATGATTATGTCTATGGAGACTTTAGAAAAATTTATTTAGGGGATGGTAAGCCTTGTCAAATGGTTGGCAAAGGGGAAGTGTAGCTGAAATTACAGAATGACAACACATGGGTGTTAAAGGATGTCATGCATGTCCCCGTCCTGAAGCGGAATTTGATTTCTATAGAAAAGTTGGGTGATGAGGGTTGCACAGTAACTCTCACAGTGAAATCTTGGAAAGTTTCCAAGGGTACACTTATTTTAGCAAGAGGTAAGAAAGTAGGTACACTTTATCTATCTACTTATATTACTGATTTTCTTTTTATTTTATCTACTTTAAATGTAGATGCAAAGATGTGGCTCTATAGGCTTGGCCACATGAGTGAGAAGGGAATGCATGTTCTTAAGTCAAATGATAAGAACTGGAAAGCCTTGGTTTTCAAGGAGAAGATGATGGATAGAGATCAGCTCAAGAGGTTGAATAATTCTCAGCAAGGCAGTGTTGATTTGGACATGTTTATAATCCAAAATGAGCACATGGGTAAAAATCATCACTCACAAAAAAATACAGTTACCGACGTCGGTCAAGTGAGAATTGACGTCAATCAGGCAAGAATCAGCATTTGTCATGTGCAGACCAAAGTCGGTGATGTCGAGCAGGTGGACACTGACGTCAGTCAGGGAATAGATGTCATCGATCAAGAGGAATTGACATCGGTTGGGTGCAGACCGAGGTCAGCCAGAGGTGACCGAGATCGGTCACTGTTAAAATGTATTTTGGGCAGACAGTAAGCTATCAAGGAGTCTCAAACACCCATGAAAAGGACTAAAAGGGTAAGTAAGCCTCAAACTCATTATTCCCCTTCTTTATACTACTTATTGCTCATTGATGGTCAAGAACCAGGAAGTTTTGAAGAGGCAATGTAGGTAGAATCTAGGAAATAGTGGGAGCATGGCATGAATGAGGAAATTGATTCCTTGGAAGAGAACCAAACGGGAGATTTGGTAGAGTTTCCAACCAGAATGAAAGCACTAAAATGTGAATAGATTCACAGATTAAAGAAAGGAGAGAATGGACAGGTGAGACAGAAGGCATGGTTATATGGTCTTGAGCAAGCTCCAAGATAGTGGTATAGATTTGAAAGGTGTATGACAAAGCATGGCTTTAGTCAATGTCAATGTGACCATTGTGTTTATTTTACCAGGTTAGATAATATTAGATACATTATCTTGTTACTGTATGTAGTGTATATGCTTATTGCAAGGTCACACATGCAAGGATTTGCTGAGCTAAAGGTAAAAGTAGCTCAGACATATGCCAAAAAGGATTTAGGAGGAGAAAAAATCCTTGGCATGAGTATTTCTAGAGATAAGTAAAATCACAGGTTGATTTTGTCTCAAGAGGATTATGTGAATAAGGTAGTGGAGAGGTTCAATTTACAAGATTTAGAACCAGTAAGCACACCTATGGCTAGACAATTCAAGCTGAGCACAGAACAGTGTCCTAAATCACATGATGAGGTCGAGTACATGAGTACTAGACCTGATATTGTCCAAGCAGTGAGAGTTGTTAGCAAGTTTATGGCCAATCCAGGTAAGGAGCACTAGAAAGTAGTTCAGTGGATTCTCAGATATCTGAAAGGGACCAACAATAGGAATTTATGATATGCAGGGTCAAGCACTTCTCTACATGGGTATGTAGATTTGGATATGGCAGGTGACTTGGATGATAGGAGAAGCACCATAGGATATGTGTTCACTTTTGGTGGTACTACAGTTAGCTAGATTTTAGAGATGAAGAAGGTTGTAGTCACAGTGGCTAGCAAGGATAAGAACCCTATAGAAATGTTAACAAAGCCAAGAACAAAGGAGAAGTTGAATCTTCATTTAAATTCTATTGGTCTTTAAGATTAAACATGAAGAGGGATACATGCCAAAAAATAAAATTAGAAGATGCACAGGTATAGGTACATGTGCAGCTGTTTATCTCCAAGTGAGAGATTATTAGGTTATGGAGCTAAAGCTTCACTATTATGCAAATGGTGGAGGTTGTTGAGTGTCAAAATAACTGATGTCGATCAGGCCAACCGACATCAGTCATATTTAGTGTACACAGTAACTGACATTAGTTAGGGGTCGGCCGGCATCGATCAGACAAGAACCAACGTCGGCAACCTGTGTGTGTGTGCGTTTGCATGCGTCACCAGAACTGGTCTAATTTTAGATGAATAGTTAGTTTACATGTAAAGACTAATTTTAGTCTTGAGTCTGTGTTTCTAATTATTGTTTGTTTTAGGATCTATTTAATAGACCCATGGGGTTCTATTGTAATCAAGGACAAGGATTAGATCCTCAACTTGAAGGCAAGAACAACAATTGGGTTGGTTATCTCAAGGTGTGTAAGATCAGTTGATCTATAGGTTGTGTAAGATTAGGGAGATCTACATGGTAAGTAAGATCAATTAGATCTGCAGGTGTGTAAAATCAAGGAGATCTACTTAGAGTACTCAGTGGTACTTGGTGGACTGGCGGTAGGCAACAACAACTATTGGGTTGATTGTCACTGACTGGTGGAGGGAACAACTCTGTGTTTGAGTTGGTTTGTAATTGAGAGAGAGAGAACTCTTGAGGGAGAATTACTGTACATTTGAGAGGTGTGAGAAGAGTGTGATTTTTTCATCGTATTTCCTTCTGGAAGAGTGTTAATACAAGATTGTATTGTCTCTCATATTCTATACTATTTCTAAATTCTAGTTACTTATTGCTTCTAGTTTAATTCCGTGTTTAGTTGCTTATACAAAGGTAATCAATTGTGCTCTTAAGGAGTAGGATCCTAACAAGTGGTATTAGAGCTTTATGTTCTAGATCTTGACAAGTGGTATCATAGCCTAGTTCAGAGCAGGTAAGTGTTTATTGATTACAGGTCACTCACAGGGGTTTTTGTTTGAGTGGGAGTAAAGCAATGGCAGAAGAAACTAAGCTAAGAATGGAGATTCAAAGAATTATCAATTATGGAGGATTCAGATAGAAGATTATCTGTATCAGAAAGATCTATACTTACCATTGGGTGGGGTTGCATGCAAGCCCACAGATATGAAAGATGAAGAATGGAATGTTCATGATCTGAAGGCTTTGGGATTTATAAGGTTGAGCCTGGCATCGTCTGTGATTTCCAACTTATCACAGGCAAAAACAATGATAGAGTTAATAAAATCTTTGGCAAATTTATATGAAAAACCCTCAGCTTTGAATAAGGTATTTCTTATGAAGCAATTATTTAATTTGCAAATGTAGGAAGGTGGATCGGTACATAGTCATCTTAGTGATTTCCATGGATTAGTAAATCAGTTAGTTACAGTCAATATAGATTTTGATGATGAAATTAAGGCTCTCTTAATCTTCTACTCTTTACCTGAAAGTTGGGATAGTTTGGTAATGGCAGTTAGTAATATTGCATCTGCTTCAAATATCTTGAAAGTTGATGATGTTGTTAGTGTAATCTTGAATGAAGAAATTCACAAGAAAAGCACAAGGAAATCATCAGGTAATGCTTTAAGTGTTGAAAGAAGGGGTTGGCAAAGAGAGAACAGCAAGCAAGGGAAATCAAGGTCAAAGATAGGTCATAGATCCAAATCTAGAAATTGAGGTATAACCTGTTGGAACTATGGAAAGAAAGGGCATGTAAAGAAAGATTATGGGTTGAAAGAAGATCAGCATGAAGAAAATGAAGAAGCAGAAGATACAGGTATTGATGCATAGGATGCTCTTGTATGTTCCCTTGTTAAAGTGGAATCTTGGGTTTTAGATTCTGGTGTCTCTTTCCATGCAACCCCAAATAGAGAATTTTTTCATGATTATGTCCATGGAGACTTTGGAAAAACTTATTTAGGGGATAGTAAGCCTTGTCAAATGGTTGGAAAAGGGGAAGTGCAACTGAAATTGTAGAATGACAACACATGGGTGTTAAAGGATGTCATGCATGTCCCAGTCCTGAAGCAAAATTTGATTTTTGTAGAAAAGTTGGGTGATGAGGGTTACACAGTAACTCTAACAGCAGAATCTTGGAAAGTTTCCAAGGGTGCACTTGTTTTAGTAAGAGGTAAGAAAGTAGGTATACTTTATTTATCTACTTGTATTACTAATTCTCCTTCTGTTTTATCTACTTCAGATGTAGATGCAAAAATGTGGCTCTATAGGCTTGGTCACATGAGTGAGAAGAGAATGCATGTTCTTAAGTCAAATGATAAGAACTGAAAAGCCTTAGTTTTCAAGGAAAAGATGATGGATAGAGATCAGCTCAAGAGGTTGAATAATTCTCAGCAGGGTAGTGTTGATTTGGACAAGTTTATGATCCAAAATGAGCTCACGGGTAAAAATCATCACTCACAAGAAAACATAGTTATCGACATCGATCAGGTGAGAACCGACATTGATCAGGTAGGAACCGATGTCAATCATGTGTAGACTAAAGTCAGTGATGTCAGGAAGGTGGACACTAATGTTGGTTAGGGAATCGACGTCGGCGATCAGGAGGAATCCACATCGGTCGAGTGCAGACCAAGGTCGGCCAGAGGTGACCGAGATTGGTCATTGTTAAAATGGATCCTGGGCGGATAGCAAGCTATCAAGCAGTCTCAAATGCCCATGAGGAGGACTGAAAGGATAAGTAAGCCTCAAATTCATTATTCCCCTTCTTTATACTACTTGTTGCTCATTGATGGTTAAGAACCAGGAAGTTTTGAAGAGGCAATGTAGGTAGAATCTAGGAAACAGTGGGAGCATGGCATGAATGAGGAAATTGATTCCTTAGAAGAGAACCAAATGGGAGATTTGGTAGAGTTGCCAGTGGGAATGAAAGCACTGAAATATGAATGGATTCACAGGTTAAAGAAAAGAGAGAATGGACAGGTGAGACAGAAGGCCAGGTTATATGGTCTTGAGCGAGCTCTAGGATAGTGGTATAGGTTTGACAAGTATATGGCAAAGCATGGCTTTAGTCAATGTCAATGTGACCATTGTGTTTATTTTATCAGGTTGGATAATATTAGCTACATTATCTTGTTACTATATGTAGTGTATATGCTTGTTATAGGGTCAGACATGCGAGGATTTGCTAAGCTAAAGGTAAAAGTAGCTCATACATGTGCCAGGAAGGATTTAAGAGGAGCAAAAATCCTTGGCATGAGTATTTATAAAAATAGAGAAAATCACAGGTTGATTTTGTCTCAAGAAGATTGTGAATAAGGTAGTGGAGAGGCTCAATTTGCAGGATGCAAAACTGGTAAGCACACCTATGGCTAGACAGTTTAAGCTAAGCATAAAACAGTGTCATAAATCACATGATGAGGTTGAGTACATGAGTATTAGACTTGATATTTTCCAAGTAGTGGGAGTAGTCAGCAAGTTTATGGCCAATCTAGGAAAGGAGCATTGGAAAGCAGTTTAGTGGATTCTCAGATATCTGAGAGGGACCAGCAGCAGGTATTTATGCTATGCAAGGTCAAGCACATCTCTACATGGGTATGTAGATTCAGATATGGCAGGTGACTTAGATGATAGGAGAAGCACCACAAGATATGTTTTCACTATTGGTGGTACAGTGGTTAGCTAGATTTCAGAGATGCAAAAGGTTGTCGTAGTCACAGTGGCTAGCAAGGATGAGAACCTTGTAGAAATGTTAACAAAGCCGGGAACAAAGTAGAAGTTGAATCTTCATTCAACTTCTATTGGTCTTCAAGATTAAATTTGAAGAGGGATACATGCCAGGAAACAAAATTAGAAGATGTACAGGTATAGGTACAGGTGTAGCTATTTATCTCCAAGTGGGAGATTGTTAGGTTGTGGAGCTAAAAGCTTCACTATTATGCAAATGGTTGAGGTTGCTGAGTGTCAGAGTAATCGACATCGATCAAGCCAACTGACATCAGTAATATTTAGCATACACAATAACTGACATTGATTAGGGGTTGATTGGCATTGATCAGATAAGAACTGACATCGGCAAACTGTGTGTGTGCGTTTGCATGTGTCTCTAAAACTGGTCTAATTTTAGACAGATAGTTAGTTTGCATGTAAAGACTAATTTTAGTTTTGATTCTACGTTTCTAATTATTATTTGTTTTGGGATCTATTTAATAGACCCATGGGGCTATATTTAATCAAGGACAAGGATTAGATCCTCAACTTGAAGGCAAGAACAACAATTGGGTTGGTTGTCTCAAGGTGTGTAAGATCAGTTGATTTGCAGGTTGTGCAAGATCAAGGAGATCTACATGGTAAGTAATATTAGGTAGATCTACAGGTGTGCAAGATCAAGGAGATATACTTGAAGTACTTGATGGTACTTGGTGGACTGGCAGTAGGGAACAACAACCATTGGGTTGATTGTCACTGACTAGTGGAGGGAACAAATTTGTGTTTGAGTTGGTTTGTAATTGAGAGAGAAAGAACTCTTGAGGGAGAATTACTATACATCTGAGAGGTGTGGAAAGAATGTGATTTATTCATTATGTTTCCTTCTGGAAGAATGTTAATACAAGATTGTATTGTCCTTCATATTTTGTGTTATTTCTGAATTCTAGTTACTTATTACTTCTGGTTTAATTCCATGTTTAGTTGCTTATACAAAGGTAATCAATTGTGCTCTTAAGGAGTAGGATCCTAACAAGTGGTATTAGAGCTTTGTGTTCTAGATCCTGACAAGTGGTATCAGAGCCTGGTTCAGAGCAAGTTAGTGTTTGTTGATTATAGGTCACTCACAGGGGTTTCTATTTGAGTGGGAGTAAAGCAATGGTAGAAGAAGGTAAGTTAAGAATGGAGAAATTCAAATAATTATCAATTATGGAGGATGCAGATATAAGATTATCTATATTAAAAAGATTTGTATTTACCATTGGGTGGGGTTGCATGCAAGCGCACAGATATGAAAGATGAAGAATGGAATGTTCTTGATCAAAAGGCTCTTGGATCTATAACGTTGAGCCTGGTATCGTATGTGATTTCTAACTTATCACAAGCAAAGACAATGGTAGAGTTAATGAAATCTTTGGCAAATTTATATGAAAAACCCTCAGCTTCGAATAAGGTATTTCTTATGAAGCAATTATTTAATTTGTAAATGCAGGAAGGTGGATCGGTACATAGTCATCTTAGTTATTTCCATAGATTAGTAAATCAGTTAGTTTCAGTCAATATAAATTTTGATGATTAAATTAAGGCTCTCTTATTCTTATGCTCTTTATCTGAAAGTTGGGATAGTTTGGTAATGGCAATTAGTAATACTGTGTCTGCTTCAAATATCTTGAAAGTTGATGTTGTTAGTGTAATCTTGAATGAATAAATTTATAGGAAAAGTACAAGGGAATCATCAGGTAATGCTTTAAGTGTTGAAAGCAGGGGTTGGTAAAGAGAGAAGAGCAAGCAAGGGAAATCAAGGTCAAAGATAGGTAGTAGATCCAAATCCAAAAATGGAGGTATAACCTGCTGGAACTATGGAAAGAAAGGGCATGTAAAGAAAGATTGTTGGTTGAAAGAAGATCAGCATGAAGGAAATGAAGAAGCAAAAGATGCAGGTATTGTTGCACAGGATGCTCTTGTATGTTCCTTAGATAAAGTGGAATCTTAGATTTTAGATTCTGGTGCCTCTTTCCATGCAACCCTAAATAGAGAATTTTTTCATGATTATGTCCTTGGAGACTTTGGAAAAATTTATTTAGGGGATGGTAAGCCTTGTCAAATGGTTGGAAAAGGGGAAGTGCAGCTAAAATTGTAGAATGACAACACATGGGTGTTAAAGGATGTCATGCATGTCCCAATCTTGAAGCAGAATTTGATTTTTGTAGGAAAGTTGGGTGATGAGGGTTGCACAGTAACTCTCACAGTAGAATCTTAGAAAGTTTCCAAGGGTGCACTTGTTTTAGCAAGAGGTAAGAAAGTAGGTACACTTTATCTATCAACTTGTATTACTGATTCTCCTTCTATTTTATCTACTTCAGCTGTAGATGCAAAGATGTGGCTCTATAGGCTTGGTCACATGAGTGAGAATGGAATGCATGTTCTTAAGTCAAATAAAAAGAACTGCAAAGCCTTGGTTTTCAAGGAGAAGATTATGGACAGAGATCTGCTCAAGAGGCTAAATAATTCTAAGTAGGGTAGTGTTGATTTGGACAAGTTTATGATCCAAAATGAGCTCACGGGTAAAAATCATCACTCACAAGAAAACACAATTATCGACATCAGTCAGGTGAGAATCGATGTCGATCAGGCAGGAAAGGATGTCGATCATGTGCAGACCAAAGTTAGTGATGGTAGGTGGACACTGATGTCAGTCAAGGAATCGATGTCAGTGATCAGAAGGAATCGACATCGGTCGAGTGCAGACCAAGGTCGGCTAGAGGTGACCTAGATTGGTCACTATTAAAATAGATTTTGGGCAGATAGCAAGCTGTCAAGGAGTCTCAAATGCCCATGAGGAGGACTAAAAGGGTAAGTAAGCCTCAAATTCATTATTCCCCTTCTTTATACTACTTGTTACTCACTGATGGTCAAGAACTAGGAAGTTTTAAAGAGGCAATGCAGGTAGAATCCAAGAAACAGTGGGAGCATGGCATGAATGAAGAAATTGATTCCTTGGAAGAGAACCAAATGGGAGATTTGGTAGAGTTGCCAGCCGGAATGAAAGCACTAAAATATGAATGGATTCACAGGTTAAAGAAAGGAGAGAATGGAAAGGTGAGACAGAAGGCCAGGTTATATGGTCTTGAGCAAGCTCCAGGATAGTGGTATAGGTTTGACAAGTGTATGACAATGCATGGCTTTAGTCAATGTCAATGTGACCATTGTGTTTATTTTACCAAGTTGGATAATATTAGCTACATTATTTTGTTACTGTATGTAGTGTATATGCTTGTTGCAAGGTCACACATGTAGGGATTTGCTGAGCTAAAGGTAAAAGTAGCTTAGACATGTGCTAGGAAGGATTTAGGAGGGGCGAAAATCCTTGGCATGAGTATTTCTAGAGACAGGGAAAATCACAGGTTCATTTTGTCTCAAGAGGATTATGTGAATAAGGTAGTGGAGAGGTTCAATTTGCAGGATCCAGAACCGATAAGCATACCTATGGCTAGACAATTCAAGCTGAGCACAGAATAGTGTCTTAAATCACATGATGAGGTTGAGTACATGAGCACTAGACTTGATATTGCCCAAGCAGTGGGAGTTGTCAGAAAGTTTATGGCCAATCCAAAGAAGGAGCACTAGAAAGCAGTTCAATGGATTCTCAGATATCTGAGAGGGACCAGTAGCAGGTATTTATGCTATGCAGGGTCAAGCACTTCTCTACATGGGTATGTAGATTCGGATATGGAAAGTGACTTGGATTATAGGAGAAGAAACATAGGATATGTGTTCACTTTTGGTGGTATGGCAATTAGCTGGTACAGCGGTTAGCTAGATTTTAGAGATGTAAAAGGTTGTTGCAGTCACACTGGCTAGCAAGGATAAGAACCCTATGAAAATGTTAACAAAGCTGAGAATAAAGGAGAAGTTGATTCTTCATTCAACTTATATTGGTCTTCAAGATTAAACTTGAAGAGGGATACATGCCAAGAAACAAAATTAGAAGATGTACAGGTACAGGTACAGGTGCAGTTATTTATCTCCAAGTGGGAGATTGTTAGGTTGTGGATCTAAAAGCTTTACTATTATGCAAATGGTGGAGGTTGCTAAGTGTCAGAGTAATTGACATTGGTCAGGCCAACCAACATCGGTCATATTCAATGTACATAATCACTAACATTGGTTAAGGGTCAGCTGGCATCGATCAGATAGGAACTAACGTCAGTAACTTGTGTGTGTGTGTGCATTTGCATGCATCTCCAGAACTGGTCTAATATTAGATGGACAGTTAGTTTGCATGTAAAGACTAATTTTAGTCTTGAGTCTACATTTCTAATTATTATTTGTTTTGGGATCTATTTAATAGACCCATGGGGTTGTATTGTAATCAAGGATAAGGATTAGATCTTCAATATGAAGGCAAGAACAACAATTGGGTTGGTTGTCTCAAGGTGTGTAAGATCAGTTGATCTATAGGTTGTGCAAGATCAGAGAGATCTACATGGTAAGTAAGATCAGTTAGATATGTAGGTGTGCAAGATCAAGGACATCGACTTGGAGTACTTAGTGGTACTTGGTGGATTGGCAATAGGCAACAACAACCATTGGGTTTATTGTCACTGACTGGTGGAGGGAACAACTCTGTGTTTGAGTTGGTTTGTAATTGAGAGAGAGAGAACTCTTGAGGGAGAATTATTGTACATCTGAGAGGTGTGGGAAGAGTGTGATTTCTTCATTGTATTTCCTTCTGAAAGAGTGTTAATACAAGATTGTATTGTCTCTCATATTCTGTGTTGTTTCTAAATTCTAGTTACTTATTACTTTTGGTTTAATTCCATGTTTAGTTGCTTATACAAAGGTAATCAATTGTGCTCTTAAGGAGTAGGATCCTAACAAGTGGTATCAGAGCTTTGTGTTCTAGATCTTGACAAGTGGTATTAGAGCCTGGTTCGGAGCAAGTTAGTGTTTGTTGATTACAGGTCACTCACAGGGGTTTCTGTTTGAGTGGGATTAAAGCAATGGCAAAAGAAAGTAAGCTAAGAATGGAGAAATTCAAAGAATTATTAATTATGGAGGATGTAGATAGAAGATTATCTGTATCAGAAAGATCTGTACTTACCATTGGGTGGGGTTGCATGCAAGCCCATAGATATGAAAGATGAAGAATGGAATGTTTTTGATCGAAAGGCTCTGGGATCTATAAGGTTGAGCCTAGCATTGTCTGTGATTTCCAACTTATCACGGGCAAAGACAAAAGTAGAGTTAATGGAATTTTTGGCAAATTTATATGAGAAACCCTCAGCTTCAAATAAGGTATTTCTTATGAAGTAATTATTTAATTTACAAATGTAGGAAGGTGGATCAGTACATAGTCATCTTAGTGATTTCCATGGATTAGTAAATCAGTTAGTTTTAGTCAATATAGATTTTGATGATGAAATTAAGGCTTTCTTAATCTTATGCTCTTTACCTAAAATTTGGGATAGTTTGGTAATGGTAGTTAGTAATATTGCGTCTGCTTCAAATATCTTAAAAGTTGATAATGTTGTTAGTGTAATCTTAAATGAAGAAATTCACAGAAAAGAATCATCAGGTAATGCTTTAAGTGTTGAAAGCAGGGGTTAGCAAAGAGAGAAGAGCAAGCAAGGGAAATCAAGGTCAAAGATAGGCAGTAGATCCAAATATAGAAATGGAGGTATAACCTACTGGAACTGTGGAAAGAAAGGGCATGTAAAGAAAGATTGTTGGTTGAAAGATCAGCATGAAGAAAATGAAGAAGCAAAAGATGCAGGTATTGTTGCACAGGATGCTCTTGTATGTTTCTTGGATAAAGTGGAATCTTGGGTTTTAGATTCTGGTGCCTCTTTCCATGTAACCCCAAATAGATAATTTTTCATGATTATGTCCATGGAGACTTTGGCAAAATTTATTTAGGGGATGGTAAGCCTTGTCAAATGGTTGGTAAAGGGGAAGTGCAGTTGAAATTGCAGAATGACAACACATGGGTGCTAAGGGATGTCATGTATGTCTCAATCCTAAAGTAGAATTTGATTTCTATAGGAAAGTTGGGTGATGAGGGTTGTACAGTAACTCTCACATCAAAATCTTAGAAAGTTTCCAAGGGTGCACTTATTTTAGCAAGAGGTAAGAAAGTAGGTACACTTTATCTATCTACTTGTATTACTGATTCTCCTTCTATTTTATCTACTTCAGATATAGATGCAAAGATGTGGCTTTATAGGCTTGGTCACATGAGTGAGAAGGGAATGCATGTTCTTAAGTCAAATGATAAGAACTAGAAAGCCTTGGTTTTCAAGGAGAAGATGATGGACAGAGATCAGCTCAAGAGGCTGAATAATTCTAAGTAGGGTAGTGTTGATTTGGACAAGTTTATGATCCAAAATGAGCTCGTGGTAAAAATTATCACTCACAAGAAAACACAGTTAGCGATGTCGGTCAGGTGAGAACCGATGTTGATCAGGCAAGAACCGATGTCGGTCATGTGCAGACCAAAGTCAGTGATGTCAGGCAGGTGGACACTGATGTCAGTCAGGGAACTGGCATCGGTGATCGATAAGAATCAACATCGGTCAGGTGCAGACCGAGGTCAGCTAGAGGTGATCGAGATCGGTCACTATTAAAATAGATTTTGGGTGGACAGCAAGCTGTCAAGGAGTCTCAAACACCCATGAAAAGGACTATAAGGGTAAGTAAGCCTCAAATTCATTATTCCCTTTCTTTATATTACCTGTTGCTCACTGATGGTCAAGAACAAGGAATTTTTAAAGAGGTAATGCAAGTAGAATCTAGGAAATAGTGGGAGCATGGCATGAATGAGGAAATTGATTCCTTGGAAGAGAACCAAATGGGAGATTTGGTAGAGTTGCTAGCCGAAATGAAAGCACTAAAATACGAATGGATTCACAAGTTAAAGAAAGGAGAGAATGAACAAGGGAGACAGAAGGCCAGGTTATATGGTCTTGAGCAAGCTCTAGGATAGTGGTATAGGTTTGATAGGTGTATGATAAAGCATGGCTTTAGTCAATGTCAATGTGACCATTGTGTTTATTTTACCATGTTGGATAATATTAGCTACATTATCCTGTTACTGTATGTAGTGTATATGCTTGTTGTAGGGTCACACATGCAGGGATTTGTTGAGCTAAAGGTAAAAGTAGCTCAGACATGTGCCAAGAAGGATTTAGGAGGAGAAAAAATCCTTGGCATGCGTATTTCTAGAGATAGGAAAAATCATAGGTTGATTTTGTCTCAAGAGGATTATGTGAATAAGGTAGTGGAGAGGTTCAATTTATAGGATGTAGAACTGGTAAGCACACCTATGGCTAGACAGTTCAAGCTGAGCACAGAACAGTGTCCTAAATCACATGATGAGGTTGTGTACATGAGTACTAGACCTGATATTGCCTAAGTAGTGGGAGTTCTCAGCAAGTTTATGGCCAATCCGTGGAAGGAGCACTGGAAAGCAGTTCAGTGGATTCTCAGATATCTGAGAGGGACCAGCAGCAGGTATTTATGCTATGCAGGGTCAAGCACTTCTCTACATGAGTATGTAGATTCAGATAGAAGGACCACAAGATATGTGTTCACTATTGGTGGTACGATGGTTAGCTGGATTTTAGAGATGTAGAAGTTTGTTGTAGTCGTAGTGGCTAGCAAGGATAAGAACCCTGCGGAAATGTTAACAAAGCCAAGAACAAAGGATAAGTTGAATCTTCATTCAACTTCTATTGGTCTTCAAGATTAAACTTGAAGAGGGATACATACTAGGAAACAAAATTATAAGATGTACAGGTACAAGAATAGGTGCAGATGTTTATCTCCAAGTGGGAGATTGTTAGGTTGTGGAGCTAAAAGCTTCACTGTTATGCAAATGGTGGAGGTTGCTGAGTGTCAGAGTAACGGACGTCAGTCAGGCCAACTGACATCAGTCATATTTAGCATACATAGTAACTAACATCAGTTAGGGACTGACCGGCATCGATCAAATAGGAATCGACGTCAGCAACCTGTGTGTGTGTTTACATGTGTCTCTAGAACTGGTCTAATTTTAGACAGACAATTAGTTTGCATGTAAAGACTAATTTTAGTCTTGAGTCTGCATTTCTAATTATTTTTTGTTTTGGGATCTATTTAATAGACCCATGGGGCTGTATTGTAATCAAGGACAAGGATTAGATCCTCAACTTGAAGGCAAGAACAACAATTGGGTTGGTTGTCTCAAGGTGTGTAAGATCAGTTGATCTATAGATTGTGCAAGATCAGGGAGATCTACATGGTAAGTAAGATCAATTAGATCTATAGGTGTGTAAGATCAAGGAGATCTACTTGGAGTACTCAGTGTTACTTGGTGGACTAGTAGTAGGCAACAACAACCATGGGGTTGATTGTCACTGACTGGTGGAGGGAACAACTCTGTGTTTGAGTTGGTTTGTAATTGAGAGAGAGAGAACTCTTGAGGGAGAATTACTGTACATCTAAGAGGTGTGGGAAGAGTGTGATTTTTTCATTGTATTTCCTTCTGGAAGAGTGTTAATACAAGATTGTATTGTCTCTCATATTCTATGTTGTTTCTGAATTCTAGTTACTTATTACTTCTGGTTTAATTTCATGTTTAGTTGCTTATACAAAGGTAATCAATTGTGCTCTTAAGGAGTAGGATCCTAACAAGTGGTATCAGAGCTTTGTGTTCTAGATCCTGACATATTTATCATGTATCTTAGATTTAGTTATGATTGGATACTGCAATCTTCATTGATATATCTACTTAAACATGATACTACTATATGCTTAATTACTACATGATTGATATAGATATGGCATGGTTATCTTATCCTTTTGAGATAAGGTGGCTACCAAGTTGCATTCCCCTTATAAGGGGGGAGAGTTGGGGGCATATTAGTGGGAACTGTCATAGAGACATGAGTCCACACATACAAAATTTATAGACTTGGTAGAATTTGATATAGTTTACATGATTTAGATATACACTTGGGACATAATATTATGCATTTGGCATTGATTTTCATAGATTTGGCATAGATTTTTTTAGATTTGAGATGGATATTATATATAGCTTATAAGGTAGAGGTTACATTTTGATATATAATTCAACTTGAGACACATTATAGGTGCATATACCATGTAAAGGACTAAATTATAAATACATATTCATATCATACATCACTTACAATAGATTTAATGAGGGGACATGAATAGGGTTCATTCCTTTCTCACCATACATTGATACTTCAACTTTTCCAATATGCATTAATTGAGATTTTCCCTATCTATAGTAGTTAGCTCTATTGAGTAGTGTAATAAAGATTCAATGCCATCCATGATCTTGGCACTGCATCAATTTTTAGGTTGAGATGGTTACACCACTTGATCTTGGATATATTAGCTAGATTGGCTAGATTATATTTACACTTGAGTTGTGTAATTAAGATTCAATGATTTCAATGGCCTTGACACAACTCACCCTTGCATCAAGTTTGGGGCATGATCACCTTCTAATTAAATTATTCACATATCCAAAGTTAAATTATGATCCTATCTCTCTAATGCTTCAACAAGGAAACATCATAACCAAAACAAAGTACCAAAGAGTAACATGGTTGTATCTGCACACATGTATAATCCTTATTTTCTTTCTTTACTTTGAAACATTTCAATTATTCAATAATTAAAATATAACATGATCTTGGTTATAGGTAATTCACAAACATCAAACTCAAATAGGGTTCGATCAAAAATAAAGGTGTGTTGTACACACCAATTTATGCATTTATTTCATTTAACCTAGTATTTACATCCTTATGAATAAATAGATTAGGGGGATGTAGATAATGAAATATTATTTTATATGACATACTAGTCTTTTAAACTTGAAAAATATCAATCAAGGCTCAACCCTTCAATTATGACCTTCTCACTACCAAAAGGCTCATGTTTACCATCTCATTATGCCTAAATTGATTGTCTTATAGTCTGACACTAACATTTTGATGACACAAATAACCTATAGACTACACTATGCATAAAATCTTAATCCCCACCTACAGAGACTATTACAAATCCTTGAAATTTTTTTACCCTACATTACACTAGCATACAGATTAGGACACTATCATCGATGTTAGTGTCCCTACCTTTCAAATAAATTAATTAAAAATATTACGATATGTATAGGTTGAAATATTTATATTATTTAACCCTCTTGTGAGATAATTTCAAAAAATTTAACATAAATAAAAATCAAAGGTCATTCATTATCAACCTAACAAGAATCAAGAAATCGCCTCTCAAGCTTACAATACACTAGTCAAAATCATTTTTGTAACTGAGTTATACCACCTAATTCTTCCCTATTTATAAATCAATAATAGAAACAGTCTTATTATAATTATGAATCATTCAAAGAGTATCCCATGATTATTATTTTTCAAATTACAAGTTAGATCACTATATGCACTCACATATAGCATAATACACAATTTTTCACACACAAGCCAGCATAAGGGGTATAAATACATCGGTTTGAGGCCCTCCTTAGAGTATATGGCATTGATCATTAACATAGGAGTATTTGAGATCAGATTTAATGTAGGTTGGGTTCATGGATAGAGGGGTATTTAAGGTCAGCTTAACTACACTTGAGCCTACTAATCATTGTTTTGTAGTGTGGCATGCCCTAATCACAGAACCTAGTGTTTTGAGAAAAAGACTAATTCTTGGAACCTATGTGTGTGATCTAAACTAAAAAATTACAAGGTGATAGTTAAAACTAATAGGAAAATATGACTATTTTATAAATTATCAATATTTAGAGATAGACATAAGTGAAATTGGTAAAAAAATATTGACATTAGTGTCCACATTTTGATGTTACTACCCCATCTGATATATAACTCATTTCTAGAATCTAATGAATCGAGGTAAATCAACATGTTATCTTCTTCCACACTTTTTCCTATGAAAAATTCTCTTGCATCATTACATAATATAATTTGTATTTCTCTTTTGCATTGCTACTTTGAAAATATTGTCTAGCATTGTACTCTTTTATATTTAGCATATTCTTGAATTATATATATATATATATATATATATATATATATATATATATATATATATATATATATATATATATATATATATATATATATATATATATATATATATATATTGTAAATATGAATTATTTAATTAGCCTAATTTAGAATGGATTATTCCATATTTGATTAGGCTATTTCCCTAACCCTTAATCTAAAAAAGGGTTAAACAACCTGATTGTCAAAGTATTTTAGACTCTATTTGATTGACCTTTTTCGAGTCCTAGTCATTAAGAGAGAGATTATAGTTGTAGGTCATCATATCCCATGCATAGATTCTAGTGAACCTAATGTGAATATTATCCTACATTTTTTTGGATGAATTTCATTTTTTTCCTTTTATATTCTTAGTAAAATCTTCCAAACTTTTAGTCCAATTGTGTTGACTAGCCCAAAAACATTTTCTACCTATTTACGAGTGGTATCATCCATTGCAATATCGTTCTATGTTTATCCATGATATATTAGCTAGATTGATATAATTATATGTGTTTTTAATTATATTGTCTAACTTGACATAGTTATGTGTTTAATTTTAATTTTATTAGTTTTTAACTATATCATCCAACTTGATACTATTATATTTACCTATTTAGTTCACTGCATGCTATAAATTTAGCTTTTGACATATATTATTTTTAATATTTATTTTTCATTTGTTTGATTTTACATAGAAAATATGTTCTAATAGTTTTAAAACTACATAAGAGTTATCATTGTGGGCCAAGTGATCATCAATTTTACCTATATTAATGTGAGGGGTATTACCCTAATACTCAAGTCATTAGACAACACTATACACAAAATTTAGTTTTCATGTACCTCATGGTATATCAGAAACACTTATAAATTCCATATTTTGAGATAAAATAATCCAACCATCTATTTGATTTTATAGTGTACTTGTAAGTAATTAGCCTTGGGAAGTTACACTTAATTTACTTTAGAAATGGGGTAATGTAGCTATGGGAACAGTGAAATCCTCCATAGCGTGTTCACTATTTTACAAATGGGATCAGTATATTTGAGAACCTAAAAAATAATCAAATCATTTTTAGTGTACCTCTTTATCTTGCTTTTCATAAAATAGTTAGGAAAATTTTAGTTTTCTTATCTTACAGACTTTATAAGCTAGCTTGATACCATTATATGTTGTGTTTGTGAACTACATCATCCAACCCAATACAATTATGTGTGCTTGTGAAAAACATCATCCAACTTGATATAATTTACTATATTTGTAAACTATACTAGCTAACCTGATACATTCTAATTTTCTAGATTCAATTACCAATTGTATCGAGTAACCTGATACAATCTGATTTTAGTTTTATTGTATAATTAAGCACATCAAACAACCTAGTTCACTTAATATTTTCTCTTATATGGAGTACATATTTGATCAATCTAAAGAGAAAACCCAGTAGGACCTAATATAAATAACCAATTCCATTAAAATTATTAAACCTCATATGCTTATAACCTTACCATAATTGAATATCAAAAGCCAATAAATTATCGTGTGGCTTCAATTAGACCTAAAAGTTATGAGACAATTAAAAATACTAATACCACTAGATGAGATTACCCACCTTGATACATTAGAAAGGTGAAGGATGAATGTGATCTCAAATATAGTGATGAAATGATCGCATATCTTTGTGATCATCCTAAGCATAAGGGTAAGGACCATATAGTGATCTATCACTTCTATGTGAGTGTATTTTAGATTATTCACTATATTATTATTTTTAGCAATAAAAACCCAAAAAATGCAAACAACATCAAAGGAGGGGATAAAATAACAATTAGACACTTATAATGAGATTTTTTACCATCTTTTTGTCCCTTAGATCTCCTCTCCAAGATTTACAAGTTGATTTGAGTGTAAAATGATTGAATTGCTTGATTGAGCTTTGTAATGGCTTCAATGACTTCTTGAATTGTTGATGGATTTGATAAGGATATAGGAGTGCTTAGATAATGGCTGATAATGCAAGTATAGTGGATGTTAATGGATTTCAATTTAGTTGGGCAAGGAGATATGGATTGTACATATAAGCCAAGGGAGGTAAAATCAATGGCTCATATTCAGTCTTGAGCCATTGATATCAATAATGGAGGAATTTTTAAGGAATTAAAAATTCCTTGGAAACCTATAGAATAGAGGCTTTTAGAGGGGGAAGGCCAAGTTTAGAGGAGATTCTAGAATTCTTTCTAGGATCTCCACTAGGGAGTAAGGGTATAGGAAGGTCTAAGTTAGTAGGGTGGTAGAGGGGTAGGTGAATAAAAGGGAATTTTTAATTGTCAAGTTGGCTAGTGGGTAGATTAGTAGGTAAGTAGGCTTATTTAATGGGCTAATGAGGGTGGTTAATTGATTGTAAGGGTGTAGTAAGGTTCATGGGATGTAGGGGATTTTATATAGGAATTAGGATATTAATTAATTGGTGGGAGAATATTATTATGGATTAAATTAGTGAGTTTAATAGGATTATTAGGGTGAGCAAATTTAGGTGCATACATTTTTTCCCTTTTTGAAAGGGTATTACAAGTAGACGAGATGGAAGGAGTAATGGTATTTCAAATAAAAAACCATGATCATGGATGGAAACATTTTTAATAGATATGAAACATTATTAGTAGTTATGATGCCCCCTCAAGGGAACATACATGGAGAAATGACCTAGATGGTCACTCGAATAGAAGTCCCAAGGGTGGGATAAGATGAAGATAAGAAGATGGGGTTATGATGCCCCAAGTAATGATGTATCTATGATTGAGATTCCCCAAGCCTAGATGCTATGGGGGAAGTGGCATAATCTTGAGAGATGGGTTCTAGATAAATGATTAACGTCTAGAAATAAGATTGATTGATAAGATGTGAATTACCAAGATAGGGATATGGTTTGGAAAATAAAGAGATGAGATAGGCTATAAGCTAGTAATATTTCCCATATCAAGGTTACATGCCATGGATGGCTAACAACCAAGAACAGATGAGTGATTAATGATTATTTACCACTTTACATGTGATCCTTAACTTGAAATGATGCAATGAGATCGAGTGATCCATCAAGGATGGGATGGGGAGTGGGTATTAATAGTGGTTGAGTTATCCATGGGCATAATATCATGGCCATGTGTTTCCTACATAGTCTTAAAATACCTCAAGTTGATATAGTTCTAACTCGGGATTAGGTTGAATGATAGGGAGATGGAAGGCCATACCCTAAATGACTTAGGGATGATAGTTATGGATAAATCAGATGATAGATGAAGCATATGGGATTTGGGAATGAAAGGGAGTTGATAGGATATGATAATGGGTGTGTTATGGGTCAAAAGGGTGATGAGGGGTTAAAATAGTCAAATAGGACAAAGGGGATGAAAAAGGGTCATTAAAACTTTTACCCTTTGTGAAAAGAGTGCTCTGGAGATAGGACCATGGACTGTATCCCACGTGCCTCACATCATAGTGATAATGTTAGAGAGATCCAAATCCCTAAGGATACAAGACCACCAGTATGTAATCAACCCCTAACCTATCAATTTTTTTATTTGAGCATTTATTTCCATGTTTTTAGATTAGACACATTATGGGAACAATATCATGACTAAGGGCAATGCCCTCACTGGCATTATCATACCCATGAGTGGAGATATTATAGTCACAATATATGGTATTGAAATATCATGATAAGTGACTTGTAGTAATTCAATATTGTAAGGATAAACTCATGATATTGTAATGTCATTAAAAGGTAATCATGGTTTTGCATAACCACAAGGTTACAATCACGGTTATGTGAAACTGCAAGATGTGAGTTATGTATCATCAAGGTTGTGGTTTAAGGTTGAATCATGATTAATGATATTGTCTTAAATCATTTAAAGGTTTAAGGGGTGGATAGATAGGATGTTAGGCTAGGGACTTAGGGGATAGGGAAGGGTAGTGAGTGAGTAGATAAGATGGATAGGAGAGGGAGGATGGGTGGGGGGTTAAGGATAAAAAGGGTAAGTTAATTAAGTTAGGGATTAAGGTGGGGTAAGGGTTTAGGAATTAGGGTTAGGGTTAGGGTAAATAGGATTAGGCAAAGATGAATTAGGGATTAGGGGAATGATCAAAGGGATTAGTGTATGATGATTTGGTTAAGGTAGTAAGGTGATTAGGTAGGAGGGGATAAAATTGAACATGTCATTAGATGAGTTTAATGATAGGATGTATGATTGGTGTAGGAAGACTAAGGAGTGATGGAATCTTGACTATGGTGGCCCTAGGTACTTCATGAGATGTATCTATTCTAGAGGAGTATGGTGTTTTGGAGCTAGTGGGATTATACTATGTTGTAACTATGCTAGTGGTGAGGATTGATCGAGATCTGATTATAACTTTAATAGAGAGATGGTACTCAGAGATGAGTACCTTCCACTTTGTGTTGGGAGAGATGATGGTCACCTTAGAGGATATATACTAGATTTTTTAGCTATTGATATTAAGGCAGAGGATCTATTGGTGATCACACACACTTAGTGTGATAGTACAAAGATTATCAAGGAGGTTATGGATTGGTGTTTAGGATGCATGGGAGGATATTGATACGTGTGTGAGGGAGGGGTATATTGATAGATTGAAACTGGTAGTGATGTCTCTTGTGATCTACATACAAGAGTGGATAATGGTTTCACTTGGTTGTTGGGGATGTAGTATCAGATATGGCGTAAGGCTTTAGATTATTTGTTTGGGGTCTAATAGTTTTGGCTCATTTATATTAGGAGTTACACATGGGATATTACAAAGGAGATGCAAGCCTGGATCATTCATTATTGCTATAGATATGGAGCTGGGAGCACATAGTGATATAACATCCCCTATGTACTCATACAATTAGACATCTATATGAGCATATTATCTTTGGTTGGTATATCTTACTATGCATATAGAGAGGACATGTAGGGGAGATGATATTTGATATACATGCATTGGATGGATTACGACTAGAGCACATTACCTAGATGCCTTATAAGGGGGTTCAATTTAGATGTGAGGAGGAGGAAAAGGTCACCTAATACATATTGATAGAGTGTTACCTCATAGGTTACAAGGATTACATTATTGAGTGTTACCAATCAATTTGATTATAGAGATAGTTTGGGTTACCTTAGGATGTTCTAGGGGAGCAGCACCTATTTACACAGAGTGATCAGGAGAGGTTGCAATGGGGAATACTAGTGGATAGATCCTTAGCACATGTAGATTATAATAGTATTGCCCCTATAACATAAGATTTGTATACCCCTATCCTAGATCTTAGTGTGATAGCAGCCTATACAACATGGTAGACATGAGGCTTCTAGATAGGTTACTCAAATGTAGAGATAGAGAGAGAAGGGGGATTGTGAGGAGATTATTATAGGCATAGGAAAGGCTAGGGAGGTGGAAAGAGAGGAAAGGATAGGTCCCAGATTAGGATGCACAAGATGGATAGGAGGTTCAGATGGTATGGATGTAGATATAAGGGACTAAGGGTGCCCAGATGGAGGTCAGGCAGTGGTTGCTACTTAGGTTAGAGGGAGTGGGTCATAGGCTAATGATAGCGGAGTGGAAATGAGGCAAGGTCATCCCAACCTCCTTTGATAAAGGATGAGAGGTCATTATTAGAGTGACTCAAGATTGAGGTATAGGCACATGTCTACAAGATTGTAGGTATTATTATAGATAGAAACTACATCTAAGCCCAGATATAGGGGTAGATAGTGTAGAGGGATGGCCAATTGGATAATACATAGGGGTAGATTATAGGATTGTAAGGATAGGTGACCTCTCTATAGGCCCAAATAACAATGCTACAAAGCCAGATCTCGAGTCATGATACACATATTATAGGTTTATAGGCTTAGATCAAATAGATGCAAACTCAGATAAAAGATCTAATGATAGAGGTATAAGTGGCTAAGAGGGCCAAACAAGAGGTAGTTAGAGCCATGATAGTAGGTGGGATAGACAGGGTTATGAGAAACATCATGAGACTGGCATGCGAGGCACAGTATTATAGAGACTTATATGGGGTGGCAGTGCTAGTTGATCAATGTGTAGCCATTTTTAGAGATATCTCTTCATAGTAAGTCCATCAGCATTCTAGGGGACCACCTCAGTCATAGGCAAGATTTGTGAGACTTTGTATTGGATTTTTGTATATTTTAGCACATGGATTCCCATGGATCCCATATTTTTTATCTATATATTTTTACATGGACCTCATGTGTACATTTCGAATTAGTATATATGATTATGATTATGATATTTTGATGTTATATGATGTTATGCATTATGATTTTTTGATTATAATACATGTGTGATGAATGTGATCTAATGATTATATTTGAGTTATTTATTATGATGATTATGTTTATGATGTTATATGATTGATTAGTTAGCAAATAATGTTAGATGTTTATACATGTGATTATATGATGATGAGATTATGGACATATGATTTGTTATGTGATGATGTTATATTTATTAATGTTTAGATTGATGTGATATGATTTGATATTAATGGGATGTGTTTACTTTAAAATGTTAAAATGAGATGGGTATGGTTTTGATGAAAAAGTGCTAAGAAATAGGTTGATTAATGTGCTTAATAAAACATAATCCGTTATGTAACTTTATGTTTCATAAATTATGGTTGGGTAACAATCTTCCTACACTAAGGAGGTGGATGGGGATGGGGCAGTAAGTTAGGATGATTAGGTTGGATATTGATTAGATTAGGAGGGGATGGGATAGGTGGAAGATTTTGAATCCATTAATGATGTAGGTAATCCAATTTAATATTGCATGTATGAGTAAATGTGTGCCACTGATATGATAATGGTCACATGCACACTAAAATCATAGTGTGTGGGGAACTCTATTTGGAGTGACTTGCCCAATTGGAGTTTGGGTAGTCACTTATACCATCCTTATTCCCTTTAAGTAAAAATTATAAAATATGAAAAGATAACAAGATAATTGAAGAAAATAAGAGAATTTAACTAATTATAATAAATATGTACAAACTTAATGGCTTATCAAGCAACAACACACATTCAAATGCACATACATATAAAAGACAAAACAAGATAAAATAGACTAAGGTAATGTTAATTGATGGATGTACATGTGATGGTATTAAACAACTTTAGTGAAATGATTATGTATAGTGGACCTAATGACAACATAAAATATGTGCATGGGGTAAATTTTCCCCAAAAGTGTTTAAACGAGACAAGGATCCACTTTAATCAAAAAAAATTATTTATAGGGCCTAGTATGATCGATGAATATTTAGTTGTAGAGTGACTGATAGATCCCAAAGTAAGACTATTATTTGACCCTTCCATAATTATGAAATTAATTAGATCTTATGAACCAGTGCTTAGGTCTGACTAGATACAGATGAGGATAGATATGAGTTGAGGCTAGTAGGAGACATAATAGTCAACAAAGATGTGATGGGGGTATGTATGAGGGTGTTATAAGATGAAAGATATATCAAAAGTGAATAGAGAGACTCTGGAAAACTCAATAACTATTCCCCTTACATAACTATTAATGACTTGTCCCAATTTGAAATATATGTCTCCTTATTTTGTTTAAGCCTTGAATATATTCCCACTTTCTAAGACCAAGTTTAGTGTTGTAGAATGATGAAATGGAATGGAATGAGGATAGAAAAGTGTCTTGGAAATGGATATGCCTCCAAGAGTGGGCATCATAGATGGAGGTAGATGGATCATATCAAGTATAAAAGTGTTTTAAATTCATGATGTTTGTGGGCTCATCAAGCTCTTCACCTTCAAGTGTAGCTAACTTGTAGGCTCCTAATCCAAATTTAGCAATAATGATATAAGGCCCAAGCCAGTTGGCTTTAAATTTGCCCTTTTTGTCCTAATATGCATTTATATTCTTTTAATTCTCCTTGAGGACTAGATAATCAACTTCAAACTCTTGAGGCTAGATATTTTTGAGATATTGGCCTTTTATCTTGTTTTGATATGCCTGAAGGTGATTTAAGGCATTCTAATGATTTTCATCCATAATTTATAACTCTTGTAGCCTTTCTTGTCTGACATTATAGTAGGTAATGATACCCCTCAATGAGATGTGTAAGGAGGGTATTTCCACTTCTATAGGAAAGATCTATTTTGTACCATAAAATAAAGAGTATGGAATGGCCCCATTAGGTGCTCAAACACTAGTTTTGTAAGACCAAAGTGTAGGATATAATTTCAAGTGTCAATTTCTACCTGCATCATTAACTATTTATTTAGAATCTTAAGAAGAATCTTATTAATAGTGTTTACCTATCTATTTCCTTGGGGGTAGTAGGGTGTAAAAAAGTGTTGATCGATGTGATAGAAATTACACAAGGCTTTAACTTCTTAATTTTTAAAAGACTTTCCATTATTTGATAGGATTTTGATTGGTATGCTAAAATGGCAAATGATCTGATTCAAGATAAATTTTGAGATCTGGAGACTTGTGGTGTAGATAAATGACATAGCCACAACCCATTTTATGAAATACTCTATGGTTGTGATTATAAACTTGTGTCCATCAGATGATGTTAGATTTATCTTATGTATTAAATATAATCCCCATATAGAAAATGGTCATGGACTCATAATAGGTTGTAACTCTTGTGCTAGGACATGAATAATATCACCATGTTTTTGGCATGCTACACACTTGCACACATATTGGAAAGCATCTTGATCCATTATAGGCCAATAATATCCAATCTTGAGCAATTTCTTAGCTAGGGCCATTCCACTGACATGGATGCCATAGATACCAACATGGACCTCCTTGATCACAATAATAGCCTCTTTTAAGGTTACGCATCTCAAAAAGTTCCCATCATAGCCTCTATGATAGATCATGTTGCCAAGGATGGTGTAACATGGTGTGAGGTAGATAAATGCCTTGCATCAATGGTGATTTAGGTTTGGTGGAAGGATAGTATCATGGAGATAGATATATATATCATGATACCATGATAGATTGGGATCCAGAATGGCATAAATTTATAAATGAGCCATAGATTGGTGGGTTAGTAAGATCAAATGCTCAATTATAAAATTTCCTTCAAGGACACCTTCAAGAAGGTTAATTAAATACCCAATAGTAGCCATGGAATCAACTACCTTATTAATTCCCCTTGGTACTTATTCAAATGTAATGGACTAAAAATTTTGATTTAACTGATCCACCAACTATTTATAGGGAAGTAAATTTTCATCCTTCATTTGGAAATCCTCATTGACTTACTTGATTATTAACTATGAATCACTAAATACTTGGAGGTGTTGGATGTTCGATTGGATGGATAATTGGAGGCCAAAAATCAAGGCCTCATACTCAAAAATATTATTAATACATGGGAAATCAAGACAAAAATCCTTAAGGATGAGGTATCCTTGTGGGGTTAACAATAGTATGCCTACTCTTGACCCATGTGTGGTGAAATATCTATCAAAATATAATTTCTAACTATTAGATTTTGTATTACTCATGGTGGATTCATCCAAAAAGGCAATGACAAGGGGCTTGGTATCTGTAAGAGGTGCCTCTACAAGTTGATCTATGATTACCTATCCTTTGATGGCCTTTTGATGGACATATTCTATGTCAAATTCACTAAGTAAAATTATCCATTTGGTTATTCCACCTATGAGAGTAGATTTTGATAGTATATATTTAATGGGATCAACTTTAGCTATGAGTGGAACCTGGCTATTGAGCATATAGTGCCAAAGCTTTTATGAAGCAAATACAACAACTAAGAAATCCTTTTTAATGAGAGTATAATCAGCTCATATGAAATAAATGTGTGATTGAGATAATATATTTCCCACTCTTTTCCATCATCATTGTGTTATGTTAGAAGGGAAGCTATTGCATAAGGTGTTGTAGATATATATAGAATCAGAGACCTTCCTATGACTAGTGGTGATAACATAGGAGGATTTAATAGATATTATTTAATATTGTCAAAGGCTTATTGGCATTCAAAGTTATAATTAAAATGGGTCCCCTTCTTCAAGAGATGGGTGAAGGGGTGGCATTTGTCTACTAGTTGAGAAATAAATCGATGAATAGCCTATAGCTTGCCTTGAAGACTCCTGAGTTATTTCAAATTATGAAGACCATTTCCATAATAGCTTTGACCTTTGTTGGCTCAACCTCAATGCCTTTCCTAAACACTTTGAATCCCAATGGTTTACCTGAGGTAATGCCAAACACACATTTATTTTGGTTCCACTTGAGCTTATATTCATGAATCTGCTTGAATATTCTTCTTAAGACCACATAATGCAAGAATCAGAGTTTTGACTTCCCCAGAATGTCATCAACATAATCTTCAATAATGTCATGTATCATGTTGTGGAAGATAATAATCATTTCTCATTGGTAGGTAGCACCTACATTTTGTAAACCAAAAGGAACACTTGATAACAAAATGTTCCCCATGGAGTAATAAAGGTTATCTTTTGTTGATCCTCAGGTGCAATTTTGATTTGGTTATAGCCCGAGAAGCCATTAATAAGGGATAACATTTCATATCCTATAGTAAAATCCATGATCATATATATGTTTAGTATGGGGAAGTCATATTTAGGACATGTTTTTTTAATGTTCCAAAAGTCAGTACAAATCTAAATCCTACCTTGTGTCTTAACCACAAGAACAATGTTGGATATCCAATCAGAATAATCAATAAGTCAGATAAATCTTGCTTCTAATTTTTTTTGTAATTCCTCTTTGACTATTAAAACCACTTTATGGTGCATATTACATAGTTTTTTATTGATGGTTTTTGTGTTAGGATGCATAATTAAATGATACACAACTGATGAGGGATCAAGTGCTAGCATGTTTGAATAACACCATGCAAAGATATCTATAAATTATTTGAGTATCTCGATGATGATTTGGCATCTCTCAAGCATAAGAGTTGCCCCAAATTTAATAATTTTAAGATTATCCTCCATTCTAATTTTAACTTCAACCACTTCCTCAATGAGGGAAGGTGACTGGTATTGAATATAGGTTGGAGGTAATAATAGATCTTGGATATATAAAGCAAAATATTTTGGGAGCTCTATGTCTAATTATGCATAAAATTCTGATTCATTTGAAATAGGTGGACAATTTTATAAATTTTGAGGGGGATCCTCCTCTTTGTATTCCTCTTCTTCAATTTGATTGAGGGACGTTTGTTTTTCCCCAAAATAGGATGACTGATTAAGATTAATAGATAAACCTTTTTTATGATCTCCAAAAGGCATAAAGTCATGTGCTCCCAAATATTCTAGGATGGCCTCATCACTTTGGAACATGTTGAAGGATGGCTCATGTTATTGATCCTAGTTTATTAAGGAAAGGTAATAGAGGGATATATTAATGGTAGAGATGGTGGTATCATGGAAAAGGTTAGTGGTAGCAAGCTCTTCATAAAGACAATAACGGATTCTGTCTCGACTTCTTCATTAGAAAATAAACTCATTAAGAACCAAAGTAATGTCCAAAATGATATTTTTTAGGTAAGTTTCAAGATGTTTGTACCCAATACCAATCATATTGAGCCTCTATAGGCTCAATCCTACCTCATTCATGTTTCCCTAGTCCTTTTCCTTGATAAATATTTTGTAACATTATCTAAATTTGGGGGTACTTTTGTCTAGTGAAATGTAAGGGCCTCATTTTATGGAATAAACCACAACTCATTAGGCTCATCAAAGTATTATTATAACAAAAAACCCATAATATAAAAGGTCATTGGTCCAAACTAATAGCTGATAAGATTATCCTTACTCATAGCTAGGGACCCATAGTTAGGGAGAGAGGCAAATGTCCTACACAAAAGGTCTTATATTCATATTCCCCACAACTTGTGGATGTGATTTTAATATGGGTGACATCTAGTAATATATTATAATTAGGCACTTGATTATCGAGGTGGACATATTTCATAACTATTAGATTAGTAGTAGATCTATGCTAGGATAATAGCATGAGGGCTAAGATTGACCTATCCGATAGCTACAAAAATGCTCAATTTCCCTGAGTATTGTGACTTCCATGCTAGAATGAGGGAATTTCAGACATTATTCAAGTGTGGAAGGGATTGATTACATTTCATCGATCCACAATTGGCTTAGAAGTAGATTATATGGTAGATCAACATCCATAATGTGAATTAAGGTCAGATGGATAATGGGTCCCACAATAATAATAAGATAAATGGTGCTTGTAGATAACCTTTCATTATCATTATATGCCTTAGTCATGATTAAAATGGGCCTTAATGATGCTTCAAAATACCCCAAATTTATAAAATCCAAATTACACAAATTCAATGCATACCCTCTGTCTATGAGTATTTGATGGATGTGGTGGTTAGAGATGGAAATTTTTATGAATAATGAGTAATTATAATGCGAGCCAATGGGAGGCATGTCCTAGGTGCTGAAAGTTATTTTCTATGAATGAGACAAGTAACCCATCAATGCTTAGAATTAGCTAGTGTCAATGTCTTGAGGGATTTTAAGATCATTCAAGACCTGGTTGAGGATCTCTGATGCACAAATGATGTTTTGAGAAGACCTATAAGTGAGATTTGAGAAAGTGTATTCTCAAGCTATTGAATTATATCATATGGCTTGTCAAAAGATACAAAAAATTTCTTGGATATATTGACCTTTTGAGATGTTGATGTAAATGGGTCTTTTAGTTATACCCTAGGAACTACAATTTTACTATGTTATGTAGTGACTACATAGTCATTTATAGCCTAGTTGATCTTCAGTATGGTGGATGGTGGTAGAGTGGGATCTTAGGGGATGCAAATTTGGATGGTATTGACATAGTGATATGGAATGGTGTGATAGTATGTATAATTGGAGGTGGATGCCTGACCTTGGTCTCTTTATGGTTTTCCTTGCCTTTAACCATGTTTAGGTAAAGGATCCTGATAAATACCAAACTACTAATTTTTAGATTGATTAGGAGTGTTCTCCCCCCCACTTCAAAGTATCCTTTTTCAATGAGATCTTGAATATAGTGTTTCAACTACATACATTTTTTAGTGTCATGACCTTTGAATAAATGATATTGGTATAATTTATCCTCATGATACCAAACAGGTCAAGGTTTACTATCATCCAAAGGCCAAATCTTGAGGAGATTAATCATGTTTGTAGTTATCAATTATTGGTTGATTGCTTCAATAGGTACCCCAAGGCTAGTAAGATGTCATTTCCCTATTTGGGGTTTTGGCTTACCCCATGGTACTCTGATGGAAGAGACATTTTATTGATTAGTGGGAGTCCTTTTTAAATTGTTTAAACATGTTTTCAATTTGTAACTCCATCTCTCACAACATTTTATTTTTATTGAATATTTTAGGTTTTCCTAAAAATGATTTGTATTGATTATGATTTTGCTCATTTTGGGTGTATAATTTGTTTGCTCCCTTTTTGATGAGGAATTTCTCAATTTGGATGCCTTTTTAAATAATTTCATTAAAGGATTTGGCACATTGTATCTTCAATTGATATTTTAATTTTGCATTGAGGTTGTTGATGAATATTTTGGCCCATTACTTTTCTAGAACTAAACATTAGAATCAGCCTGATAAACTTTTCCAACATTTAATAAGGAGGAAAAAATTTCCCCATTCCTTTACTTAGTATTATAGATAGCTATGATGGAAACATCATGTTCTATATTGAATGAGAAATGTCTCATAAATTATTCAGTCAATAATTTGAAACTGGATATGAACCCCTTTGGCAAATGCATAAACCATTCTAATGTTGACCCTATGAGACTTTTAGGAAAAATTCTTAGGAGATAAGCATCATTGTATGCAACCTCATGGCATGCTACATAAAACTCTTGAACATGATCATGGGGATCTCCTTTCCCTTTATATTTTTCAAATTTTGGTACTTCAAAATGAGGTGGAAAAGGGATTTGTCAAATGCTCATATCTAAAGGAAAGGAGAAAAAATATTATTATTTATATTTAATTACTTGTGTATGAGGGTCAATCTATTATAGATTTTCATTTATCATTTTCCACTCTTATGCAAATGATGGATCCACAAGGGGATTATAAGTTTGGGCATGGTTTGTGTGTGGTCTATAATGATTGGGATTAGGGTTATGAACATTTTGTCTTGGAAAATATGGTCTTTGATTTTATGTGCAAAATTGGGAGTATAAGGAATTGATTTATTATGTGATTTGATCCAATCGATCCTCTAAGGCAATGTGTTTCCTATTATCCTCAATGCAGTTATATTGGAGAGGCTCTTTTTGTTCTTTCTCTTTAATCTCTTATTCATGGTCCATAAGGCCTTCTTATTCATGCTCTTGATTAGTATGGGTGTGATTATGAGGAGTATTAGGCCAAGTGGATGGGTGGTCTAGGTGTTGTAAGATATTGTGATCAGAGCTATAGGGTAGTTTACCCCCCATTCTGATGACTTGAGCTAATATTTGGTCATATTTTTCATATATTGATCAAATTATGATCTAAATTCATCATTATATAAAAATTCATTTGTGAATCATTCTTACTTTCCAAGAGTATGCATGTCATTGTGGTATCATCATGATCTCATTTTCATTCACCTAGGTTCCCCAAGAAGTCATTCTCCTAGTTGGATCCTTGCCCCATTCAAAGAGTTTGGGCATGGGTTCATATTGGCATGATGGATGATGGGGGTGATGCAAAAAAAGTGATTATATGTGTTTTTAATGTAGGGTGATAAAGGAGAAGGTGACTTTGAATACTAATTTTGTCTATAAATTAAAACTAAAAGTGGTCAAGGGGGTGGATGTGTTAGTCTTAGATTTAGAGGGATGTGAAGACTAGAATGACCAAGGACTATCAAAGCCAAAATCTTATAAGGGTTTAATCTAGTAAAGATACTAAGGGGATGATGTGATTAAGTACCCTCCACACTATCAAAATGATAATTATATGTGTGTTAAGTATGAAGAGGTAAGGAAGTGATGGGTGTTAGACTATAAACTTGACAAGGTTATGTACATTAATAAATAACTAGTCAAAGGGTGGTGATGGAAATTAAAAGTGATAGGTGACTAGTAATATTTGATTTAAATACTAATGTTATATCCAAATATGTGAATGGAGGTATGGAATGGGTGTTTTCTATTATTATAGAATGACATTTATCCTAGGGGTGTCTAGGTGTTTTGTGACAAAAATGGGAATGGTTGACTTGGTTCACAAACAACACAGGCTTAATCATGACACACAACTAACACACTCAACACAAATCCTAATTTATTAAAATGAATGAGTGTGTAACTTGATGTTTGTACCATCTAATGAATTCATGGGCGAGGTTATAGGCTGATGACCCATTATGGAATCGATTGAATCCTAACAACCCCATATGCACTTAATGACTTCTTAAGATCTGATCCTAACTCTAGTAGCAACATACCTATTACATATAATGGGTCTAAATCTAGGTTTACATAAAAGGTTTCTAAGGGAGTCCCCAAGATACATGAAGTTACATGGCCCAAATCTATATAGGATGTTTTCTAATGCTTGGTTTAGAGAGTTAATTATTCCCCTTCATGGATGACCTATATGGGGTCAACCGCTTAGCCTAGTGATAGTCATCCTTGATATTTATACTCCATAAAAACATGAAGTTTGGTTGAATGCATAGTGATGAAATCACTAACACCAACCCCTAATGACTAAGCCCATGCCTGGGGATGAATTCCACGTCACGTGTTATCCTAAAATCAATGGGCTAATAAATAGTCAAGCAAGATTAATTTTCCCAATTAATTACCTATGTGAATAAAATTAAAAATGAACAATCAAGTCACACAAGACAAGATATAAACAATCAAAAAGATGAAATTATAATATTTTGGCACTCCTCCTATAGACACAAGGGTTAGGAAATCAAATTTGGTGCCTTTGCCTTGAGAGGTCCTACAAGAAAAGGGTTAGTATTTTGATCTGAATAAAAAACACTACTTCTCTAAAAAACCATGAATATACAATCAGTTCAACACAATATTGTAACCACAAACTACAATATTGTAACTATTAATCAAAATCTCTAATCGTGAGTTACAATATTACCAAAAGAGACTAATCATGATAGTTAATCATACAGTTCCTGTAAAACCACAAAGTTTAGACAATATCATGAATTTTAATACAATATCATGATTTTGAGAATGGTGATATTATGGAAAATAGCAAAATTTTAATTGTTCTGGCCTCTAACTAGAATGTAGACTGATCTAGATGTTTGAGGAATGTAAATGCCTAAGAATTATGCATAGATGACTTATGGCAAGTTAAACTTTAACTATATATTAAAATTTTATTTAAAAGACACCAAGACAATATTTTTTATAAAATTAGATAAAACCACACACAATTTATAGAATAAAAAGGTATTTCTTATTAAAGTGATCTAATTATCAGAAATAAAAAATAACAAAAAACTATCCAATCACAATATTTCTAGTATTAAAATAATATCACTAATTTTATAGCAAAACCATAGATATGTGATTAGTAATATTGCATAAAAGTAATAAAAAGGTTAAGGATACAATATCTTTATATCTAGTTATCCTTCTTTATGCATTCCCTATTGACAATACACAGTCAACCACACAAAAAAACCCCATAAGACCCTAGTTAGAAAAAGGTATTCAAACACTTAAACCACTTAAATAAGCTTCCAAGAGGGGTTTTATGATCACTGATATTCATAAAAAATAGAGAATGATAAAAATTAAAGATGCAAGTTATAGTTTAATGGATAAATTTTATCATATTTGAAATGAATCACAATGTCATGATTATCGATGGTAATATTGTGACTTACAGGTCAATACTATGATTCTCAAAGTGGTGATTTACAGCTTAGTAATTAAGAATTAAAATCTCAACCAGTCCTATTTACTGCACACATAAGATGCAAACCCTAGACTTTCAATACAAAAATTATGTAATATAAACACCCATAGGTTAATAAGGAATAGATAACTAGTTACTTTATGATAGCATAAAGACCTTGTAAAACTATGATTAAGAAGACAATATCACTAATATCAGTGCAATACCATGATTTTTGAATCAACAGTATCACTTAGGAGTAGCAACCTATCAACAAAAGAGACTGTTAATGGTTAAATTATCATTTATCACAATACCATTAAATAAATGCAATACCATGATTATAATATCGTTAATTGTAGGTCAATATCATAGTTTGCATGTGCATGATGATTTGATCAATTTTGGCACTTGTTTTTCATTTAGTTGCACCTATAATTCACTAATTCAATTCTAACAAGCATAAGAGGTTATATTTGAGGGATATCTCTCATTGTGGTTGCCAATGTGTGAGTGTATTTGGGATTATTCATTATATTACTATTTTTAGCAATAAAAACCCCAAAAATGAAAACAACATCAAAGGAGGGGATAAAGGAACAATCAGACACTTACAATGAGATTTCTTACCATCCTTTTATCCCTTAGAGCTCCTCTCCAAAATTTTCAAGCTGATTTGAGTGTAAAATAATTGAATTATTGGATTGCTTGATTGAGCTTTGTAATGGTTTCAATGACTTCTTAGCTTGTTGATGGATTTGACAAGGATATGGGAGCACTTAGATAATGGTTGATAATACAATTATAGTAGATGTTTAATGGATTTCAAGTTAGTTGGTCATGGAGATATGGCTTGTATATATAAGCCAAGGGAGGGAAAATCAATGGCTCATATTCAATCTTAAGCCATGGAGATCAATGGTAGAAGAATTTTCAAGGAATTAAAAATTCCTTGGAAACCTCTAGAATAAAAGCTTCTATAGGGGGAAGGCCAAGTTTAGAGGAGATTCTAGAATTCTCTAATTTTAGAATCTCCATTAGGGATTAGGGGTGTAAGAAGGGCTAAGTTATTAGGGTGGTATATGGGTAGGTGAATAAAATGGAATTTTAAATTGTCAAGTGGGAAAGTTGGTAGATTAGGAGGTAAGTAGGCTTTGTTAATGGGTTAATGAGGGTGGTTAATTGATTGTAAGGGTGTATTATTTTATGTGGGAATTAGGATATTAATTAATTGGCTAGGTAATATGACTATGGGTTAAATTAGTGAGTTTAATGGGATTATTTAGGTGAGTGGATTTAGGTGCATACAACTTCATAATGGTTCCCCATGTGTAATACATTATTTACCCTGCTCCTAATTTTTATATCAAACTTGGAATAAGTAAATACATCTCCACTTACCATGCCTAGTATTACTACTAACATGGTAGGCCCCTTATTTAGTGGGTGTACCAAAGTACACATGTTAACATCAACATTAACAACACATATAGCACATCCCAAAAAGCTAAAAAATATTCCACCTCTAACTAAAATGCTCATGATCCTTAGAAAATAATGTTAAAAGACATCTGCCAAATGGATAAATTTCAAGCCAATAGTAATGTGCACATGATGTAAATGCAAAACTAGATTTTTAAACTATAAAATATCCCTGAATAACTTCAATGGGAAGCACCAAATCCAAATGCCTCCCTACCACCCCTTATAGAAACTCATGATAATCTCAGTCCAAAAACTTCACTTCATAGTAAAGTCATTAAGCATCTTCAAAATAAACAATTAGCTACTCAACTTATAAACATAGACATATGTGGTATCACTAATTTGAACACATATAGTGGATCCATTTATCCTAATTTTGACTTTAAATTCATTAGAAATATTTATAAATACTAGATTAGTTAAACACCTTTCTAGCTAGCAAGCTAGCAGCCAAAACCTTTTTCTAGTGATGTTTTAGATTGGTACAACCATCTCAAGTCTAACTTTATCTCTATCTTAGATAACTTAGTTAATACATTGGTTCAAGAATTCAAATCCAGGGATTTACTTGAAAATAGCTTGGGTAACTTCACTAATTTTAAGAAAGAAGACACTAAGACCACCCAAGCCTTCATCAAACACTGAATCCAAATGCCTCCCTACCCCACCTTAAATATGTTCATGATAATATCATTCCACAACCTCCACTTCATAATAAAGTCAATAATCATATTTAAAATGGATCCTCAAATTACAAACATATACATATGTGACATCACTCATTGGATCACATATACTGCATTCACTGATCCTAATTTTCACTTGAAAGCCTTTTAAAATCTCTATAAAGACTAGATTAAGCTAAACACCTTTACAACTAACAATCAAGTATCCAAAACCTTGTGTGTGTGTGTGTGTGTGTGTGTGTGTGTGTGTGTGTGTGTGTGTGTGTGTGTGTGTGTGTGTGTGTGTGTGTGTGTGTGTGTGTTTTTAGATTGGTACAACCAACTCAATCCCAATTCTATCTCTATCATGGAGGACTTAGTTAACACAATGGTTCAATAATTTTAATCTAAGGATTTACCTAAAAATAACTTAACCCACTTCACTAACAGCAAGAAAGAGGATACTCTGACTATCCAAGCCTTTATCAAGAGCCAAATTCAAATGAATCCCTAACCCCCCTTATATATTATCATGATAATATCATTCCACAACCTCTACTTCACAATAAAATCATTAAGTACCTTCAAAATGAAACATTGGATCCTCAAATTACAAACATAGACATAGGTGGCATCAGTCATTTGATCACATATAGTGGATCGAGTTATCCTTATTTTCACTTGAAAGCCTTTGAAAATATCTATAGATATTAGATTAATCTAAACACCTTTACGGCTAGAAAGCTAGTAGCCAAAACCTTTTCTAGCGATGCTTTAGATTGGCATAACCAACTCAAGTTCAACTCTATCTCTATCATGGAGGAGTTAGTTAACACAGTTCAAGAATTTCAATCCAAATATTACCTGAAAATATCTTAGCCAATTAACTAATTACAAGAAAAAGGATACTTAGACTACCCAAGCCTTCATTAATCACTGCAAATCATTAGAATAAACCCTTGATCAAGCTAAAATACAATAATATCTTAGAACTCATGTGCTTATGAAGTCTAAAAATAAAAATTCTATTGATGATGGTGACTTGGACACATATGAGTCCATGAGAACTATTTATTCTATTCTACTTAGAAGCTCTAATGAAGTGATACTTTCCTAACCTATCAAGGTAAGTCCCTTGTATCCTCCTCTTTTTGCACAAGTCAATCATTATGAAATTCACCAATCTCTTTCTATTGCCGATATTAGGAAATGCCTTCCTAAATAACCATTATTTAATTTAATATGGACATATGTCTAAGAATATGGACTTATAGTATTGCCATTTATGGCTTTATTATTATTGAAATTGGATTTATATATTTCTATTATTGGTTTTTATCGAGTATGATATTAGATTATAATATTTATATTATTGGTTTTTAAATAGTATGATATCGGATTCCAATATTGTTATTATTGGTTTTAAGTAGTGTGATATTATATTCCAACTACTGTGAAATTAGGTTCCACTTATATCTCAATTAGTATTGATCACATAATGCCTCATAATTGTCATAGTAGCATCTAATAGTTGTCATAGTACTATTTAATTTTTGTTCAACTTTTACCTCATATTAACCAATCACATCATGACACGTAATAGTCAAATATATCAATGCACAAATTTAAAACATATTTACACCATGTACAAGTGTTGGACATCACTTTTTATTGATCAAAAAATTATCCCACTATACCCTTGTAAAACCAAAGTGGATTCCACATACATTTATCTAAATTTTAAATGTTTACATATAATGCAACATTTTGAAATAACTAAACACTTCATAGCCACATTTTATATCTTAAATTAAGGTTCACATTTTTTCATGAAAAATAAATATCTTCATGACTAAAGGAACTAATAGCCTTTTAAATTAAATTGAAAATTTTATTACTCTATGAGTGTTCATGATTTTATTACCGTGTGATCCCATTCTAATCACGAGGTGTATTCACTTTGTTATCATAATTTTTTTCAAACCATTGTATGTGCTAAGTTATTGATTTTAAAGATATGATCACAATATGTTAATATATTATGTGCATGAAAAATACCACATATGGAGAGATACATTGGATTTAAAGTTTCAATATATCCATAGAATTTGATGAGGCCACCTCAATGAATAGACCTCCATGACTCTGTGACTTTATGGTTTTGTGATGATTTTCATGTGTTCTCTTCTGATGTTATAGACTTATTAAAAGTAATTTATATGATTTTTAATGTTTTAACTATCATATATTTATTTATTCTCTATATGGAAGCTATGGATGTGAAGGAATTTAAGTTAAAACAAAGATAAAAGTTCAATAGATCTATGAATTTAAATAGTCACTTAAATTTTGAGGGAATCCATGAACTTGAGATAGAGAGATACAACCACATCCACATGTGTCTACTCCTTTAACCTTTAAATTAATACTCTATTTCCTTTATCACATCTCGTTAGAGTGATGCCACATCAACAAAAAACTTGTGCTAGAAGGAGAGATGAATTTGAAAAATACGGCAAAAGCACCTAAACCTAAACTATATATATTTTCCTTATGGATAACACTTTGTATCCCTCTTATTTTTGAATTAGCATAGATTTTTTTTGTGTGATTAAAACACACATAAACAATTTTAATTTATAAAACTTATGATACATTACTACTGGTGCATGTCCTCTGAACTTAAGTAGAATAATGCTAGTTATAGTTTGAAAAATATTTTGATTACATAATTACACATTAACCTTAATATATTCGTAGTTCAACAAATTATTATGAAAAAATATTTTTATGAAATAAATATTAATGTTACACTCATTTAATAAAATATACTAAATTTTTTTTTAAGGTCTTAATGTTCTTATAAATGCATGGTAAATAATTTGATGAAAAAAAAATAGTCTTCAATTCATATTAAACAATATTACAACTATAAGGTCTTATTAGAGTATGCTTTGTAATAAAACTACATCTCAGACCAAGATGATATCAAATATTAATTTATGATCTTCAATAGTTTCACCAAGTTAACATTCATTATGTTATTCAAGTAGTTCAAGGTATGATTTAATGGCCCCATTTCCTTTATTAGGCATCTTAATCAACCCTTCTTTCTAAGTTTTTTTGGTGTACATGCCTAGATGATACTATCCAAATCAATCTCTGGTCAAAATTTATCTAATTTAGCCCATGTATTATTTGTCCTTAAATAATCCTGATACAATGTTGCACCATTTAATCTCTATGCAGGTTTTCAATATTGAATCCTCACCTTTTTAGCCACATTCTCACCTTCTAGTTTAAGGTAAACATCCCCATTTTCCCTTCCCATCCATATATTTTAATTTTAATTTTTTAGTTGTACTAAAATTATCTATCCCACATATGCATCCATTAAAGGAGTGAATGCTTCTTTAGGTATTACATAAATAGGCCCAACATAGATATCATTATAACTTGGGATATTTTGATTAATTTAGTCTTCCCTATAAAAAATTTGTGGGTCTAGTTATTTGGTTTTATACATATTTTTCTTGGATTGCTTATGGAAGAAAACAAGAATATAACATCTTTCTACAATTTACATATAGTCTATCCAAATAACATAATTGTTATTCGCAATGTGTTATCTTTGAAATTTAATATTTTCTACCTCTACCTGATGTGTTTTTCCCCCAATGTTAAAAATATGGTTTTATTCCATTTTTTAAATATTCCATCTCTTTAAGTTATTTTAAAGGTGCAAGAGGATGTTTCCATTATGTCAAGTCTAGCTAACCATTATTTTTTGTATGCTATATTGGGATTAGATGAGATCATTTCATATCATTTATTGTTGCTTTATATTTTATCACTAGTTTGCCATACATGACATGGAACTTGAATATATTAGGTTTTATAATACCCGTTATCTTGTAGTTTCCATCACATAAGTGTTTATCCACAAAGGCATTGAATTCATACACTTCCTCAATAAGGTAAGGAGTGAACACACTTGATCCCTCTTGGCATGTTTTATAGGTGTCCATGATATGTGGCAAATAAAATGTGTGCAATTACCATAATGATGCTACTAATTTGTCAAAAGTCCCATCTATACCCTCATGAATGTTTCCCATTTGAAGGATTCTTACATACACAATGTTGAATACACTTCTTTCTATCAACATTGATTCAAATGCAAATAAGGTATGATTCTTATTGTCTCTCAAAGAATTGTCTAGTTACAAGTAGAGGACTGATCACAGTTTTATAAATGAAGTATTTATACTAGTAACACTAATTGATTTAGAATGGGAAAAGTTATCCTTATACCCTTTGAATTTTTCATTCACTTTATTTTATAATAGTACATCATGTAATTGATGTTTTTATGATCTACTACTATTATACAATAAATCCCCATATTCATCAATGACCAATTTTTTGAGCTTCTTGAGACATAAAGACAATGATGTGATTGTCTAATTTGATCCACATTCAACAAATGGTAGGACAAAGTGGGAAAAACCTCAAGACATGTGTTTATGTGTGAGCATACCAATCAAAGTAACTAGGAGGTTTATAATATTAATTATTGAATTTTCTTTCTTACCCGTCTTTAGTGTGGAAGTTTTCATTTTGTCTATTTTATCATGCACGGTGCTTAAGAATACTTGAGGATATTCCTCTGATTTTAATATATGGGAATAGTAATGTGTGAAATATATTTTAATGTATTCATTATGCCATTTTTGTTCCTTTTCAAGTTTTGAGAGTGATTTTAGGCATCTGGTAACTCTACATTTGTTTACATATTTGTACACTCATCACACTTAGCAAAGAATTGTTCTATAAAATTTAAAAAAATTGAAAACTTTTAGTCATTATCCTACTAAAGCTTGGTTATGGCATAGGATGAATTCAAAAAATTAAGCTCCTTGTTACACTTATTTCACATTAAGTTGTGGGTATAGAATGTAATAAGTAGTCTTTGAGCAAATTTGATTCGATCATGTCCTACATAATGATTCAAGTGTGGATAAATATATATATTTATCTCAATTATTCTTGATATAAAATTAATTTTTATGGTGGTATTCAACCTTTGTTTCTCTTTCCTAGTATTTCCATTTACTATATGCTTGTCACCATTTATCTAATTAGATTTATGACTATAGAAGGTGCTCCTTAGTTACCCATAAGCTTTGTGTCATGCATTTTGATAGACATAAATCCCATAAAATTTAATTTTATGTACCTATTGAATTTTTAAGTCACCCCATCTTGTGTGGAACTTAAAAAAATCTTACAAAAGGTTTATGTGTCTGCAAGTGTTTAGTTATTTAAAGCATCTCATGTGCAGATGCCTCCCATTTTTGCCTACCCCTAAAGCAGTCAATGCATTACCATGAATCAACTAAGAGTTGAATTTAATTCATAAAGATTTTTTAATGTGTACCTTATGTATAGATCCCCTATCATGCAAGCACAAATGGAATATAGGTTCAAGGGCATAGAACCCTAGTCTTTAGATAACATAGGAAGGAGTGCATAAGAAGTAGTTCCAAATCATAAAGAGTGTGCCTAAATTTTTCAATCTTATTATACACTCCTGTTCAAAATATTGCTTATGACTCCATGATAAAGTCTCACACCAAATCATATAATCCCACTTCAATGCTCTCATAAATCATAGACTGTGATCTATGTTATGCACATGCTACTTCACTGAATGATATGTGCCCTGATATAAAGTAAATAAGTGAGGGGATTATTAGGGGGATTTAGTGAAAAAGGATTAAAATCCATGCAACCCCATAGAGGACTTCTACATCTATGCCTTTCACCTACTCACAGTTTATTACATAATCTAACTATGCATCCTTCAGTGAGTAGATATTCCCAAAGGGCATAAGGTAATGTTTCTCATCAAAAGCATTTCAATGACATGGTATTTCAAGAGAGACATATGAAGTGATTGAAAGGTCATAGTACAGTATAAATAGGTAGTTATAAAAGTAGTTGAGTGATGTTTGAGGCCTTGCCAAGATAAATAAATGTAGGAGAGACTATCATATGTCAAAATATTATCACACACCACCCCTTTGACTATTCCATAGATCATCCATTCTCAGACATAGATGTGTATCTAGAAGAATCCTACCACCAACTCCCAGATCTGAATCACCAAGTAGAATTTAAGAAGCATATGCATGGCACTACAATAGATTTAAATGACTGTGTCTACCACCATAACTGGTACACTCATTATAAAAGTCTTGATCCCTTATAAAATCCTTTATATTTATTGTAAGAAGAGTTGACACATTTTTGGAAACCTCATGCTGTCAAAATTTTCCCTCCATGAGCACTTATGTTGGCTAAACCATACATGTTAATGATAATTAAGTTCATCTCCCTCTATTCTTCTTACACTCTATGTGACATTTATGTTTGTTGATCTTTGTCCATGGGTAATGTTCACCCCTCTCATCATTATCCATTCCAAACACCTTTGTGTTGAACTCAAAACTCATTTTTAGGTCATGTTATGTGTGCATACAAATCTATGGAGACATTATTTGTGGATCATTTGTCATCACTCTCAATGTTGTTATGTGTCCTCATGCCTCTATGCAAAATACATATGCATTTGAATTATCCTTGATGGAGTATATGTGATAACATCTTGTTCTCAAATATTTGTAGTGTGTCCATGGCATTAAGATCATTCACTCTATTCTTAGTATATTGCCATTTTGTATTTCAGCAAATTCTTACCTTCTCTCTCCCTTTTTCCTCAAAAATCTTGATTTTAGATTAATGGTATATTTACCTTTCTGCTCATTAGTTTATGCACTAGTCTTAGACTAGGTGCACCTAGAATAGAAAGAATCTAGCCTACTTCATAGGCTCATCCCAAGGAGGACAAGGGTCTCACACCTTGGGGATGTTCCCATTATTGCAAAGAGATAATGAATGTTATGTATATGTAAGTGAATAATAATACTTCCATACCTAGTGTCGAACACTTTTACACCCTACACAGGGCATTTACGCTCTATGCCCTACCATAAAATTTCATGCATCAAAGACCATCCACAGGTCCATGTTTCAAATGACAATAGTTTTTGACATGCCCGATAGGAATAGTTTGAAGAAAGATATAATGAATTGATGTTATCCTTAGCTAATAAGTGTTGAAGACACTTGGTAAGAGCACCTAGTGACTCCAAGCATTTATGGTTCATAAAGATTAGCCTCTATCTACATGCCAATACAAACAATATCATTTAAAAAGGGTATTGATTTCTATTTCATTGATCTTTTAGTTCCCTCTAGAAGAATAAGAGTAAGAACATCTCTATTTATTATTAGTAGAAGGAGAAGATCAAGATAGTCATCCACTAGAGCTCAGTCTACACCCCTATTTGGAAGGTTCCCTACACATAGAGGGAGATTATTCCTTATCCCATTCATGGTTGTGTAGATAAATTAGTTGTTTATACCTTTCAACAAAGGTAGTTCATCAATTCTTTCCCAATATGATGACATTTTAGTTGTAGCCCTCAAAATTTTATCTTACTTTACTGGTAAGAATACAACTTCCCCTGTGGAGTACATCCCAGATGTTGTAAATATTTTCTCAGTACACCATGCCAAAGATAATCTTGTAGTCAAGATACTTGCCTCTTCTTTCAAAGAAGGAGTAATTCAATGGTACTAAGGTTTAAGACCAAATTATACTCACAATTGGGATAAACTTAGGGACGAACTATGCAATCAATTTGAGGATCAGAGTAATCATTTATCCCTGATAGAAAAACTCACAACTATAAATCAATCCCCTCACAAAATGATGGTTGATTTTAACTTCAGGTTCCATAAGTTTTGGGATAGGATCCCACCCTTATGTAAGAATTTCCCAATACAAGCTAATTATCCCTTTACATAATGGGGCCTAGATTTCATAGGATGATCAACCCATCATCAAGTGATGGGCATAAATAGATCCTCATAGCCACATACTATTTCACAAGATGGATAAAAGTGGTATAACTCAAGGAGGCTAATGAGACTTCCATCCTAAGATTATATGAAGTTGTTGTAATAATATTTGGTGTTACATCCATCATTATCTCTAATAATGCATTGGTTTTCCTTAGAACTAGGATTAGTGAATGGGTCATCAAACATAACATCCATCTAAGCACTTAATCAAATTATTACCCTCAAGGTAATGGTCTAGATGAGTCCACGAATAAGAATTTGATTTGTATTATAAAGAGGATTATGGAATACAATTAGCAAGCTTAGCATACTAAGCTCAGGATTGCCCTTTGGGTTGATTGAATCACCCCTAAAAGAGTGTTTGGAAATTCACCCTATATGTTAGTTTATGGAAGGGAGGTTAGATTTCCCACATCTCTCAAGTTACCTTCATTATAAATCTCCCATAAATTGGAGTTGATCAAAAGTGATCCCCTCATAGTAATATTAGTAGATCTAATGGATCTCAAAGAGAGTAGAGCATAGGTTGTGCACACTATGGAACCTCAATAGGCCCAGACAAAGAGGACATTTGATAAAAGGGTTATGGATAGAAGTTTCCAAGAAGGAGATTTAGTGTTGAAATGAGATGAATAAAGAGCAAAAGCTAGAAGGCATACTAAATTTGATGTTATATAGAGCAACCTGTATACTATAACCAGCTATAAGCAAGATAATTTTTTCCAACTCACTAAAATGAAAGGATAAGAATTACCTATCCTAGTCAATGGGATCCATCTCAAGCACTATCTCTATTGATTCTTGTATAGTTTGTAAGTAAGTGCCTTGTGAACATTATTATAGGATAATTTATATTTCCTCTAAGCACTTGTGTACAATGTTTCTCTTAGCTTAGATTTATTTCCTCTAAGTTCCTTTGGCATAGTTATTTGCTCTTGTTAGGAGGATATCAATTCATTCCAAATCTAGGAGTACATAGCCAATAAACTTGTGAATGAGAAAACAAAAAAATTTAACAACTCCATGCCCAATGGATTACTTGAAAGGCTACAAGATTCTCACTTAGTAGAAAAGTGGCCTATAGAGGTTTCTATAAGAGTTGATTTTCCAAGTCACCCCCAACTTATGTAGAATTCACAAAAAATATTACATAAGATTTACATGCCTGTGAGTGTTGAGTTCTTTAAATCAAGTTGTCCACAGATGCTTCCCATTTATGCCCATAACCAAAATAGTCACTATAGACCCAAAAATTGACTAAGTGTCAACTTGCATTCATAAGGAGTTTTTAATGCACACCCTATGAAGAGATCCCCTATAATGTAAGCACAAAAAAAAATGTGAGTTTAAGGACATAAAACACTAGTCTTCAAATAGCATAGGAAGGTGATCTATAATCGATAATAATCAAGTGTTGTAATTTGGTAGAAACACACTTGAATAATAGATCAAAACCTTATTAATGACTTAATAAAATTGACATTTAAAATGATTATAGAATTAAAATTATCTTTTAAATATCTAAAATAATTTGAATTTTAAGAGTGCAATAATTAAAGAGATAAAAATCGATATAAATACCACACATCATTTGATAACGAAGTTTAGCTTAAAAGCCTATGTCTTTGGAGCTACTCCAATAGGGATTGCTCCTATTATAATTATCAAAAAATAGCTTTATAATTTATTTATAAGTCTCCAAATCATCTTAATGGGCTTAATTATGTCCCAGATATACTCTCAAAACAATATTATTTTGTTCACGGCCTTAATACAATCTCAAAGTCTCTCACACTCCTTCACATGCCTTGTATACACAAAATAATATTCAAAACATGCCTTCAAATATAAACTTAAGCCTTTTATATAGTGTTTAAACCCACAAGTTCATTGATGGGGATGTTATCCTTATATCCAAACATGCAAGGTTCGAGTCCCTTCTCCATCATTTTTGGTGGCTTATGTTAATCCTTTATCCCACATTGGTAAGTGGGTATTATTTTAACATATTCATTGCCACAAAAATCATGGTTGTTAAGGCCTTAAGGGCATATTCCATGAAGTGGATGGCATAAATCTTGGGATATGTGGGGTTTTGTGGATGTTGTGGGTTAGAACATGGATGTTGGATGGTTCCACATAGCACTTGGGATGTGGCATGTGGATTGAACATTTAGTCACATGGCATGTGTGTGGAAGTTTGTAGTATGACATTGAATGTCAGAACATCATTAGAAACTGTGACATGGATGTGTCATGGGAAAGTTTGACATGGACTTACTTCATGTCGTGGAATTTAATTAATTATAATATAGTCAATTAGATTACAATTAAAATTGGACCATAGAAATAAATGGTAAAACAATTAAGTGGTGGCAAGACACGTGGTGGCTTGACAACCCACCATGTGGACCACTCTCTACTCATCACTTGATGACCACTTAGCACTTATTGATGTCCAACTGGATGTTCCATCCAAACCAATTTTTTTTACTTGCCCTATTTGATCTTTTTTGCATGATATCTTGCACATACAGGCTCAAAATTGACCTATTCAAATTACACAAAAAATCTCTTAATGAGCTCTACGTTGTGTCAATAATTATTCTACAATTTGATGACTTTATTTTTGAAGTGTATATGGATCCACCTAGATCAATCCTCCCCACTAAGAGCTTTTACACCTCCAAAAGTTGATTAATTGGTAAAGAGGTGAGGGTATGTCTCCCTCACTCTTCTAGCTTCCATCCATTTGGCCTTATTTTGGTGCATCCCTTTGAGACCAACTCGAAGATACTCAACATCTCCCTTTCATGAAGTCTAAACCTCCCTATCAAGAATTGTATCTTCATACAATTTTTTTAGATACTTAGGAGCAAAATCATCAATAGAGGTAATGGATACACTCTCATCATGATCTACAATCATCGAAGATTCATACAATTTTAGATTTTCCACATTCACAACTGAATAAATCTGTATATAAAATGGTAAATCTAACTTGTAAGAATTTTTACCAATCTTTTTCATACTCTAGAAAGGACCATATTAGATTGGTTTCAAATTTTTACCTTCACCTATCAGCATTTCCTTACTGATGTGAAGCCATACCAAATCACCTATAGAAAATTGGTGATCAATATGATCTTTTTGTCATGTCTTGTTTTATACTTTGCCTAACTTTTTTCCAATTGATCTCAGATAGTCTGGTGTACCTATTGTATCTTTTAAATGAACTTTTTAGCTTTAATAGCATCATTATGTTCATCAGTAGCTAAATCCTATCCATAACAAACATCTAGAGGAGATTTAGGCAAATATCCATAACAAATTTCAAAAGGAGATTTCATACTAGAAGAATGAAGTGCATGATTATAAACATGCTAAATATAGCAATAACCCCTAAGCAAGTGTACCATTGTGTATTTTACAACCTCTGTCTAACAATTGGTCTATGGATGAAATATAGTACTCTTATTCAACTTAGTGTCCATCAATTCCCATAGTGTTGACCAAAATTCCCCAAGAAACCAAGAATCTTGACCAAAAATAATAGAAGTGGGCAAACCAAAATGAACCCATATATGTTGAAATAACAAGTGTGGCATACCTTCCCCTATAATCTACTTAGTGCAAGGAATCAAAACACACATCTTGTTAAATCTATCCACTACCACATACAAGTAATCATGTTTCCTCCATGACATAGGCAACCCCCCTACAAAGTCCATGGAAATACTTTCCCATGGATGGGTAGGAACAGGTAAGGGAGTGTAAAGTCCCAATTTCTTATTAATAGGATTGTTTGTGGCACAAATAACACACCCCTTGATATATTTGGCAACACTTTCCTATATACGGGGCCAGTAACAATACATTCTCAAATGTTCAACCATTTTACCAACTCCAAAATAACCAAAAATAAAAGAAGTATGTGTTTCCCTAATCATGTGCACCCTTTCATTTTGAGGATTGCAAAGTTTACCCAAATGATACAAAATTCCATTATGCACATGATAGTATAATTATTCTACATGTTTACCACTCATCAAATCTATATACACATCCTTAAAGTTAGCATCATCAACATATTATTTTTTATAACTTTCATGAGTTAAAGAACCATGTTGTAAAAGAATAGATGCAACTACCATAGGAGGTCTAGAAATCATATCAACAACTTTATTATAAATACCTTTCTTATACCTAATCACAAGATGAAACTATTGTAGGAAACCCATCCAACGAAAATGCCTAGACTATTGTAATTTAGCCTATGACTGGAGATACTAGAGGGGTTGATGATCTATATGTATCATCATCTCCTTTCCCACCAAGTAATTATTCCACTTTTTAACACTCTAAACCAATGCATATAATTATTTATCATAAGTTGGATAATTTCTTACCACACCTATGAAGGTCTCAAAATGATAGGATACTGGTTTCTTTCCTTGCATCAGAACAACTCCCATAGCATAATCATTGCATCCATCTCGATCTCAAATGACTGCTACAAATTAGGAAGTGCCAAGATAGGAGCATTACTAATCTTTATCTTCAAATTATCGAAGGCCCTTTGTTGCTTGCCTCCCCACTGAAAGTCTTGTTTAGTACTAGTTAAAGAATGCAAGGGTGATGCAATAAGTGAGAAATTAGCAATGAATTTTCTCCTATATTGTACTACACCAAGAAAACTTCTAACCTTAGTTACATTATTGGGTTTAGGCTATTTAACTATAACCTCCACTTTTGCAAAATCAATTTTCAATTCACCATGTCCTATAATAGAACCTAAGTAAACCAAAGAGGTCTTGCCAAATTCACATTTAGACAATTTCAAATAAAGTTTCTCCCTTCTCAATGCATCCATGACTTTCCTAATATGAATCACATGATCTCCCCAAGACTGAATGAAGATCAAAATATCATCTAAGTAGACTACAACAAAATCATCAAATAATGATATAAAAACAACATCAAATGCACGAATGTAGTCGGTGCATTGCATAACCTGAAAGGCATGACAAGCCATTCAAACAATATATGTTTTGTCTTAAAAGTAGTTTTCCAAATATCACCATCATTAATCCTAACCTGATGATAACCACTTTTCAATTCTAACTTAGTGAAATAGATAGCATTTCTTAATTGATCAAGCAAATCATCACTACAAGGAAGAGGGTAATGATTCTTAATAGTAATTTTGTTCAAAGCATGGAAATAAACACACATTCACCTTGTGTCATCTTTCTTTAGCACTATAATAATAGGCAAACTAACATGAGATGAACTTGGATGAATAACACCCTTTTCCAAAAGTTCCATTAGCTGCTTTTTGATTTCCTCATTTTCCACCACTGATAACTTGTACATGCCAATGTGAGGGATAAGATAATCCTATAACAACTAAATTTCATGTTGAACTACCCTTTTACGAGGTAACCCTTTGGGATCTTGAAACACATCATCATAACTAGAAATGATTTCAACCAATTTTTTCTTATGTTTAGGATCATAATTTTCCATAGCCTAGGAACATTCTTTTTCCTTAGACTTAATCAACATGAGACAAAAAGTCTTGATTGAATTGACTAGTCTTTTCATTTGCCCTATTGTAACTGAGGAAAGACTCATCTTAACATGATGTGCTCTGACTATATATTTAATTTTATCCTTAACAATCAAGTAATTATTCTCCTCCCTATAAACTATTGCTTTTCTATCATAAAGATAAGGGCTTCATGAAACAATCCCACATATGTCTAGAGGGACTACATCCAAATCAACTTCATCCACGAATTTGGATGTGATGGCAAATTTTAATTTATAAGTTTTGATTACTTGAATTTTTGCATCATCACATACCCAACCAAGTGGATAGGGTTTCAGATGGGGATTTGTTTGTAGGCCTAACTTTTTAACAATCTCTTTAGAAATCAAGTTTGCATGTGATCCACTATCAAATAGAGTGTCAATATTAGTATGTTTTGCAACAACCCTAATGTGTAACAACTCAGTTATTTTCTTATCATCATGCATATATTTTTTTTTGAAGAGGAATCAACATTAGATGACTTAGTGCTAGAAATAAAAAGAGAAGAACAATTTTGCATACTCATAGTTGTGATCTTAGTTTCATCCCTAGAGTCTAAACCCAGATCCTGAACCATAGTATTAGTTTTCTTATCCTTCTTCTTAAACTTGTTAAAGGTTCTTAACTTAGGATGTAATAACACTTAGACTCATCATGATTTTCTTAAAATGATTGCAAAATGGATTACCCTCTTCTTTATGAACAGTAATAGTGGATTTTTGTTTACTCTTTCCAAAACTTTGCCCTTTAGATTACTTAACATCAGATTGCTTACCTTTAACTTTAGGAAAATATTCTTTTATTTATTTTTCTCTAGCCTCTAAATGAATGGCTTTAACACATGCTTCATCTAAACTAGTGGGATTGAGAATAAGAATCATATGTTTCAAGTAACTATGCAACCCACCTATGTACTTAAGTAGCGTTTCCTATGTATAAATAGGAATATTCAAAAGTAAAGCCTTTTTCCTAAATTCCTATGTATAATATTGAACACTTTAGCCTTTAGTTTATCTAAAAGATTACCAATCCATCATGGCTTACTATATATAACCTAAAGGATAAAATTGCTTTTTGAGTACATCAATGAATTCACTCTAAGTGGAAATCAAGTTCCCTATATTATTCTTACTTTTTTTCAACTTACTCTCCCATCAGATGAGAGCTATACCTCCCATTCAAAGATTATCCAAGTGAATTTTAGCCTCATCATCTACAATCTTTTGGACCCTACAATACACTTCAATTTGCTTTATCTAGCTATCTAGCTTTTTTGCATTAATCTCACCATTAAACATCGACAATTCAAACTAAATATCTAGCTTTAGTGAAGGGAAAGATTCAATGTATTTTTTGTCTTTACCATTATTCAAAGAGGAGGAAGGTTTATTATAATTTTTACCACCTTCATCATGCTCCATTTTCCTTTGTCTTTCATGGTAAGGCTCATCGACCATATCCTTCCTTTCTAAGAAGGCTTGTCAAAAATCTCATTTAGACTCAAAGTTATCTCTCATTTATGTATTACATCTTGATCTAACCTCTAGATTATACTGGATCAATTCTCCTTCACCCCACCTAGATCTTGCCCTTGTCAACATACACTAGAAATCCACACGGTTAAATACCAAATTTTGCTATGTTGATCCATAATTGATAATAATCAAGTGTTGTAATTTGGTAGAAATACACTTGAATAATGGATAGAAACCTTATTAACGACTTAATAAAATTGATATTTAAAATGATTACATAATTAAAATCATATTTTAAATATCCAAAATAATTTAAATTTCAAGAGTGCAATAATTCAAGAGATAAAAATCGATAGAAACACCATACACAAGTTGATAATGGAGTTCAGCTTAAAAGCCTACATCTTCATATCCACTCCAATGGGGATCACTCATATTATAATTGTTGCAAAATATATTTAAATTTTATTAATAAGTCTCCAAATCATCTTAATGGGCTTAATTCTATCCTAGAGATACTCTTGAAACAATATTATTTTGGTCGAGGCCTTAATACAATCTCTAAGTCTCTCACACTCCTTCACATGCCTTGTATACACAGAATAATATTCAAAACATGCCTTAAAATATAAACTTAAGCCCTTTATATAGTGTTTAAACCCATGAGTTCAGTAGTGGGGACGCTATCCTTTTATCCAAACATGCAACGTTTGAGTCCCTTCTCTATCATTTTTGGTGGCTTATGTTAATCCTTTATCCCACACTGGTAAGTGGGTATTATTTTCACATATTCACATACCATGAAACTCATGGTTGTTAATTCCTTAAGGGCATATTCCATGAAGTTTATGGCATTAATCTTGGGATATGTGGTGGTTTCATGGATGTTGTGGATTAGAATGTGGATGTTGGATGGTTCCATGTAGCACTTGGGATGTGGCATGTGGATTGAACATTTGGTCATGTGGCATGTGTGTGGAAGTTTGTGGCATGGTATTGAATGTGGGAACTTCATTGGAAACTATGATGTGGATGTGTCACATGGCAAGTTTGATGTGGACTTACTTCATGGCATGGAATTTAATTAATTACAATATAGTCAATTAGATGACTATTAAAATTGGACCATAGAAATAAATGGTAAAATAATTAAGTGGTGGTAAGACATGTGGTGGCTTAAGGACCCACCACATAGACCACTCTTTGCTCACCACATGTTGACATCCAAATGGATGTTCCATCCAAACCAGTTTTTTTTACTTGCCCTATTTGATCTTTGGCATGTGATATCTTGCACATACGGGCTCGAAATCAACCCATTCAAAATACACCAAAAAGCTCTTGATGAGATCTACATCATGTCAATGATTATTTCAAAATTTTATGACTTCATTTTTAGAGTGTATATGGATCCACCTGGATCAAAAAGAGTGCATAAGTAGTTCTAAATCATAAAGAGTGTGCCTATACTTTTCAATCTTATTTTGCACTACTATTCAAAATATTGCTTATGCCTCCTTGATAAATTCTCACACCAAATCATAGAATCCCACTTATGTGCTCTCATAAATCAAAAATTATGATATATGTTATGCACATGTTACTTCACCAACTAATATGGGCCCCGATATAAATCAAAGACTTGAGGGGATATTAGGGGGGATTTAGTGCAAAAGGATTAAAATCCATATAACCTTGCAAATGACTTATACATATACACATTTCACCTACTCATAGTTTAATATGTAGTCTAACTACATAGCCTTGAGTGTAAATATATTCCCAAAGGGTGTAAGGTAATGTTTCCCATCATATGCATAACAATGACATGGTAGTTCAAAGTAGACATGCCCAGTGATTGACAAGTGGTAGTAAGGTATAAATAGGTAGTTAGAAAATTAGTTGAGCGAGTTCAAGGCATTACTATGATAAGTAAATGTAGGAGTGGCTATCAAACATCATAATATGATCACACACTACCCCTCTGACTATTCTAAATATCTTTCATTCTCAGACATGCACGTGTATCCAAAAGAATCCTACCATCAACTCCTAGATCTAAATCACCAGGTAAAATTTAAGAAGCATGGGCATGACACTCCAATATAATTAAAGGATTGTGTTTAGCACCCTAAAGTATGCATTGATTATCAAAGGATTGATCCCTTATAAAAGCCTTGTTCTCCATTTTAAGAAGGGTTAACACATTTTTGGTACCTCACACTATCAAAATTTTCCCTCTAAGATCACTTCTATTGGCTGAACCTTGAATGTTAATGAGAATTAAGTTCATATCCATCCATTATTCTTAAACTTTATGTGTTATTTGTGTTTGTTGATCTTTGTCTATGGGTAATGTTTGTACCTCTCATCATTGTCCATTACTAGAACCTCTATGTAGAACTTGAAACTCACTTTTAAAAGTCTCATTTTGTGCACATAAGATCTATGTATACATTGTCTATGGATCATTTGTCATCCCTCTCAGTGTTTTTTTGCATTCCCATGCCTCTATATAAAATACTTATGTATTTAGAGTGTCCTTGATGGATTCTATGTGATAACATCTTATTCTCAAATATTTTTAGTGTGTCCATTGTGGTAGGAGTGATCACTCTATTCTTAGTGTATCACCCTTTTATTTTTTATAAAATTCTTACCTTCTCTCTCCCTTTTCCCTCAAAAATCTTAGGTTTATATTAGTGGTAGATTTACCTTTATAATCTTTAGGTTTTCCCATTAGTTATAAACTAGGTGCACTTAGAATATAAGGAATCCAACCTACTCTGGAGGCTTAGCCCAAGGATCATAAGGATACCACACCTTGGGGATATTCCCATCATTATGATGAGACAACCAATTCTCTACTTGTGTAGGTGAGTGATAACACTTTCGTGCCCAGCACCAAACACTTTTTCACGTTTCACAAAGCATTCATGCTTTATGCTCTATCATAAAATTTATTATGCTCCATACCATCCATGGGTGCACATTTTGGGTGACAAGTATTAACTAAATTAACTAGTTTTAAAATATTTTTTGGTGTAGTTAAACAACTTTGGTCTAGATGGGAAAACACTTACATGTTATCCATTGTGTTTGGCACATTGTTCTATGTAAAAACCATAGTGACATCCTCAATATATGAGACATTTTACATGTCATCTACTAAATTTATTTATGAAAATGGGTCTATACCCAAATTATCTTGACCTATCAACTCAATTAATGTTCCTATTAAATTAACTAGCTCTATGAGTGGAGCATTTTACATGGTCATGGCATTAAAATTATGCACTAGCTTCAATTAGGTTTGATATACCATATTCATTTTTATAAAGTGGTCTTCAATAAGGCCCTTTCCTTTTACAATCATATTTGGGTCTTGATATGACATCAACACGAGTGCTTAAGGATAGCTAGTAGAGGCATGTTCAACGTTTTGGGTATAAGGCATGTTTAGAGGTACTGTAACTAAACTAGGTAGGTTTTCATGGGGGAAGTCTATTGGAAACTTGGACCCACCTTTATGGATCTAATTAAAACTTCATATTTATTTTCAATCAAGTCATGATCAAACAAATAAGGGTCATATATTGATAGCATAATAACATTATACAATTTTTGTTGAGCTTATTCTACAACTGATGGTATGCTAGCAAGGTATTGTGTGGTTTACTCTTGGTATTGATCTAAATTTGGAGGTGTGTTAACCAAATAATGGGTTAACAGATCTTGACTTTATTCCCTGGATTTAGTAGTATAAGGAGGACAAGGATCCATCTCACAAACTACATCACTGTAGGGGTCTTGAACAAAGTTATCACTCATGACCATATTATCATAACCTGGATTATACATGGATCCACTATGAGTTTAATGAGATATTTTAAATCAATAACTAACATTCTATGAATAAGGTCTAAATCTCTAAAAACTCTTAAAAATATGGTCTAAAAGACAAATGGTCCAAATGTGGTAAAAACTTAGTCTAGGAATGGAGTTGTTTTTCCAAAATAGTCGATGATAAACTCGGTCTAAAATGTACTTAAGGTATAATGTCAAATGTCTTAAAATTTGTCAAGGTAAATGGATAAATATAAATGCCAAACTTGGTAAAAAATGTTTCAAACAACTTTAATCTTGGCCTTAAAAAAAATGTTACTAGGTCTTTGGGAACAAGACACAAAACTAGGCTCAAAACAACTAGGTCTAAAATAAAAGGTAAAATGCTAGGTCTTTTAGAAACATGATACAAAAGCTATACTTGAAAAAAAAATAGGTCTAAAACAAGAGGTAATTTCTAGGTATTTTGGAAACATGACATGAAATCTAGACTTGGCACAAACTAGGTCTAAAAGGCAAAAAAGATAAAAGTGTTAGGACTTCTGAGAACATGACATAAAAGCTAAACTTGACACAATACTAGGTCTAAAAAGGCAAGATAATTAAGTTAACAACTTTGAAACACTTGGACTCAAACTAGGCATTCATATTTAAACATAAACTTCACCTTTTGTAAAATACATTGGAATTTAGGCACATGGAAGATAGGCCACTTCTCAAATCTAGGCACAAAAATAGTCTTTAAATCGAGTAAGGAATTAGTCTAAATTACACAACCCAAACTTGAGAGATAAATGTCTAAGACAAAATTACGTAAGGCATAGGCATAACCCAATTTTGAACTTGATTTAGAAGTCTTAGTTTCTTAAATGGACAACAAGCTAGACAGAAATGGATGGCATAATGATACTAGGCATAGACCAAGAAGGCACATGTAGTTTTGAAATTATAATTAGATACAAGGTAACAAGTCTTTAAAACAATGTGAGCAGTGTAACGATGTTGTATTTCTCTAAATTTATGACAAAGGGTTTGTTTCAAAAACTCTAAGTCACAAGACATGACATGAAATGGGTAATGTAATGATGTCCCTTTCAAACAAGTCACACACACACACACACACACACACACACACACACACACACACACACACACACACACACACAAATGTTTAAAAAATGACCAAGGCAAAGTGTGATGTCAAAAGGATGGCATAAACCCTCTTTAATTAAAAGAATGATGGTAAACATGACTTATTTTTTATGTGGTTTAAACAAAAAATATATTTTTGACACAAGACAATGCAAGTAAAAAAGAAAAACAACAAAAACACCTAGGTGTATCATCTTATCCTAAAAACTAATAAGGTGGCTTCATATTATAAAATTCCATCTATATACTTGCTCTTGAGAGGAAATTATGTTGTTAATCCAGAAATTTAAATGCACATGAAAATTAAGGTTTTTAGGCCCCCCTCTTCTCTCAAGAGTTCTTATGATGACATGGAACTTTAAGCTACTCACCCTGTATTGACATTATATCCATGACAAGTGGGGTTGTCTAAAAACTATGAATTTTTATAAGTTCCAAATGGTCCCATATGTGTGGTTAACACTAAGGCACAACATGTCATTTAGATCCACATTAACTGACTTATTGTGAAAAGGTCATGTCCTTTTCACAACCACTACATCTATTAATTTCTTAGTGTAATGCAATGTCTAAGTTAAACTTATGTTTCAAGGTAGTCTCTTACTAATGGAGGTTGTCTAACTACTCAAACAAGCATCCTAGTAAGTCAACCTCAATTTATATACCCCTACCATGGAATTGGGATTGAAATGATGCCAAAATATGAATTCCCAGGTCAACGCTTCCCTAAAAAACTCATAGAAAGGCTATAAATCATGCCCATAAGCTAAGATGCATGAAATAAAAATTATTGAAGGACTTTAGGGTCATTTTGGGATCACACAAATCACTTGGATTTTATGGATTGCCTTAGCAACTTTCTTTTCATGCTTTGGACAAAAGCGAATAAGGTAAAAATTGAAGCATTTTTATCACTCAAGTTCCCTAAAGGGGATGGGGGAGAGCATACACTCTACACTTGGTTTTTGAAAATAAACACAAAACAACAACCTAAAAATCAAAAAAATCTTATGAGCATTTAACTAGAGTGTGAGTTTATTTTTAGAACACCAAGCGAAATATAATATGAAGTTTAGTCCCTTAGCATTGTTTGAGTTGTGAAATTTAAAAAAATGAAAAATAAAACAAGTAAACAATTTTTAAACACCAAATTTAAATGTGATTTGAATGAATTAAAGTGATAAAAATATATTTCTTTGGCCTTTGGGTCCTATAAAAAGTGTTAGTGGGTTTTCTTGTTGCTTGGCAAAAGTGATATCCTTATAAATTAGCTTAAAGAGGCACAAAATCACCTCTATGGAATGATTTTTTAGTTACGTAGTAAACTATAAACTGTAATATTATTCTATTATAAAAAAATAATCAAAACCTAAATGTTTAAAACTCACAGTGGGCAATTTCATGGTTTTTGAATGATTTCATAGCTCAGTTTGATAATTTTCTACTTTGATAGAAGAATTCACAATTCAGGTAGATGATTTCTCTATTCCAACATATGAATTACTAGTTTAAGTGATAATTTCACACTTTTTGAAAAACCTAAAAGAAAACACAAACACAAAGCAATGATTTTATGAGTGTATGTCAATTTTGTTGTTAGTGAACAAATTTGTCGCTCAATAGAACAAATTCACAGCTAGGTGACATGAATTCACAACTCCAAAATTTGATTTCACTACCTAAAAATGTGTTTCACTACTATGAAAGACGATTTTACTATGCAAACAAATAAATTCACAAATGAAAGATAATTTTGTAATTAACTTTAAAAAAGCAAAGAAAAAGATCCTTTTTCTTGTAGAATAATTTCATTGTTTGCTCAATGATTTTGTCATTTCTGAGCTCGATTTCATAGTTTCAAAATGTTGAGGATAACTTAGAGAAGTTTTATTATTTTCCAAGACAAATTCACATATTTGATCGATGATTTCACAATTTACCTCATTAAATTCATAGTTATGTAGTCATGAATTTGTGAATACACGGTCATAAGGAAAAAATAGAAAAGTTAGCAACAAATCAAGAATTTAAGCTCTATAATGAAATCTTCTTGGATCTAAAAGGCTCCCAAGATACTCCATTCATGATTGTGTTGTGCATGATCCCAATATGCATGCCATTAATGTGAACAAGGAATCCAAGAGGGGAGATTATTATAGTGACAATAGAGAAAATAAACTCAAATTAAATACACTAAACACTAACACCTCTAGATTAGACACTAGGGAGAGCATAGGTAACAAACATACAATGAAAACACAATTAGAAAATAACATAAACCATCATTTTATCTTCCTTGTAGCTCTAAAATGGATTTTAAAATTGGCTTGATTAGCTATGTTCTCAAGAAATCTTTGTCAATAAAGCTCCATTGCTCCACCTCTGCTTGGCACCTTGGTAATATTGGTTGGCTTAGTTTGGCTTATGAAATTGGCATGGTAACACTACTATCAAAACTTCTTGGATTCATTTTTTCATAATAACATTGCACTAAAAAATCTTAGAGATCAATAGGTAAGACCTTGTGTTTATAGCCTCCAAAGTTAACTCTCATCCAAGTTGAGTTAGGTTAGGATTTAAGCATGAAATGAGTTCAAACTAACCCTAGGTGTGTTAAAATTAACTCTAGTTGAGTAAAAGAGGGTACATGCAATTATGATTTTTAATTAATATGCATGTCTCTCAAATTAGATATATTTAGATATTTTTGAAATCTTGAAAACTCACAAAAGTAATGATGAAGAAGCTTGATATTTTGAATTTTTGAATTTCTATTTTTAGATTTTCATTAATTACAAATGGATAATTTAACTAAGCATTTATTCTAGTTTAATTAGTTGATTCATTTTTATTAGCATTTTAGATCTTTTAAGAATTGTTCAAGTGTTCTACTTAATGGGTCCATAGGCCAAGCTGCCAGTTTTTAGGTCACAAAGTGACTAGAGATGATTCTATAAGAGGTTACTATTGCATACAGTATAATGAACCAAATACGGATGCCTCAATATGATTATGAGAATTGGTAAATGATGTGTGGCTGAAATTGGGACATTTAGTGATTCTTAGGCTTAATTTATAATATTTGGCATAAATCAGTCTGAAGTCTAGTGGGAAGCTAGTTGTGGTTAGAGTGGGATGTATATAGGATTGCTCGGCTATGTGCTCAAGAAATATTTGTCAATGAAGTTCCATTACTCCAAATCTCCTTGGCACCTTGGTAATGTTGACTGGCTTGGATTGGCTTATGAAATTGGCATGGTAACACTACAATGAAACCTTTTGCATCTATTTTAGAATAATAACTTTACACCAAAATAGATTCAGAGATCAATGGGTGAGGCCTTGTATTTATGGCCTCCAAAGTTAACACTCACCTAAGATGAGTTAGGATATGATTAAGCATGGTTGAGTTCAAACTAACCCTAGGTGAATTAAGGCTAACCCTAGTTAAGTTAAGGAGGGGACATGTAATTAATATTTTAAATTAATAGGCATGCTCATAAATTCATATATTTGTTAGATATTTTGTGAGGGCTTGATAACTCATAAAAGAAATGGTGAAGAAGTTTGATGTTTTAAATTTTTGAATTTACATCTTTAGATATTCATTAATTAAAAATGGATTATTTAGTTAAGAATTTAATCTAGTTTAATTATTTGATTCATTTTACTTATCATTTTATCACTTTTAAGAATTGTTCAAGTGCCCCACTTAATGGGTCCAAAGGCTAAACTACCAGTTGTTCAGTTGCAAGGTGACTAGGGATGAATCCGTGGGAGATTATTATTGCATACAGGATAATACCCCAAATAGGTATGTCTCAAAATTATTTTGAGCACTAATGTCTAATGTGTGGATGAAATTGAAATGTTCAATGATTTTTGTGTTTAATTTGTAATGTTTGGTAGAAATCAATCTGAAGCCCAGTTGGAATCTAGTTGTGGCCATAATGGGGTGTCTATAATGTCAATTCATGTAACCCATTTCCAAAAAAATTATCCATTATGAATTATAAGTAATTTTTAGTAAAGACCACATGCACATGTTATGGTTCATTATCATCTTGTAGATTCTTTGTTCGGATCACGCACACAAGTTACAAATATCAATATCTAGCTCAAAACCTTAGGTCCTCTAATTAGGGAATGTCACCTTAAAAAACAAAGGTTATTGGGATCAAGTGAATTAAATCTAAAATAAAATACCCCTCTATCAATGATCACTACCTATATATCCATATACTTTGAATAGGGCCTCGACTGATGTAGTTCTCCCTCTTATGTGAGCTTATTTGTGAACAATTATGTAATATCCTATATATGTGTTTTAACATTTTAAGACTTAAGTGTAAATCCTATGTTTGTTAAATATATGATTAGACTAAATTAGGGTAATAATATGCAACAAATAAATCCATTAATTTGTTATAAAATTAACTACCTTTGACTTTTCTAAAAATAGTAATAAATAGTGCAATTAAGAAGTTAGCTAGAAAACACTTGAGATGGATGATCTAAAGGCTATAAATTGAGGTAAAATATGGTATAAGTGTCTCAAATAGGATATCAGTATCATAACCCCTCCTAAATAGTAGTGCCATAATTGGAAAGTAGCACCATTATTAGAAATTTGGTGGTAGTGTCTTGATATTGGTAGTAGTGTCCTCTGTGCCGGACTATCACAAGCTTCTAGGTACACTTATGTCTAGATATATGAGGTCTATTCCTACGTGCATGATTTATTAAACCATATATATTGACTATAATGATATATTTTGTGATAAAACCTTAATCTTTTATCTAACTAGGGCATCTAGTTGATACAAGCTAAAAAGTGTGTTTGTTAGTAGGGTAGGTTGGACATCCTTAACACCCCATTATGATGAGATTTGCCTACATACCAATACTCCAAGAAGGTCTCAAGCCCAATTTAGTTCTCCCCACATAATTTTTGGTGTAATTGCAAGTGAAGCTAGTATGATAGTGGCCTCGAGTGTCTTGAATGTGTTTGATATTAGAAATCTGGGTAATCTGAGCTTAAGGTTTTTGTAGATGGTAGTATGACAAAGAGGAAAAAATAGGGATTGATGACCTTAACTTATACAACTTATTCTAAGTTTGAATGTGTATTTTCCATCTAGTGGTTAGAGGGATAAAATTAATGTATTTATACCATTATAATACTTGTGTGATATTAAAGAGGTATAGGACAACCCTAGGAAGTTTTATATTTGAAATGATATTAATTTATGAAAATAAGAGGGAAAGGATAATATCACCATTTTTAAGACAATAACACCATGTGGTGCTAGTTTCCTTATTATGGTGCTAGTTTCCAAGTGGTAGAACACTAGGCACAAAGGGATTGGATCAAGAAATGAGAGTCTAGGACTGCTTTAGGGTTGATTAGGGATGTTTGTGGTCTACATGAAGGCTAAATAAGTATGATAATATGTTTTAAGATAGGTCTAGGGCTAAGCTATGAATAGATAGTCTTAAGTAACACTCTTATAATTCAATTACCACATTTATGTCATTACATTTTCCTCCCTTTATTCTATAAATGCAACAAAATGAAATGACTAGGATAAAGGAAAAAAATAAGTGTATTTGAACTTACCTAAGAGGTGAAGCCCATGAAACTGGGTCTGAGTATGTGAAGTTATGTTTGAGTATGTGAATAATGTTTCAATACATGTTCTTAAACTGAAATGTGCATAAATTATTTCTTACTTAAGACACACCAAAATCAAAAGAATAAACTAAGTAAAGAAGTAAAACTAGGTAAATAGATAAGAGAGAGAAAAGGAATGAATACACCTCAATGGGTATGTGAACCAATGCATAAACCTGGTGATAACCTATGTGTACATATGTATATAGTGATTAATAATTGAATAGCTTGGATAGGGATGATGGGTTACTCAATCTTCATGTATGGGTGGCTCAAGAACCCAATCCAATTTTAACTCCATCATTGCCCACCTCTACTTAGTCGATCATGACCTGTCAATAGCTTAGATTGGACTTATGGTGTGTCTAAACCTATCATGTAAGTGGCCAAAAAACTCAATTAGGATATGACTCGATCATTTCCCACCCATGTGTAGTATATGCATTTGAAACTAAAACTATGTGAAGTAATTGTAAATGTCTAACTAGGTATGTTAGCTCTTCAACCACTTGGGTACATTAGGAAGCTCTGGGCCACTCAAGAATGTCAACCACTGTAGATGGAGTAATTTATGAAACTGGTATGCAACATAAAATATGATGTCATATGTATAAAGCATAGAGAATGACATGAAATTTGTCATTCTATCTGATCAACTGGTGTGTAAATGAGCATATAGAAATAATGTGCCATGCACATGCCCCCAAATTTAATATCTTAGCATATGGATTCTAGACTGAGTTATAATAAATTGTGTTTGGGTATCTAAATTAAAGTACATATGGGAATGGTCATGCCATGTATGATTTCCCCAATCTAAGCAACCAGTATGAATTTGAGCTAAATTGGTATGAATTTGAGAAAAACTAATAAATCTATAACTAAATTGATAAAACATGTATTGTATCTATTGTACTTTTCTATCCAATCTAAGTTTTTATAAAATTGAGGCTATTGGATAGTAGAACCATTATTGGTAATGTGATACTAGTGTCCTAATTTGGGTGCTTATGTCCTTTTAGTCTAATTTCTATGCAATTGTACTACTCTGTGTCACTATTTTTCCACTATGTTTACTTGAGTCTGATTTTTTGTAATCTAAGCTTGTGTGGTAAAAATGTACTATGAATGCAAAATATGAGGCTGATCTCTATGACAAACCCCTATGAATTCCCCTTATTTTGAGGAGATTTTTTGAACCTATGCAAGAACTATCCTCAAAATAAAAAGTGCAAAAGGTGTGTTAGCTGGAACATATATGATAACTACATAATAATCCAATATAATATACATACATAACATCAAAATGTAAGATAATTTGATCATAATTATGCAAGATGTATGTCATGTATATCATTAAAAAGGGTTTCAAGATAGATATAACAAAGTATATAATGGAAAATTTGGGTAAAATTGGGTAGCTACCTAAGGGGATGGGGCATGATGTCCATCATGGCACCCAAGTAGGAAGGGTAGATACATGAGGTCCCTCATGGAATCTAAAATTGGAGTCTGTAACAAATAAGAGATAAGTGTCATGGCCATGATACATATAAGAAAACATACATACAAAACACATGAGGCATGCAAATTAGGCCAAGGGGCCATAATTCAAGGGACACGGGCACATGTCACTAAATCCAAGAAGATAGGACATACATGGACATATTAAAATGTCCATATACATAAGAAACAAGAAATTTTTCTTAGAGCCACATACAAAGACATGTTTAAATGTTCACATACATAATCAGGAAGGTACACATAAGGACATGAGCACATGTTCAAAGCATACATATTGTTAAAATAAGTGGCATAGAGCCAAAGAGCAATGACATATTCAAATTCCTTATAATATAATAAATATAGAGATACAATCAAGTCTAAACTAGGAAATCTAGAAATGAAAGTATTCATGAACATGTAATACAAATCTATGTAAGAGATAAGATGGACATATGTTGAGTCTAAAGTAGTAGTAGCTGGCAAAAAATTTGAGTAAGTGTAGCATGATCAATATCAAGATATAAAAATGCTAAAGTTGTGATGTAGGGTATATAAATATAGAACTTGGTAATCTAAACTATGTATTGGGCGTCCCCAAGTGGGCAAATGTATTAAATGAAGAACTCATGTATTGGTATATATGCCCCTAGTGGGTAGATATTAGTAAGACTAGATCAGTGTAATAGACCTAAGTTCTATAGTAATATGTAAGTACTCAATAAGAATAAGTGAAACATATATGTATAATATAATCGAATATACTAAGATAGCTAGCATGTATTCCCTAAAAAATATAAGAAATGTAAACATAGTAATGCATACAATCTATAATTTTGTGTTTTCTAAGTAAATGTTTGAATGTTTTTCATGTTTTTGAAATGTTATATTGTTTTTGTATTTTATAGACATAATATACGTACAAACAACATGAAAATGAACTATGTACAAGGAGTAAGAGAGAAGAAAAGTATGTACAAGAACGGAGGGACAATACTAAGTGATGAGTCATGTGGGAGAATCACTGTTAATGTGGCATGTGTCATAAATAGAAATGGTAATCTCTCATGCAATGTGATTGTTATCATGTAGTTGAATAGTGTTACGATATGACTATGAGTATTGTTCATCATCATAATCATAATAACCTAGAATGGTAGAGGGAATTATCTCATACTATGGAGTTGACCTTTCTAAATTATGTTTTTGAGTATTGATAGTGATTTTACCCTTTGAAATTATGCTTATTGTAGTCATATGGTGCTTTGGAGGCTCTTTTCATAGAAAGATTTTTTTGATAATGTTTGTTTTCTTAGCATGATTTTAACTTTTTAACTTAAGTTCTTGATCTTTATGTAACATTTGTTGTGTATCTGAATATTTTTCCTTGATAAACTGTATCTGTGAATGATTTGCCTTAGGAAGTTGAATAAATCCCAAACCTTGTTGAGCAACATTATTAACTACTAGATTAGGATTAGTGATGTCTTGGGCCTACTTTCCCAAACCTTGACCATGATAATCAATCTATTGTAGAATTTTTTTACCAGACCTATATGATTTGAAAAGTTCATCCTCATTTTGGAGAGGTATATTTGCATCTTTTACTTGCTTTACCTGTGCTTGTTATATTTTTTCTTGTTATGATTGTGTTATGTGAACCTTTTATTATTTTGAGTTAGGCTTTGTGCCATTATACATTTTTTGGATGATGTATCACTATTTGAGCCATCTGTATCCATTATCTATTGTATTTTCATTTTCAATGCTAAACATGAATCGATGTGGTGTCCATGTGTTCTATAATATGCACAATAATATCTAGATCTCCTCACTAGGTGTACATGGGATAAGTTGATCAACTTAACTTTAGTAATTTCCCTTAGTACCTCACTTGAACTCTTATTTGATCTTTGAATAATTTTTGAATCACTACTTGTATATGTACTTTGTTTTGATTTATGATTTAGATGCAAAAGGGTCTTAGGCACAACTTTGCTAGGTGTAGATGCATATACATGGTTTACACTAGCATATTATAAAGATTGTGTACATGTAATTTGATTTTCTAATAATGTGACATGTTTAACTGATTTTGATTCTGATAATTTGATCCCTTAGAGTTTCACAAGTGCAAACATTGGTTGCTTCTGATTAAACATATAGGCACACACCTTATAGGGAAGAGGTGTGAGCAAGATGAGTATGGGGATTAGTGCTAATGGTATAAGCTACATCATCTCTTAGAGGAGTGATAGCATGGACCTAGTTAGAGGGAAAGTAATTATCACCTTCATGGAGATGTGTCACATCCTGATTTCTCACTAAGCTAAATTACCTAATTATCCATGGATTATTATGCTTGTTAAATTGATTAATTACTTTTAACTAAATTATAAGCCATAAGTTATTATGAGATAGTTGTATGTTAATTTTATTTCATTATTACATTGTTGCGATTTAGTTGTTTTATATATTCTTTATATTATGATCATGTTGATTTGTAGTTACAGTAGTGTTTTATGATATATATCATGATGTTATGGGATAACTACCTTCTTATCATGAGTTGGATGTAGGAGAGTTACATCCCTCAAATCATGATAGAGAGAGACAATCATCAGAGAGGATGGCATAGATGGAGGTGTTGAGGATGATAGAGGAATGAATAGAACCCATGTACACATCAAATTAGATAGTACATGTTATATGCATTATTTGAATTATTAATGTTAGTACATTTTATATGTTATCTACATATATATAATTGTATGTGTGTGATAATTTAGTTTAATAATTTTATGTGTAATAAATCATGTGTGATTGCATTGTGGATATTATATGTAGATTTAGTGTATAATGTTGCAATATGGTTATGTTATGTTGTTAAAATCATGATTGTTAATGTTTATGGGAACATAAATATGTGTGAATAGTATCAGGTTACTGTGATATATAGACTAACCATAATGTGTTTGAAATGTTTTAAACTTGTTATCATATGATATTTGATAATATCAATAAATGCCTTAATATATAAAGATAACAAAAGACTTAGATAGTCTATATAACATAGTAATAACACAACAATTATGTTATTATAATATTATTGTGATTGGTTTCATAGTCATCTGATTTACCATTTTAGATAAAAGAATATAATAGATTTTATATTAGTCTGGTTACTATTAAAATCATGGTTTTTTTATGATTACCAACTTAGTAGCATAATAACATTATATCCTAAAGATTAAGTCTAGTCATAATTCGCATGTATAGACTATGGTAAAGTTAGAAGTGATAGTTATCATTGTTAATGATGTTAAAAGTCATCTTTTGTGAGGTTATACTCAGGCATTTAACATAGATAGATAATGAAAGATATAATAGGTTAAATTAATGATTAATATATTTGAGGAAAGTTTGAGAGAGAGAGAGATTCAGGTTTTTCTTTATTTAATTAATGAAAAGTTAATTGTGTTTTAATCTCTATTGAATGAATAATTCAGATTATGCATGGTGATTGTGAGCTATGAATTTGCATGCAATATTGAATTGGTAAGAGATAGATGACGCAAATTATGATAAGAGGTGAGTTAAAGAAGAGAATGGCACAAATAGAGATAGGAGAAGAGAAAGATCAGGTCAAAGGATAGAGAGATTTTTGGTTTATATAGTTGTAAATTAGAAGCAATTTAAAAAGTTTGGTGGTGTTATTAATTTGGATTATTTAAAGGATTATGTGTATATAATTAAATTCCTAGGGTTCAAAAACTGATTGTATTTTAATATGGATATAGGCTTTGCCCTATGGATGGTTCGACCATCCACAGAACTAAGTCATTATCCTCTAAATCCTATGATTGCAAACTAGATTTGTTTATGTGTTAAATTTAAGGGTTAAATGAAGTTATTCTTTGTAATGGCATAATGCCCTAGCTTAGGAAAATTAGAACCTAGGTAAATGGTTTGATATATAGACAAAGACTGAGTTTTGTTATTGAAAATGTATCATATATACATACTCAATTAAGAGGGTTATTGAAATACTAAGTATGTAGATATAATACAGAAATCTTGTGTATATCTTTGATAAAAGTAATGTTTGAGTTGAATAAATGTTTGAATGGATTTTTTTAAATAGAATATGAATACTATCGATTAGAGATAGTATAAATATATAGGATGACTATCGATTTAAGGTTAACATGTATATATGTTGAATGTGCATGTTTGACATTAAATAGTGAATACATATAAATGTAATCTATGTATTCTTGTAAAATTTGAAATAGGGCACATTTATATATATGGACTATTTGTATTCATCATTCAAAACTGTGAGAATATATGGATGGTTTTACAAAGGATTTATATGTAATCAATTAGTTATAAAGTCTATTAGGGTTAATATACATAAATTATGACTATCAAATGAGGGTCAGCATATGTGTGTGAGTGTTGACTATGTGTTTTTTTGTCATTTGAAACAATGAATGTGTGTGTGTGTGTGTGTGTGTGTGTGTGTGTGTGTGTGTGTGTGTGTGTGTGTGTGTGGACTGTATTCTTATCATTTAAAATAGAGTATATACATAGGGACTGTGAGTATACTATTACATGAAATCATGAATATAAATATATGTATATGAACTTTAGTCATATGTCCTGAATAATGTGAATATATACATAAATGAAATGTGTATTTTGTTAGCAAACCATGAGTATATATGAGTTTGGAAAGAGTATGTATTTGTAACACAAAAGTGAAGATGTATGAATTGTAGTTTTATTGACATTCAAATAGGTAAGATATATATATATATATATATATATATATATATATATATATATATATATATATATATATATATATATCTTACCTATTTGAATGTCAATAAAACTACAATTCATATATATATATATATATATATATATATATTGAAAGATATATATATATATATATATATATATCTTTCAAAACAATTAACTTATGTATGAGGGTTGTGTATACATATAAGTTTTAATTTGAAAAAGATATAAGTGCAAGTTCCATTTCCAAACATGTAGAGTAATTAGAGTCTTTAAATTATGAGTTTTACTTATAAGAATTTGATTGTGTTAATATTTAATAGATATATCTGAATTGGTTGCATTGTTCGAACACATATACAACTACGTCAAGGTCTATTGATTTTGTATTATATGTCGATTTGATTTTCTAAATAAATATAGAAACTTGGAAAGGGTATAAATCTCCTATTGATAAACAAAGGCAGAGTTTAGATATGTGTGGTGATTGTTTATTATACTCTATTTTTAATAATTCAGGTTAATATATTTATAGTCTAAGGGCTTAAATTGGGGGGAAAATAGGGTAATTGATTTGGAATGAATTTGATCATAATTGAATTATATATTTTATGTTAGAATAAGTGAATCAAAATAAGGGTTTTTGGAAATGTTTAGACCCTATATAGATCTTGATGTCATGAAAAGTTAATAGTTTGTTAGGATCATATAAGTTTCTATAAGAATAATGAAAAATATTGTTAGTATGATAGAACAATAATTTTATATTAAAACACACACACACACACACACGTGTGTGTGTGTGTGTGTGTGTGTGTGTGTGTGTATGTATGTATGTATGTATGTATGTATGTATGTATGTATGTATGTATGTGCATAAATATATGAAATATATCTATATGAGAACATAAGTACTCATATACATATATAGCTTATAATTATACATTGGGATGTGTGCCTATAATTATAGCTTCTGACTAGTAAATTTAGTCCTAAAAACCTGAGGGATAGGGCACTATAATTATATTCATAAAGCTTCCTAAAATTATAATAGGTTACATAAATGAAAGATTATGCTTTTATTTATGAGTTAATAGATCTTTTAAATAATTATAACTGATGTTTGTAATTGAGTAATATGTACAATTATAACTATGATATTGTTGGTTGTACTGCAATTGAATTTACCTATGGAAATTAGAAAAAATGTAGTCTAAGTATATATTGTATCCATTTAGTATTAAAACTATACTTTTTATGCTTATTATTTATGTGTTGAATAATATAATAAAGATTCATTCATACATTTGATGGACTAAATGTATGTATTGTGATTATTCTTATATTTAACATAATTTATACCTGCTATTAGGAAATAATCTATATAAATATATTGGTTATATTAATATTAATCATATCTCACATTGATGGAACTAACTAATTAGTGAGACAAACTTCACTAGCTTACTTAGCATCGTCAATGTTAAATGAAGGTAATCCAATCAAGTGGTGTGTATGAACTTGACTAATCTTGGAGATCAATAACTATTTGAAAACTTTGGCCTAAATAATGTTTAGTTAGACATTATCATTTCATATGTATGATTTACAAGTTTATACGATATCATGATAGAACATATTTTCTTTATGGTACACATCATGTATTATAAATCTTACATCATACAGGTACTAGCTTGTTTTTATGGATTCCCACACCATCACTATCTACCCATCCATGAAAGGAGGTTTATTCCCTATTTGGGGGATTATGTATGGGATCAATGGTCCATGATTGGTGTGGAAAATTTCTCATAATGATGTTCTCCCTCCCCATAGTAGTACTTTTTGGAGACTACACTTAAGATTATCAAAGATACTAGAGTTCGTGTGACTCATGATTTGTGAAGCCTTGTATCTTATTTTGTATTTATTATTGAAATATTATACTAGATTTATATGTAATTAATTAATCATTGTACATTGATATTAGTGTTTGTATTATGGTACTAGTCATGGATGGATTTTATGTAATTACTTTCTCTACGCAGTTATGTTTATTTCATATGTTGTTAGTGATCAGTAACTTTTGGATGTTAAATGTTTGTTATATGTTTAACATACTTATCATGCATTCTAAGATCAATAATTAGATTCTCATGGTGTAATATAATGAAATAATGTGTGGAATATAATTTTTAAAAAATATTATGTTATTCTAGTAAATCTTGGTGGGGATGTTACATTATGGTAATAGAATTATGATTTGAACTCTAGGACTTAATGAGTTTGAGAATATTTTTGTATCCTTCTATTAAAAAAAAGGAGACTGGTATGAGCACAAGCATATAGATAGGGTCCTTTGAATGCCAATGATAATAATCCTCCATTTGATCCTAACCAATTTGCCTCTAAGCAAGCCACAAAGTTAGATCATATTTTTGTAGCCATGAATGAGATTAGGAATTGAATTGTAGCCCTAGAATAGGAAAATCATGGACATGAGGAGGAAGCCAATCATAATGTGCCTAAAGATAATCTTTCTAAGAAGGAAAGTCTTCAAGATAAAATACATGAGGAAGTGCCTCAGGATACGAAAGCATGTGTAACTATGGAATTGGCTAGGGATATGAAAAAGGTGAACCCACCTAAGTTTGATGGAACTATTTTGGATGATAGAGATAAGCATGGTTGAATGAGATAGAGAATTATTTTGAGATTCAAAATTACTCTGAGGTCATCAAAATAGTATGGGGAGTATACCAATTGGTTGGAGAATCAGCTATATGGTGGGCCAACAAGAAGTTGTAAATGAATCTTAATTTGACACCACTACATGGGAGTAGTTTATGACACTATTTAGATCAAAATGGATTTGATAATTATATTTTGATCTAAATTTTATAAATTTTCATAATCTAAAGCAAGGAGACCTATCAGTGAATGAGTAATGGGAATAGTTCACCAAACTTATGAAATATGTATCTCAGTATCAGGTAGATGAGAGGTTCAGGATTAAGAAGTTCATCATGAAATTAAAACCCTATATTGGTGGAGAGGTGGATGTTTATGGACCATTTATAATGGACCAAGTCTTCAATAAGGTAGTCAAATAAAAACAAAAATTAGAATCTCTTGCTCAAGTCAGAGATAAGTTTAAGAAAAAGTTTAGAAGTTATAAGCCAACTTTTAAAAAGAAGAACTGGAAGCAGAGGAGTGGAGACTCCAAAAGTTAGTTCAAGATTCAAAATACTAGAATTAATAGTGGTTTAGGTAATAATAAACGTGGTAATGGTTTCAAAGGAAGTTTCAAGGAAAACCAATAGTTTGATAGGAAGGGACCACCTGAAGGTTGTATCATTTATGGAGGTGACCATTTTGGTCATGAATGTACCCAAGATAAGTCGAGGAACAAAGGATCTGCTCCTCAGTAAGGATATTTTTAGCAATGTATTCATGTGTTAGTTGATAATTGATAAGATGAATTCCAAGCTTTACCCATAGAACTATCAAGCATTTTGTTTGAATATCCAGTTTCCATTTTGATAGATATAGGGGCTATAGAATGTTCTATAGCTCCTAGAATTCTAAATACGTTATCTAGAAAAGTTGAAGTAATGGTAGATACATGGTTGGTAAAATATGGTAATGATTCTAAAGTAGAAGTGGATAAGTGTTTAATTTAAGTAGAGATTAGGTTGCCCAAATTCACAACAGTAGTGGATATTTATGTAGCACCACTAGGTCATATGACATGATCATAGGAGTCAACTGGCTTTCAAAGCATAAGGCCAAGGTTGACTGTTATTTGAATAAGGTTGAGTGTCTAGACGATTTTAGAAATTAGACACTAATTTAAGGTGAGAAAAGGGAGTTAAGGCTTACGCAGATTTTTACAAATGAAACTCAGGAAGGCGTAAGGAAAAGGATGTTAAACATTTGTCATCAAGATAAATGAAATGAAAGAAACTAAGGAACCATAAATTAAAGATTACCTTTTCCTTAGGAATTTTCATGATGTGTTTCTAGAGGAACTACTAGGATTGCCTCATAAATAGGAGTTTTATTTCTCTATTGATATCATACTAGGATCGAAACCTCAGTCTAAGGCACTGTATAGAATGACAACAACCAAATTAGTTGAATTAAAGGCACAACTTCAGGAGTTATTATCCAAAGGGTTGATTACACTAAGTGTGTCACCATGGGGTGTACCAGTTATCTTTTTTAAGAAAAAAGATGGTGATATTTGACTTTACATTGATTATACAATGTTGAATAAAGTAACCATAAAAAAAAGTATATGTTACCTTGAATAGATTATCTTTTTGATCAGGTGTGAGGAGTAACAATATTTTCTAAGATTGATCTTAGAGTTATATATCATAATTTAAGGATAAAATATGAGGATATTCTAAATATGACATTTAGAACTCAATATGAGCACTATGAGTTTACAATGTTACCATTTGGGTTGATGAATGCACCTATGACATTATGAATCTCATGATTAATGTGTTCAAAGATTATCTAGATCATTTTATTTTAGTTTTTTTAGATGACATTTTTATATATTCTAAGGATGAAGAAGAGCATCTTCAACATCTAAAACTAGTTTTGTAACATTTATGAAAGCATAAGTTGTATGACAAATTGTCCAAACGTGTATTTTTCCAAAATAAAGTACAATATTTGGGACATATTATCTTAGTAAATAGTATTTCAATTGATCAGACTAAGATAAGAGCCATTATGGAGTGGTTGGCACCAAGGAATGTTTAAGAGGTAAGGAGTTTCATGGGATTATTGGGCTATTATAGAAAATTCAATCCAAATTTTTCTAAGATAGCTAATATGATTACTTCTCTGCAACGTAAGAATCAGAGTTTTATCTTGTTAGATAAGTGTGAAGTAGTTTTTCAAGAATTGAAAAGAAGGCTTACTTCATCACCAATGTTAAGAGTTCCTGATCCCAATGGATAATTTTGAGTGATCACAAATGCATCTAGGGATGGAATAGGAGGATTCATTATGTAGGATGGTGTAGTAATAGTTTATGAGTCAAGGAAGTTGAAGCCTTATGAGGTGAACTATGCCCCTCATGGCCTTGAACTTGCAGTAATTATCCATGCTTTATAAGTTTAGAGGGATTATTTTTTGGGGAAGCCATTTGAGATCAAGACTGATAACTTGAGACTCAAATACATATTCACCCAACTAAATTTGAATGCTCATTAAAGACATTGGTTAGAGTTTTTATCTAACTATAACTTCAATATCAATACATAAAAGGTAAAGAAAATAGAGTAGCTGATGCCTTGAGTCATAAAAGGTACATATTACTTGTGGCTAAGATCAAGAGTACTTTTAGGGATCGAGTGATTGAATTATCACTAAGAGATGAATTTTATGTTCAGGTTAGGAAAGCGTTATTTGATAATGCTCAAAATCCTAGGTATAAAGTATACAGATTAAAAAATGATGATCTTTTATGATACAATGGAAGGATGTATGTGCCATATCAAGAAAATATAAGGAGAATGGTGCTAAAGGAACTACACAATGCCCCATATTCAAGACTTACAAGAGTAACAAAATTAATAGTAAAGCTTAGACCATTTTATTTTTATAAGGGAATTAATAAAGATGCAGTGGACTTTATGTCACATTATCTAGAATGTCAGTGAGCGAAAGTTGAATATGTGCATCCAACTAGATTGTTATATCTACATGCCATACTAAAATAGAAGTGACCAATGATCAATATGGACTTTGTCTAAGGTTTACTATTGTCATAGAACATGCATAACATGATTTTGGTTTTAATTGATAAATTAACCGAGGTAGCACACTTTATACCAGGAAATTTGACAAATGATGCACCTACTCTTGTAAAGAAATTTATAAAGAAATTATATCGATTGCATGGATTTATATTTTTATCATGATCTAAGGATGACTTCTATGTTTTTTTTAACTTTTAATTTATATTTGAGTACATAATAAAACTTTAGTACTGCACATCACCTACACACTGATGATCAAATTAAGTGAGTTAATCAGGTATTAGAGGATCTTCTTCATATGTATTGCATGGATCAACAATAAAAATAAGAGGAATACCTCCCATTGGTTGATTTTGATTATAATAAATCATACCAATCTACTTTATAAATGGAACCATTTGAATCATTGTATGGAATAAGGCGTAGGACACCAATCGGTTGGGATAGGTTAGAAGACAGGGTAGTCTTTGGACATGAAATGCTCTCAAAAATGGAAGATAAAGTCAAATCAACTAAGTAGAGATTAGCTGAGGCCAATGATAGGTAAAAGAGTTATGATGATCAAAAGATAATATTTAGGTAGTTTTTATTAAGTGATAAAGTATTATTGTGGGTTAAGTTGTACAAGAGCTCGATTAAATTTGGAAAGTCAATGAAACTTTCACTAAGATATGTGGGACCCTTCAAGGTTTTCGAAGTAGTTAATATTGTAGTATATAGGTTTACATTACCACTAGCCCTATCTATATTTTATAATGTCTTTCATGTATCTTATCTTAAAAAGTACATAGTTGATCCTTCACATGTGTTGGATTGGAATGTTTTGCATGTTTTGGATCCTAGGGTGATCATGGTAGAACCAATTAGATTAATTGACACTCAAAAACTTCATTTGTGTAATAGAGAAGTGTCAAAGTGCAAGGTCTTGTGGGACCAATAATCTAAAGATAATGCAAATTGGGAGGACTATGATGAGTTATACAGGCTATTTCCACACTTGTTTTCTCGAATTGATACTTCGTACTATGTTATTTTTTTATTAAATAATGTTTTTTATTTAAAACTATTGTTTGAATAAGTGTCATCGAGATGATGACCAGCTTTAGGGGGAAGGATGTCACATCCCAATTTCTCACTAAACTAAATTACCTAATTATCCATAGATTATTATGGTTTTTAAATTGATTAATTACTTTTTAACTAAGTTGTAAATCATATGTTTTTATGGGATAATTTTATGTTACTTTGATTTCATGATTACATTTCTCTGAGTTAGTTGTATTGTATATTATTTATATTATGATCATGTTGATTTGTAATTATAGTAGTGTTTTATGACATATATATCATGATGTTACGAGATAACTACCTTCTTGTCATGATTTGGATGCAAGAGAGTTACATCCATCAGAGCATAATGGAGGGAGAGCATCATTAGAGAGGATGACGTAGATAGAGGTGTTAGGGGATGATAGAGGAATATCTAGAAACCATGTGCACACCACATTAGATAGTACATGTTATATACATTATTTAAATTGTTGGCATTAGTACATTTTATATGTTATTTGCATTTAGATAATTATATATGTGTGTGTTAATTTAGTTTAATACTTGTATGTGGAATAAATCATGTGTGATTGCATTGTGGATACTATACATAAATTTAATGTATAATATTGTAGTATGATTATGTTATGTTGTTAAAATCATGATTGTTAATGTTTATGGGAATGTAAATGTATGTGAATAGTATCATGTTACTATGGTTTATAGACTAGCCATAATGTTTTTACAATGTTTTAAAACATTAACTATTCAAGAATATCAATATACACCTTAATAAATGAAAATAACAAAAGACATAGATAGCCTATATAACATAGTAATAACACAACGATTATGTCATTATAATATTATTGTGATTGGTTTAATAGTCATCTGATTTACCATTTTGGATAAAAGAATATAATAGACTTTATATTATTTTGGTTATTATTAAAATCATGATGTTGTTATCATTACTAAGTCAGTAGCATAATAACATTATATCCTAAAGACTAAGTCTAGTCATAATTCACATGCATAGACTATGGTAAAGTTAGAAGTGATAGTTATCATTATTAAAAATGTTAAAAGTGGACTTTTGTGAGGTTATACATAGACATGTAATGTAGATCAATCATGCAGGATATAGTAGGTTAAAATAATGATTAATATATTTGAGGAAAGTTTGAGAGAGGAGAGAGAGATAGATTAGGGCATTTTTTAGTTTAGTTAAGGAGAAGTTAACTATGTTTTAGTCTTTATTGAATGAATAATTCAAATTATGCATGGTGATTGTGAGCTATGAATTTGCATGCAAGATTGAATTGGTAAGAGATAGATGAGGAAAATTATGATAAGATGTGAGTTGAGGAAGAGAATGGCACGAACAGAGAGAGGAGAAGAGAAAGAGCAAGGCAAAGGATAGAGAGATTTCTAGTTTATACAGTTACAAATTGGAAGCAATTTAAAAAGGTTGGTGATGTTATTAATTTTGATTGCTTAAAGGATTCTATGTATAGAATTTATTTCCTAGGGTTTAGAAAATGATTTATTTTAATAAGGATATAATGTTAGCCCTATGGATGGCTTGGCAATCCATAAAACTAAGCCATTATCCTCTAAATCCTAAGATTTTAAACTAGATTTGCTTATGTGTTAAATTGAAGGGTTAAATGAAGTTATTCTTTTTAAGGGTATAATGCTCTAGCTTAAAAAAAATTGAACCTAGGTAGATGGTTTGATATATAGATAAAAACTGAGTTTTGTTATTAAAAACATATCATTTATACATACATAGTCAAGAGGGTTATCTAAATACTGAATATGTAGATATAATACATAAATCTTGTGTATATCTTTGATAAAAATAATGTCTAAGTTGAATATACATTTGAACAGATTTTTTTAAAGAAAGTTTGAATACTATCGATTAGAGATAGTACAAATATATAGAATGACTATTGATTTGGGGTTAGGATGTACATATGTTAAACATGTACATTTGACATTAAACAATGAATATATATAAATGTAATCTATGTATTCTTGTAAAATTCAAAACATGGCACATTTATATATATGGATTATGTGTATTCAGTGTTCAAAACCATGAGAATATATATTAGTGAGTTATGAGTCTATTAGGATTAATATACATAAATGAAGATTGTCTAATGAGGGTCAGCATGTGTGTGTGTGTGTGTGTGTGTGTGTGTGTGTGTGTGTGTGTGTTTGTGTTTATTTTATTCTTATCATTTGAGATAGAGTATATGCATAGAGACTATGTGTATACTATTACATGAAACCATAAATATAAATATATGTATGTGAACTTTAGTCATATGTCTTGAATAATGTGAATATATAAATAAATGAACTGTGTATTTTGCTTACAAACTGTGAGTATATATATGGTTGGAAAGAGTATGTATTCACACCATAAAAGTGAGGATGTATGAATTGTATGTTTTTTGACATTCAAACAGGGAAGATATATATCTATATATATAGATATATATAGTGTGTATATACATCTTTCAAAATAGTGAACTTATGTATGAAGGTTGTGCATACATATAAGTTTTAATGTGAAAATATATAGGTGAAAGTACCATTTTGAAACCTATAAATTAATTAGAGTCATTAAACTTATGAGTTTTATTTATGAGAAGTTGATTGTGTCTAGCTTGAATGGATATATGTGAATTAGTTGCATTGTTCAAACACATATACAATTGTGTCAAGGTCTATTGATTTTGTATTAGCCATCGATTTGATTTTCTAAAATACATATAGAAACTCAGAAAGAGTATAAACCTACAATTGATAAATAAAGGCAGAGTTTAGGTATGTATGGTCGATTGTTTATTATACTCTATTTTCAATAATTTGGGCTAATATATGTATAGTCTAAGGACTTAAATTGGGGTAAAAATAGGGTAATTGATTTGGAATGAATTTGATCATAATTGAATTATATCTTTTATGTTAGAATAAGTGAATCAAAATAAGGGTTTTTGGAAATGTTGAGACCCTATATAGATCTTGATGTCTTTTTCATGAAAAGTTAATAGTTTGTTAGAATCATATAAGTTTCCATAAGAATAATGGAAAATAGTGTTAGTATGACATAACAGTAATTGTGTATTAAAACATGTATATGTGGTATATGTTACGCAAGGTACATAAATATATGAAATATATCTATATGAGAACATAAGTACTCATATACATATATAGATTATATTTATACATTGGGATGCATGCCTATAATTATAACTTATGACCAGTAAATTTAGTCATAGAACCCTGAGGGATAGGGCACTATATTATATGCATAAAGATTCCTAAAAGTATAATAGGTTACATAAATGAAAGATTATGCTTTTGTTTATGAGTTAATGGATCTTTTAAATAATTGTAATTGTTGTTTGTAATTGAGTAATATGTACAATATATTGTCATAATGGTGGTTGTACTAGAATTAAATTTACTTACAAAAATTATAAAAAATGTAGTCTAAGTATATATTGTACTCATTTCATATTAAAAGTGTACTTGTTATGTGTTGATGTCTCTATGTGTGCCATAGGGTTACTTAGTGTTCAAAGAACGCTTCTCATTTTAGAATTCAAGGAATTTAGAGCATGAGTAGCAGGTTGTGGCAACTTGATGTCACCTATGGTGAAATATTAATAGAGATATGCATTGGTGTCCCATAAATTTATAACGAGTGATGGTTAGGAGCCATCATGGTCCGTTATTTGTGATTTGTAGAGAATTTATGTTAATACTTAGTGAATTATGATCAAATTTAAGTTACAGATTGATCTAAGTGGATAGTTATAATGAATCTAAACTAAAGTGATTTGGTATAATGAATCTAAACTAAAGTGATTTATCATGTCTAGGATCTTACTGTTATTAGCCCCATATTTTCCTTTGCTCTTTCCTTTGATTTTTTGAGTTACCAAAGTAGCCCTATGTTTAAATTCCTCATCACTTATGATTCCAAGGGCAATGGGTTAAGCAATATTTGTAAGCATAGTCCTAAGAAGTTGTTCAATCCTTGTAATTATCTCCTTATCATATTCTAGGAGCCTTTACACATTATTGTGCCATGCACTCAAAATTTTAACCTTGTGAACCATAATTTCTAGAATTGTGCTCAAGTGTCCCAAATTGATGGTTTTGAAGCCTAGGATATGTTTCCTTTCTTTAATGTTGAGAATTTCAACTATCTTATCTTCTGAGGCTTACCATTGGGTGACCAAACCTTTAGCTAATGCACCATGTTATGCTAATGCACTTTGCCTTAGCTTTATTATTTTGAGTGCCTCAAACATGTCATTAAATGACTCATCAAGCATTTTGGTCATTGCCTCAGGTAATGATAGAATTTCCTATGTCTCTATGTTTTCTTTTTCCCTTTACAAATTATAGATCTTCTATTTCATTCCTCTAACACTTTCTTTTGCTTGTGTTGACTAGGCTTCAATTAAGCTTTCAACATCTTCTTCATGAATAGTAGCTTCACCCAGCTATTGCCCCCAAACTGGGGCTAATCCTAAAAAGAGCTCCACCTTTTAGAAGGTGAATTCCTCTACTCCCACCATGGTTATCTTGGTGGTAACCCTATCTAATCCAACTATCTCTAGATTAAGTTTCATGGTGGTGGATGACTCTATGAATTTTAGAGGATCAAAGACCTCTACACCTATGCTACTTAATACTCATGAGGTATCCATTCTCTTTTTTTTAGATCTCAGAGAGACCAAAATCCTTCTCTCTTCATATTTGTTCACCATAGCCCTAATCCATGGCTTGATGTCATCATGCACTTCAGCATTGGTAACTTTTGTCATGGCCCATGAATGGGAAAGAGAAGGGATCTTTTGTAATTTTCCATAAATGAACTAGTATGGAATAGCTAGCCCATGGATGAGAAATTCATCACTAAATAGGTTTACCTCATTAGTTAGGTGTGTGAGATTCAGTCTACGTCTTTTGGGCCCAAGGGGGACTAGTACCATTTTTGCTTTCCTCTTTTCTTTAAGAGCTATTCAGACTAGACCAAGAACAAGTTCCCTCCCTTTATCCTCTTCAGGCTCCCATGCTTGGATTTGAGCTTCTTCAAACTATTCTTATTCTCTATCAGTGTCATATACCTCTACAAGTTCTTTAAGATCACCCTCAAGTGTCTCATTTAGATCCAAGGCAATCATATCTATGTACTGAATAGGGGAAGGTGGCTTTTGGGATAATGTTGAAGATGAGGGTCTCTCTCCAGGTCTCTCTTCCAATGTCACTTCTCCTAATTTCTCCTTACCATGACCTTATTCATCCTAATTTTGCACAACCTGCTCTTGAGGTTGTGGTTGTAGTTGTTCTGCTTAGGGTTGTTCTTGGGCTATCCCAAATGGTTTAGGTATCAAGTGATATTGCAAAGGATGTATTTTCCATGCCTCTCTAGATGGTTTGTCATCCTTAGTCAATCTATAATCAATCTTGATGTTATGGCCTTGGATCTCGGTCAATACCTCTTCATAATTCTTGGGCTTAATGTAAATGGTGTCATGAACACTGAGTTGATGCATGTATTAAGGCTTAGGGAGCTTTTTTTCCTTCAAATGATTAGTCACTATATTCCTAGGATCCCACATCTTAAGTTCATTAAGCTAAAACCCAAATGAATACCTATGTTTGGCCATGGTATCAACTTGTTTCCAATCTTAGAGTATGGTTCTCCCAATAATTAGATGGAATGGGTGGAGAAGACCCTTCCTCTTCTCTTTACAAACTCTATCAATGCCATGGATGAGCTGGGAGGCAATTTCATATTTGGCTAGCTTTTTGGGAACATATACTAATAATCTATAAGACTGGGACATAATCCCCTCAACCATGATGACTATGCAGTCAAGGTAGTACCAAATGTCACCCATCATTTCAACTTACTTCTTGATTAATGGGTGGACCCTAGGCATAGGAACACCTATTATAGCCTCCACTATGGCTAGGTATACATGGTCACAAATAAATTGCATATGGTTCTTATATTTAAAGATATGTAACTTGGAGTAATAGTGGGAAATGGTAGTTTTTCTCTCAAGAGACCAATTTCTAATACTAGGGAAGTTAATTGAGGCAAGAAGGGAATATAGTAGGTATGACATCATATAAAATTGTTTACATGTCTTCTTTTTTATGGAAGTGAACTACTTGGCCAAGAAAACACTGATTAAATCTCCAATTGGAGGGGTGAGCTTTTGTTCCACCATGAAATGTACACAGGAGACTTAGATTTTGTTCACATAGGTGGTTGAGGGGGATCCAAAGGCTCAGTTTAACAAGGTCATTATTACTGTAATGCCCTCCCTAAATTGGACTACTGGGATCTTGCCTTCAAAGTCCTTGAAGATATGGGGTCCTTGGTGCAACCAGGGCCTAAGGACAAAGTCTAGGTCATGGTTATTGGTCCATTCATTAATTATGGATAGGTCTACATGGGGGAGGGGGAGTTTATAATATTTCTCAAAAGCTATAGGATAAAATAGGATATATTTTTGGAATTACCCTCCCTAATGATCCATTTATTATCTACCCTATAATCCATTTATTATCTACCCTATAATCAACAAAGATAGGAGTGAGGATGTCTATATAGTGTAGTACTCAGGCTTTGCAATAGCATGGTGAAGGCTGGTCATCTAGACAATGACCAAATCATAATGTCTCTAGCTCACCATGGAAATCCTCTACTCTTCCATTGTGATAGGCTTTAGATCCTCCACCATGAATATGAGTTCAAACCAATTCCTAATGTTTGGGATATTCAAGGTCATAACGTCTAATTTGGTGTCTTTGAAGATTCATCCCTCATTGTCTACTGACAAGTAGAGCTCAGTCTCCTCCTTCAGTTACTATATGTGAGTTGTCATGGTCTCTTCTTTTACAAATATTTTATCTTGGATAGCAAATGGTCTTTGTGAAATCTCTTTTGCACTCAAAAATACAGTCGAGTTCTCTTTAGATCAGATTATAACCAATTGAGTCTATTTGGGTCACTTTTATGTAGGGTTTAGGGTTTTTGAGATTTAATGGTAGGATATATCAAACTCTAACTTATACGTGCCTTAGATTTGATTTGGAATTTTGCATTTATGCCTTTGCATTTTTGAGCCCACAAGATCTTTCATTTTATCCTTTTCTATTTGTGTGGTGTCTATGTGGCATTGATCTAGACTTTTCATGGCATTTTTCATAAATGCCTTTGAGTACTAGCCATTTATATTAAAAATACTTCCTTTCATTTTTCTCTACCAGGTCAAAATCCTAGATTTAGCATGAGTCATGGATTATAACATGTGCCCTTGCCCATGATTGGTTCTTTTTGTTCCAAGCCTCATGGTTGTGACACTTGGCATCTTTGCGTGTCTTCCTCATGTTTTGTATCCTCTATCAATCATTTATTAAATGAGCATTGGCCACATGGTAGGCTCGTGAGGTTTTTGAAAAGTCATGAGCATTTTCATGTCATTGGATCATCCTCCATCAACAAAGTGTGAACCATGGGATCATCCTATCAGGTCTGTCTCAAATGCACTTTTGCCACACATCGAGCTTATGGGCTCTTGGGGCTTGATTAAAAAGTCTTCAAGATTCTCATGTCATTTGATCATCCTCCAATGATAAAACATGAACTATTGATCTATAGAGACATTTAAATTTTAAGTTAACACATCATTAAAGAGGGAATTAGGCTTAAGTTCCTTAGGCTAAGGTTTGTTACATGTTTATTAAGCACGACACAAACCTTAGACTAAGGGATTTATGTCTAAGTTTTTTGAATAATATAGAGGGGGGCCGAGGTTAAATGTTCTAAGCCAATGTTTACATTGTGTTTAATAAACACATTGTATGCATTAGTTTAAAATATTTATGCCAAGGCTTTATTAAATATGCTCAAAGGGATCAACATGATATAATGGTCTAACGAATAGGATTTCATTGTATTGACAAAACACATTAAAACCTTTAGCTATAAATAACTTGGTCTAATTCCTACATAACAAAGATATCCTTGTAAAATAAGAATCATAAGTCAATAGTTTAAGGTTCATGATATTTAAACAAAATGCCATCGGGACCTTAAAGCATAGATTTACACTATGTTTTATTTTGCATATATTTAGACCATAATACCATTTCCACATTTTGTAGATTAAAAATTTATAGTGTTTGAGCATATTCCAAGCATTTACCTTAGCTTGTAAAGCAATTTTTGAGTCTTCCAGCAAGATTTTGGAGTGATTTTTTATCCTGAGTAGGATAATTCATTAGCTTAAATTTGATGGTCTCACAGACATCAAATAAGACCTCATGGGCATCAAATGGCAGTCATGTGAATGTTAATTTTTAGCTAGTTAAGCTTTTAATTTGATGGGTTTAAGGTTGATGGTCATGTGAATGTCAAATATATCCTTACAAACATTGAATGATGGTCGCATGAACATCAATTTTAAGCTCATCAAATTATTGTGACCTATGCAAGAGTATCACTTGGCACTTATGTGGGTCTTCTTAGGATCTTAGACTTAACTCACTCCATCAAATTAAAACTGGTGATGAAGAAACAACTGTAAGATCATGATTTGAGAGCTTACTCATGATTGGTTGCTTTGTCAAGTGGGACCTATTTACCTTTGATCATTAAATGTAAGAGCACTACATGTTGATCTTGTGGGCCTTTCGTATCCCTTTGACCTTTTAATTGTGCCTCATTTCATCTGATCAAGTCTTTGCAAGTAAGCGAGAACCATTGATCATGATCTTAGGGCTTGAATATGATTGGTTTGAGGGCTTATGTGCAAGATTTTGTTAGTTTTCCTTGTATTGTCTGATCGAAGGGTTGTGAGGAAGTGTGAACCATTGGATTATCTGATATGCATGTTGTTTAAGTTGAAGCTCAAGCCTTTTCACTCTGTTGGATCAAATGTCATGATAAATCAAGCATCATTGGATCCTATAAGATTCAAGGAAGTTAAGGTAGGACCACGGTGATATAAAAGACTTAGGCTAAGGTGTTAAAATTAAGGTCTCATTATATTAATAAATATGTCAGGACCTTAGGATTAAAACCTTAGGCTAAAGTATAAATCAAGGGACCTAGTTAACATAAGAGTGGACTTAGGGAACCAAAATTTTAGCGAAGGTGTTAGGACTAAGGTCTATTTTGTATTAATAAACACAAATGGGGTTGTAGGGTTAAAACCTTAGGCTAAGCCAAGAAATATTAGAAGGATCTTGCAGATCAAATATTAATTAGACATATAAGGAAATTTAAAAGGGGGAAATAACAAAGGTCACCAAGCATTTTAGACTTAAGTTTTGGTCATTTTAAAAAACATGACTAAGCTTAAAACATGAGTTTTATACTTAGGTCTAAAATGGATTTTCAAAAGGTTCTCATCGATTAGTTGCCGCCAGTATTCAAATTTGAACTGAGGGTTTTTTGCCAGGGTTTTGAAACATGAATTTCTCAAAAACAAACACATGAAACCTATAAGTAAAAGCCATAAAGTTCATTTATTAGCGATGTTAGCCAAAATTAAAGCAAAACATAACTAAGTAAGCTTTTTTTTGATAAAGTGGATGATCTTCAAATTCTACAAATGACTTTAACATGCCAAATTTTCATATCCAATTTGAGGGTTTCTCAAGGGTCACAATTTTATAAAAATGGGGGTATGTTGGTCCCAACATTACGCTTATTATTTATGTGTTGAATAATATAGTAGATATTTATTCATACATTTGATAGATTAAATGTATGTATTATGATTATTTATGTATTTAGCATGATTTATACCTGATAGTAAGAAATAATCTATATGAATCTATTGGTTATATTAATATTAACCAAATCTCACATTGTTGGTACTAAATAAGTAGTGAGATGGACTTCACTAGCTTACCTAGCATCACCAATGTCAAATGAAGGTAGTATGATCAAGTGGTATGTATGAACATGACTGATCCCAGAGATCAATAACTATTTTAAAAAATTGGCCAAATTAATATTTAGGTATACATTGGCATTTCATATATATGATTTACATGTTTGTGTGATATCATGTTAGAACATGTTTTCTTTATGGTATGCATCATGTATTAGAAATCTTACAGCCATGGGTAATAGCTTGTCTCTCTGGATTCATGTACCATCACTATTTACCCATCCATTAAAGGAGGGCCATTCCCTATTTGGAGGATTATACAAAGGATCGAAGGTTCGTGGTTGGTGTGGAAAAGCACTCGGATGATGCTCTTCCTCTCCACAATAGTATTTTTTGGAGACTACACTCGAGATTATCAAAGATATTGGAGTTCATGTGACTCATGCTCCATGGAGCCTTATATCTTATTTTTTATTTTTTATTAAAACATTGTGTCGGATTGATATGTAATTAATTACTAATTGTATATTGATAATAGTGGTTGTATTATGGTACCAGCCATGGCTAGATTTTATGTAAGTTTAATATGTTAGTGATTAGTAACTTTTAGATGTTACATGTTTACTTAATGATTAACATACTTAGCAAGTATTCGAAGATTATTAATTATATTCTCATGGTGTAATCTAATGAAAGAATACGTGGAATATAATTTTAAAAAATTATTACATTATTTTAGTAAATCCTAGTGGGCATGTTATAAGATGAGGAAAGGGAGATTCTTTCCTATGCATAAGATATGACATTGAAACTTGAAACCTAGTGGTTAGCTTATGCAATAAATCCTCTATGTATGTAAGGATTTGTTTCTTATTTGAATTATATAGAAAAAATTAATGACATGCTAGAGATATAATGAAACATGACATGCATTTCAATTGATAGAAGGTATCATCTATGCATGTGTTTGTCTCTTTTCTGAGTTCATTTTGAATTGAAGGGAACAAGCATGCAAATTAAAGTATTAAACTTTATGATAAGAAGTGATACACTTCTTTTGTCATTATTATCATGATTATATAAAATATTAATCAAAATATATATGGATCTAAAATTTGAATGCTGGAAATATAAACCCTAGGGTTATCTAGGGTTAGGGTTTGTGCAATGTTCGAAGTAAGTCAGGGTCACCAAATGTTTTAACTTTTTAGGACTTAAAAAGTGTAAATCACATGTTTGTTAAATATCTGAGTAGACTAAATCAGGGTAATAATATGAAATAAATACAACCACTAATTTATTACAAAATTGACTATCTTTAACTTTTCTAAAAATAGTAATAAATAGTGCAAGTAAGAACTTAGTTAGAAAACACTTGAGACAGATGATCTGGAGGATGGAAACTAAGATAGAAGCTAGTATGAGTGTTTAAAACATGATCCCTATGTTAGAACCCCTCTTAGAAAGTAGCACCATAATTGGATAGTAGCACTATTATTGGAAATGTGGCAGTAGTGTCCTCTATGCAGGACTATCATAAGCTTTTGGGTGCACCTATGTTTAGATATTTGAGGTTTGTTTCTACATGCATGAGTTTTGAAACCCTATATATTGCCTATATTGACTTATTTTGTGTTTAAACACTAATCTTCCATGTAGCTAGGGCATCCAGTTGATACAAGCTAAAAAGTGTGTTTGTTAGCAGGGTAGGTTAGACATCCTCAACACCCCATTATGATGAGAGTTGCCTACATACCAATACTTTGAGGAGGCTTGATGTAGTTCTCTCCACCTAAGTGCTAATTCAAGTGAAAGTGAAGTTAGTATGATAGTGGCCTTGAGTGTATTGAATGTGTTTGAGACTGGAAATCTAGGTAATTTGAGTTTATGGCTGTTGTAGATGGTAGTATGTAGAATTAGGGTAGAATAGGGATTTATAACCTTAATTTTACACAACCTGTTCTGAGTTTGAATATGTATTTTACATTTGATTTCCATCTAGTGGTTAGAGGGCTAAAAGTCATGTATTTATACTATTATAATGCTTTTATGGGTATTAAAAGAGGTCTAAGTTGACAATAAGAGGTTTTAGATTTGAAAATATATTTGTTTGTGAAAATAAGAGGGAAAAGACAATAATGTAATTTTAGGCACTCTAGCACCATGTGGCGCTAGTGTCCTTATTATGGCACTAGTGTGCAAGTGGCAGAACACTAGGCATGAAGGGCCAAGATCAATAAATGAGAGTGTGGGAGTGCTTTAAGGCTGACTAGGGATGCTTGTGGTCCACATGAAGGTTGGTTAAGTGTGAAAATATGATCTAAGTTAGGTCTAGGGCTAAGTTAGGGATAGGTAGTCCCAAGTAACACTCTTAGCAATCAAATACCACTTTTAGGTGATTATAATGTGAATGTATGTAGTCATCTAGCTTGTAACTTGACATATTTTTTTATGGGCTACTATTTGAATGCTTCAAACCTATAAGAAGATTGATTCTATGACTTATTTGGAGATTGGGAAGAATAAGGAAATTTTGCAAGCTTGAGGGGTGCTTTTGTTTGGTATAAGATAGATGTGTGGTTGATTTGTACTTGATCATAATGAATGGTCTTTTAATTGTATTCTACAACATCTTTTGCAATTATCTCATAAAAGGGTTAATTAAGGCAACTAGGCTAAACCATACATGTTGAAAGATTTACAAGTTTGATCATTTTTAAGGTTCAGATACTAGAACCGAACCTGGGACACTAGCATCAATGTTAGTGTCCTAGTTTGGATGGTATTGTCCAAGAGGATAGAAAATTGTTGAAGATCCATACATACCATAGTAGGATATTAATTTGGTTTTATATAGAATATGGGCTACATGTGATCTAGGTAATCACAATTTCAAGGTCAAACCATAGGATAAGAATTTAGGCATAGTGAGATGGTGAATGTGAGCCTTTTGACAATGGAAAGGTCCTAAACTGAAGGGTTGAGCCATGAATGATATTTTTTAAGTGTATAAGATTAGTTTATCATTTATAATCATATTTTAGTATCTACATATTATTCATTACATAGAATCATTGGAGGCATAAATATTAACCAACCCAAGGGACTATGCATGAAAATTAAAGACCATACAAAGTGCATGGTTAGATGGGTCCAATCTCCAATTCATTATAAAACAAGAAAAAATGGGTGATATCATGTGATCACTCCACCATGTCCTATGTCATGGTCAGATATGTGACAAGTAACATCAAGCCAAATGGTTTTAATTACCATCAAGAGAGCTGAACCAATAATCTTCACTTAATGTAAATAGAGAATGTGTAGATCTAAAAAGTTCTAACAGCTAGCCTGAACCATATAATTAAGGGTCAGTTCAATTAAACTACAAAAAATATGTGAATAAATGTTCATTGGAAACTATCAAGGTGCATAGTTTCACCATCTTGGCCTTCAATCACCACAAAGTAATTGTTTAAATTTTTTTGTTATTTACCTTTAGTAAAATATTTTGCAAGAAATATAGGCAAATACTCACTATGCAAGAGATCCTCCTTATGTTTACCAAGGGAAGGGCTATATGAATATTGTGTTACTTGATGATGATGAGAAAGGGTTTTCCTTAGGATTTGGAGCTAAGAAGAGGATCTAGAGCTTATCCTTCTCAAAGAGAGTGAAGTTCCAAGTTTAGGGGGATAAAATAAGTAGTGAGCTTATAACATAGCAAGGATTGTGCTTGTGAATGGTGGCACAATCTCCAAGGTTTTCAAACCTAAAGAGGAAGAAACCATTGGTTAGGTTTTGCACCCCAATAAGCTTGATGCCATGAAGTTTCCATTGTGTTTAAACCTAACTCTTTAGCATAGATTTGGCAAGAATACGTCCAAAAATAATAATAAGTGAGGGTGTGAATTCAAGTTATTTGCCAACAAGCTTTATCAAATCTAGCACATTAAGTAAAAAACTTGCATGTTTTTCCTAAAGAGGGTGTACATTACCTCATGGAGTACCTTAGGTAAAGACTTGCATGCTTTCTTTGGTGCCATTATTACTTCATCCAGAGCTCCAATGATGCACACGAATGTAGGGAGCTCATTATATAAAATAAAAATTGCCCAAATTGGAGATTTCCAAGCTAGAGGTAATCAAATGCTAATCAAAGTTAAGTAAAAATCCTGTAGAGTTGAGTAAAATGGTGACAAAATGACACAAGGGAAAGAACCCTAGGACATGATAGACATGACAAGTACTGTCTTCCTTTACACAAGTTCTATAATGATTCTTAATTTTTTTTTTACATAAGTGTAAAAGTTGTGATAAATAAAATGATTTTACAATGTTTTATGATTTGTCATTCTTATGCTATGATTCTAATTTACATTATTTCATTATATGAGATGGACAAATTGTTTTAAAATGCATTGCTATAAGTTACTATGTTATAAAATTGTTTCTTTTCTTTACCTTCAATGATTTTGTCTTTACTTTTTGTTTTAGAATTATACAACACACATTTTCACATTCATGCCACACATATGCACATAGATAAAGACATAAGTTCATTTTATATTCATATATTATTTTGATACGCTTGAGAAAATAAGCATAAAATCATCATGAGGTCACATATTCATTGTTGTGATGTCAAAATAAGCAAGTGGAAACTCTTTATTTAATTGTGTATGGGAGCACATTACCTTGTTACCTTGGAAGACAACCCTTTTACAAATGTAGTCAAGATCATGCATATGAATAAATTTCTTGTGAAAGCCTCACATTATTCCATGTCATCATACTATTTAATGTTTATCTAGGGGAACTTATGGGTGAAAAGTTTTTTCTTGTGTAATTTGGTCCTCCTTTTATCTTTATAACCATGTTTCAATAATGTTATTGGTTAAATTGTTTGTGATGTGTGATTTTTATGATACATGATTACTATACATGTTTGTTATGATCCAATGTCCAAATATGATAGTGTTTCTAACTTGATTTCCACATTACATGATTTATACTATGTTTTCATGATCCTTATATTGTGTACTTGTTATGTTGTTTATCACGTCCATCATGCTTATGTTCTTGATGTGCTTATCTATTTGATGTGTTTAAACATCTAATATGTGTATGTGCTCATGTGTTTGAAATGCACATATACTTGATGTGCTTATATATTTGATATGTTATTTGTCATGTCTGATGTGGTCTTGTGTTTTGTTATCTTGCCATGATCCACACCATATAAATATTATGCTTTGTTATGTTGCCATGATCCTTATCATGTTCATGTATTAGGGTAAAAACATTTGCCTTGCTCATGTTCCTCATTGTTATATATTTGTTGATTAATAACTCAATGTTGTAACAAATCCAATGATTTAAGTGTTATAATTATTAGTTTGAGCCCACATGGGGCAAACTATCTTAAAACATGTTCCAACATGCTACATCTTTGTATATTATGTTATTCAATGATATGTTATGACTAATATGTTATACATTTTTTTTAATCAGTAAAAGAGGGTTGGGGTCCTCACCTATACAATTAAGATCAAGAATATCATCACAAGAAATACAAATGCAAAATTCCAGTAGCCAAAACCCAAAGTGCCCGAAGAAGACCACAACCCAAAAACATGAAGGATATAAAAGACTCAACCAACCATGACAAGCATAACAAAGATACTCAATTAATAAAATTCAACTATATGTTTTATGATTGAATTTACCTAACCTATACCTTGAGTCCATAATGGCAAAAATATACTAAGGATAGTTTTCATAAGATTGTTTTATAGGGGAAATTTTGAACTTCTTCGTGAAATACTCCACTCATACCTTAAGGGGGACAATTTAGGAGAACCTAAATTGTTTCCAACTTCAATCCGTAATGCTGAGTGACCCAATATGTCATATTTACTTTCAAATACCGAAGCCCATATTAAAAATAAAAGAGGTATTTTGAAATTAATTAAATTCATAATTATTATTATTATTATTTTTAATACTATCTATATAAAATTTGAACCTATAACCTCCTTTTTTTTTTAAAAAGGGGGTAAAAACTTTATTAAACTTAAAACATCAGATTACAAAAGCGTCCAAACAGCCCAAAAGACAAGCAAACCAAAAACAATAGCCTCAAACCTCAGCTCCACCAATATCTCCAGCAAGAATGGGTTCCAGTTCCTAACATAAATCGCCAGGCAGCTGCTCCCATTCATCCGCCTTACAGCCTTCTCCTTCTTCCAACACCCATTTCGCCAAACAATCAGTCACCCTGTTCCACTCCCATGGAGTGTGGGCATATGATACCGACTCCATGCAAGAACTCACCTGTAAAATCTGCTACACTATCGTGGCCAACTGCCAGCTCACATCAAAAAAAATTCTTTCCAAAATCAAGTTAATCAGGACCTAAGAATCAGCTTCACAAATCACCCTCCTCCAACCCAAAGCATAAGCTCTCCTCAAAGCATATAGGATAGCCAAACCTTCCATCTTATTAACCATCGGCACTCCCTGATATGCTGAGAAAATAAAAACCACAGATCCTGAAAAGTCCCTAGCAATCCCTCCAATCCCAGCCGCCCCTGGGTTGCCCCTGGATGACCCATCTGTATTAATTTTCAAAAGCCCAGTAGGTGGAGGCGTCCACTTCCCCAACTGTTGAAATTTTCGCTACCCTTGTGTACCATGTCTGACACAAGCCGAGATCAGAGATAACTCTCTTATGCCAAATCATTCCAGCACCTCAGCGTCCCCTTTCTTCAATGGCAGCATAACCTCGCTCTTCACTTCAATAGATTCCTAGATCATTCCCTTAATTCTGCTCCAGACCTGTTGAGTCACCAATTTCTCCTCCTTAAAAATCCTTCAGTTTCTTTCTAGCCAAACTTGTCAGAGCAGGAAAACAGGGCCAGCGTACCACACATCCTGCAAGAAGGAAGTCGAAGAAGGGGGACGGCCCACTCTAGACCAAAAATCTACCAAAGAGATAGTGTGGATGCACTGGCATCGCCACACATCCCACCAGAAGTGCCACAATTGAAGAGTGAAGAGACAATGAAAGAAAATGTGAGAGGAGTCTTCCTCCTCTCTATTATAGAGCACACACCTCGAAAGACTAGCAAATCCCCACTTCTAAATATTATCCCATGTCAAACATCTATTCTACACTAAAGTCCATGTAAAATAGTTACACTTCGACCATAAGAAACCATTCCAAACTTTATTCCACCACTGAACTTCCCCTCTATCCTCATACTGCTAGGAAATCAACTCTTGATAGCGATAGGACACCGTATACTTCCCCTTGGGGTTCGGGGACCAGGCTAACACATCACTGTCCATAAGTACGTTGCAACTAAGTTGGGATAGAATATTCTACAAGTCTGCGCACTCTGCCTCCAAGCCAAGAATCAGCCACTCTTTTGGGGACTTCCATTTGGCAACCGCCACCTGCCCTTGAAAGGAAAGGGATTTAAAGTCACACACCCTTTTCTAGCCAGCTTCACAAAACCTCTGGGCCAGAGTACTTAGCTGAGGATATTGGAAAATTATAGAAGGGAAACCGTCCCACGAGTCATGCCAAAACTGAACCTCCACCCCACTCTTGCATATCCAAAAAAGACCCCTCTTAATCAGCGTGGTTCCTTTCTTGAGAGTTGCCCAAATCACTGAGCCTTTACCAACCAAATCATACTGTGGAATATCCCTCTGAGGAATCCCAAAAAAATACTTGTGGGACAACACTCTAGCCCACAACCGATCTTGCTCCACGCATGAACGTTAGTATAGTTTGGTAGCCAAAGCAGTACCAGATAGCACAGCCTCTTTGGGTTGTAAACCATCTTCCACTTAATTAGGCTCCACTTGGTCGAAGATAAATTCCTAGCCCATAAAAATTGTCTTGTTAAGGAGTCCAAGTCCTTAACAAAGCTCATCAGCGCCACCTGGCTCATACACCTGTAGATAGGAAGAGCCTGCACTACTAATTGAATCAGTTGAACCCGACCCGCAAAGGATAACCAACGGTGGGTACAATGATTCACCTTGTCCCAAAATTTGTCTAGGATCACCCGCCACGACTCCTTAGCTAGTTAGCTAGCAGAGATAAGAATCCTGAGATAAATCAATGGGAGACTCCCAATTTGGAACCTGAGGATAAGAGCCACTCTTCGCTGTATGGTTGGAGGAGTGTTAAAGAAAAAAATAGATGATTTGCCCTCATTAATTACTTGTCTAGAGGCCGCAAGGTAAACATCTAGGCTCTTGCATATGTTAGATGCCTCCCTAATAGTAACCCTGCCCATCAAAGCCACATCATCCACAAACTGGAGATGGGATTGTACAGGGATTTCCCCTCCCCACTGCCAACCCTGAATACCACCATCACCTACATTTCTTTTGATCAATCGACCCAAGCCTTCTGCCAATAGAAGAAACAAGTAAGGAGAAAGAGGGTCGCCTTTCCTCAATCCATGAGAAGCCCCAAAGAGATTAGAGTGCTCACCATTAATCAAAACTGAAAAGGAGGTCAAGTTCACACAACTCAAAACCCAACGAATCCAATCCTCTGCAAAACCAAAGGTGCCCAAGACCTTCTGGAGGAAGGACCACCGAACTCTATCATAGGCCTTTGACATATCCAGCTTGATAAACATCACCTTCTCATTGGACTGGGTCATGGAATGTATAGTCTCAGTAGCCATCACCACCCCATCCAAAATCTGTCGGCCCTCCACAAAGCCCCCTTGTTCTTTCGAGATAAGCGTAGGTAACCACTTTTTTAACCTCTCAGCGATCAGCTTAGAAATAATTTTATAAGTGACATTGCAGAGAGAAATGGACCTAAAAAGACTCAGCCTATCGGCCCCTGCACCCTTAGGAATGAGAGCCAGAAAGGTGGAGTTCAAAGCCTGAAGCATTTGCTTGTTCCTCTAGGATTCTTGAACAACAACCAAGAGGTCAAATTTAATAATTTCCCAAAATTCCTAGAAGAACTCAATCGAGAAGCCATTTGGACCAGGCACCTTTCCTTTCTGCATCATAAAGACTATCCTCCTTAACTCCTCCAAGGATATATCCTTCATCAAATGCTCATTCATATCTCTGGTCACCAAAGAGGGAATACAAGACAAAATCTGGACCTCTTCAGTCGAGTCCCCCTGCGCTTCTTATTTGAATAACGAAGCAAAATATTGCATAGCCTCATTAATGATACCTTGCGTAGAAGAAATAGTCTCCTTGCTCTCCAACACCAAAGAAGTAATCCCCATGCCATGTTGTCTAGCCCGAACCGAATTGAAGAAGAAGACTGTGTTCTTATCCCCTTCTCTAAGCCATTCGATATGGGCCTTTTGCTTCCAAAAGATTTCCTCCCTTAGTTCCCATTCCTCCAAAGCTTTTAAGGCCCTGGCTTCCTCCCTCAGCAAAACTTCAGTCATTCCCTCATCCCGAATGGTTCTGGTAATGACATTCAACTCCATCTGCACCTCATTTTTCTTTTGGAAAATGTTTCCAAAACTTTGTCAATTCCACTTTTTGAGTTGGTACTTGACGAATTGGAGAAGCTTAACAAAAGTATACATTGTTGTTCCTACAACAGGCCTGCCCCTCCTCCACCAATCTGCCACTCGTTCAAATAGGTCCGGGTCCCTGAACCACATAAGCTAAAACTTGAAAGGTGCCTTTAGAGGCTCACGGGCAGAAGAAATGACCAATTTTATTGGCCAGTGGTCTGATCCCCTCCAATCAAGAATCTCAAGGCAGGAAGACCACGAACCCCCCACCCAGTAACAAGAGGTCATGAATCTATCTATACACTCTGCAATGCACCTGTCCCCCACTCTTCGATTGTTTCAGGTAAAGCATCCATTAACCAGCTTGATATCCATGAAACTGAGTGCCTCAATATTATCCTAGAGTAAGAGGGAAGAAGGTTCCAACCGTGCATTACCTCCTCTCTTCTCTGTTAAATCAAGAATAACATTAAAGTCTCCTACCACAATCCAAGGCAAATAGGGAAATAATTGACGAAGAAAGTGGATGTTTTTCCAAACAAGAAGTTTACCTTGGAAATTTGTAGGAGCATAAACATTAGAAAAAAGGACTGATTCACCCAACTCAATACATGAAACCACCATATATAAAGAGGATTTAAAGGAAATCAAGGACACAAGTTGGATTTTGTGCAGATTCTAGAAACAAGCCACGCCCCCCGAAGATCCATGAGCTCCAATGCACTGCCATGAATCATACCTCCATAACTTAGGTGCAATATTACTCATATCATCCACAGAAACTTTCATTTCTTGAAGAAAAAGAATATTAGGTACTTGGCATCTAACTAATTCCCTAACAATGTTTTCTCTGGGACCGCTGTTCAGTCCCCTTACATTCCACGAGATAATGATCATTTCAGAGGAGTTAAGAAGTGCGAGTCTAAGATCTTAACCACACCAGACTCCACCAAGGTCTCCCCAATCATCTAGATTCTGTCCGTGTCCTTTTTGTGCCCCACATTAGCACTTTTTTCTGACGTCCCCTTCTTTCCCTCCCTCTGGAGAATACCCAGGTGAGGAGAAGATTTTCCTTTCTTATCTACTTCTATCCCCACAACCCTTGCCAAAAGGTACATGTCCTCTCCATTCTGTTCCAGGTCCCTATCTGTCGCCTTCCCCCCAATTCCTCTGTCTGCCCCTCAACAACCATGGGTAAGGTCGACTCTTCCTGAAGAACCACCGAAAGATTGGCTGAATTAATCTCTGGTACTGAACCTCCCACGAACTGTTCCACACTCATTATCCCAAATTTACTTCTTGCTGGCCCAATTCGTCCAAGATTTCAAACATGTTGAAAGAATCATCATCCTGCCTCTCCCTAAGGGTCCTCTTCTGGCCCCTATTACAGCTTCGAGCTTTCACCTATACAAAACCTTCAGCATCCCTGCTATCCCCAACCCCTGATTTCTTCCCTTTATCGATGTTGGGAATGTTGCTAGGTGGCGGTTAGGGATGTTGCTCCATTAGCTTAGCCTTCAGACATTTGTGCACCAAGTGTCCATACTCATGGCAAAGGAGACACCTAAAGGGAAGGGTCTCATAGTCCAATTGTTGCACCCAAGAGTATGAACCCGCACTCATCTCTACCACATCAGGCAATGGTTTGCTCAAATCAATTTCCACACAAATTCGGGAAAAAGTCATGACTTTCTTACCTAAAGTCTGAGTTGAAGACCCCACTGGCCTACCAAGCATTGAAGCTAACATCAAGGGAACTGTTAGGTTATGGAGCTAAAAGCTTCACTGATGCAAATAGGGAGGAGGTTGCTAGAGAAGGTTGTTGAGTGTCACAGACACCGGCGTCGGTCAGGCCAACCGACGTCGACAGGATTAGACAGGAATAAAAATTGACGTCAGTCAAGGATCGACCAGCGTTGGTCACCTCCAGGCAGACAAAGACCGACGTCGGTCGCCTGTGCAGTTTGAATTGCAAGTTTTACGGGCAGTTAGTTAACGAACCAAGTGTTTGCATGTCAAGAGCCAATTTTAGACTGAAAGCTGTGGATCTAATTATTGTAATTAGGTGTCTAATTATTGTTTGCATGAGATCTATTTAAGAGACTCATGGGCTGTATTGTAAAGTGTTTTAGTTTGAGTTGAGAAAAGTTAGCTCCTTCTGTGTGTGAAGTGAGCAAGGGTGTTCCTCCTAGTTTCACAGCAGTGCCAAGGGTGGGTGTTAGTTTGGAGAATCAATAGGATTCTTCATGTGTGTAGGATCTTGGTCAGCAGATGTGCATGGCTACTTTTAGAGATCTACATGGGTAAGTAAGATCATTGATCTACAGGTGTATGTGTGTGCATGATCCAGGTTTGCAGGTGTGTAGAACCAGATTGATTTATAGGTATGCAAGATTAGGGAAGACAGCAACACAATGGAGAGCAAAATCAGGCAAGATCTACTTGGAGTACAGTGTGTACTCAGAAAGAGAGCAAAGAGGAAGGCAAGAAATATCCTTTCATAAGTGAGATCATTTGGGTTACAGATTGTTGCAGTTCAGGGGAGATCTACTTGAAATACGATTGAGTACTTGGAGTGCATGGAGCACTTGTGGAGTGCGTAGAGCACTTGGGTACTGGCAGTAGTGGATACTGACTGGTTAGAGGTGAACACCAACTCTGTGTTTGAGTTGTGTGTTGGGACCTTAAGAGAGAGAGCTTTGAGGGAAGATTTACTGTTTATGCCCTAGAGGTGTGAGACCCCTAGAGGTGTGTAAAGAAGAAGAATTGTGGCAATCTTCTTTGTTGTATTTCCTTCTGAAGAGTATTAATACAATTGTGTATTGTCTCTCATATTCTGTGTTATTTTTGAATTCTAGTTACTTGTGTATTCTGGTTAATTTCTACATATTAAGTTGCTTGGTAATCAATTGTGTGCTTCCATAATTCCCAACAAAGGCGGTATCAGAGCTTTTGGTTGGGCATCTAACAAAGCGGTATCAGAGCTAAGGTTATAGGGAGCAGTTTTGTGTTTGATTACAGGTCACTCTCAGAGGTTTCTGATTGAGTGGGAGTAGAGCAATGGCAGAAGAAAGTAAGCTAAGAATGGAGAAATTGAAAAGCACAGATGATCACTTACTGTCCTATGGAAAGAAAGAGCAGGTAAAAGAAAATTGTTGGTTGGTTGAAGATCAGCATGAAGGAACTGAAGATGTAGATGTTGCAGGTGTTGTTGCACAAGATGCTCTGGGAGGTTTCTTGGATAAAGTTGAATCTTAGTTAATAGATTATGTTGCCTCTTTCCATGCAGCCCTAGGTAGAGGAGCTGGTGAGCCTTGCCAAAGAATTGGCAAAGAGAAAGTGAAGCTAAAATTGTAGGCGGCCAACACATGGGTGTTAAAAGAGGTCATGCAGCTCCCGGTCTTGAAGATAAGGCTAATTTCTTCAGAGAAGTTGGGTGATGAGAGATGCACAAGAACTCTCACAGTGGATGCACTTGAATTAGCTGGTGGTAAGAAAGCAGATACTCTTTATCTACTTGCTTATATTACTGATTCTTCTTTTATTGTGGAGATGTGGCTTTGTAGGCTTGGTCACATGAGCAAGAAAGAGATGCATGTTCTTAAGTGGAAGACCGATGTGTTTGATAGACTTAAGAACTGGAAAGCCTTGGTGTTCTTAGAGGAGATGACGAACAGAGACCAGTGGATGGGGCTGGATACTTCTAAACAGGGTAGTTTAGACATGGGTTTTGATTTAAAGGAGCTCGTGAGTAAAAAGTCATCACTCACAGGCGAACACAGGAACCAACGTCGATCAAGGGGAATCAGCATCGAACAGATAGGTGCCAATGTCGATCATGTGCAGACTGAAGCTGGTGATGTCGGGCAGGGTAAGACCAATGTCAGTCAGAAGGATCGACGTCGGCAATAGGTAAGACCGATGTCAGTCAGGAGGACCGACGTCGGCAACAGAAGACATCGATGTTGGCAGGGTCGATAGTCAGGACAAGCGCATAGAACTGACGTCGGTTGGATGTAGACTGTGTGGTGATTGAGGTCGGTCACTGTAACAGATTTTGGATAGACAACAAGTTGTCAAGGAGTCTCAAATGCCCATATAGAGGACTGAAGTGGTAAGTAAGCCTCAAATTCATTATTCCTCTTCTTTATACTCGTTGTTGATTGTAGAGTAGGAAGGATCCAAGAAACAGTGGGAGCATGGCAGGAATATGATGCAGAACCAAACGGGAGATTTCGTAGGGTTGTTAGCCAGTATGAAAGCACAGAGACGAATGGACTCTTTAGTTGAAGAATAGAGAGAACGGACACGTGAGACAGAAGGCCAGGTCATATGGTCTTGAGGTAGCTGCAAGACAGTGGTACAGTGCTGACAGGTGGTACCAGGTGGATGACAAAGCAGGGCTTTAGTCAATGTCAGTATAACCATTGTGTTTGTCTTACTAGGTGGATGATGGTCACAACATTATCCTGTTACTGTATGTGGAGAATGAGCTTGGTGCAGGTTCAGACATACAGAGTTTTGCTGAGCTAAAAGTAAAGTTAGTTCAGTGGCATGTCATGAGAAATTTGGAGCAGCAAAATTCTTTGGCATGAGAGACATGGAAGATCACAGAGTTGATTTTGTCTCCAGTGGGAGCTGATGTGAATCAGGTGTTGGCGAGGTTCAGGATGCAAAATTGGAGCACACTAAGGGCTGGATAGTTCAGTGTTCAAAATCACATGAGGTCTGGTATAGACCTGAGTTTTCTCAAGCAGTGGAAGCTGTCAGAGAGTTAGGAGCCAATTCGGGGAAGTGGGTTATTAGGGATTTGAGAGAGACCAGCAGCAGGGATTCATGCTATGTAGGGTCAGGACTTCACTACATGGGTTTGTAGGTTCGAATATGGCAGGTACTCGGATGACAGGAGGTGCACCACAGGTTGTGTGGTGGGTGGTCTTCAGGATTGATCTTGAAGAGGGATACAAGCCAAAAAATAGATTAGATGGGGTACAGGTATAGGTACAGTGCAACTATTTATCTCCAAGTGGGAGATTGTTAGGTTGTGGAGCTAAAAGCTTCACTGATGCAAACAAGAAGGAGGTTACTGAGTGTCATAGACACCAGCGTCTGTCAGGCCAACTGACGTCGACAAGATTAGATAGAGATAGCAATCGACGTCAGTCAGGGATCGGATGGCGTCAGTCACCACCAGGCAGACAAGGATGGACGTCGGTCGCCTGTGTAATTTGAACTGCAAGTTTTACGGGCAGTTAGTTAATGAACCAAGTGTTTGCATGTCAAGAGCCAATTTTAGACTGGAAGCTGCAGATCTAATTATTGTAATTAGTTGTCTAATTATTATTTGCATGAGATCTACTTAAGAGACTCATGGGCTGTATTGTAAAGTGTTCTAGTTTGAGTTGAGCAAATTTAGCTCCTTCTGTGTGTGAGGCGAGCAAGGGTGTTCCTCCTAGTTCTACAACAGTGCCAAGGGTGGGTGCTGGTTTGGAGAATCAGCAGGATTTTTCATGTGTGTAGGATCTTGGTCAGCAGGTGTGCATGGCTACTTTTGGAGATCTACATGGGTAAGTAATATCATTGATCTGTAGGTGTATGTGTGTGCATGATCCAGGTTTGCAGGTGTGCAGAACTAGATTGATTTACAGGTGTGCAAAATCATAGAGAACAACAACACAACAGGGAGCAGAATCAGGCAGGATCTACTTGGAGTATAGTGTGTACTCAGAAAAAGAGCAAAGAGGAAGGCAAGGAAGATCCTTCCATAAGTGAGATTATTTGGGTTACAAGTTGTTGTAGTTCAGGGGAGATCTACTTGAAGTACGATTGAGTACTTGGAGTGCGTGGAGCACTTGTGGAGTGTGTGGAGCACTTGGGTACTGGCAGTAGTGGATACTGACTGGTTGGAGGTGAACACCAACTCTATGTTTGAAGTTTGTGTTGGGACCGTAAGAGAGAGAGCTTTGAAAAAAGATTTACTGTTTATGCCCTAGAGGTGTGGGAGCCCTAGAGGTGTGTAAGGAAGAAGAATTGTGGCAATCTTCTTTGTTGTATTTCCTTCTGCAGAGTATTAATACAATTGTGTATTGTCTCTCATATTCTATGTTATTTTTGAATTCTAGTTACTTATGTATTCTGGTTAATTTCCACATATTAAGTTGCTTGGTAATCAATTGTGTGCTTCCATAATTCCCAACAAAGGCGGTATCAAAGTTTTTGATTGGGCATCTAACAAAGTGGTATCAGAGCTAAGGTTGCAGGGAGCGGTTTTGTGTTTGATTACAGGTCACTCTCAGGGGTTTTTGATTGAGTGGGAGTAGAGCAATGACAGAAGAAAGTAAGCTAAGAATGGAAGAATTGAAAAGCATAGATGATCACTTACGGTCCTATGGAAAGAAAGAGTAGGTAAAAAAAATTGTTGGTTGGTTGAAGATCAACATGAAGGAACTGAAGATGCAGATGTTGCAGGTGTTGTTGCACAGGATGCTCTGGGAGGTTTCTTGGATAAAGTTGAATCTTGGTTAATAGATTTTATTGCCTCTTTCCATGCAGCCCCAGGTAGAGGAGCTGGTGAGCCTTGCGAAAAAATTGGCAAAGGGAAAGTGAAGCTGAAATTGTAGGCAACCAACACATGGGTGTTGAAGGAGGTCATGCAGGTCCCGGTCTTGAAGATAAAGCTAATTTCTTCAGGGAAGTTGGGTGATGAGAGATACACAAGAACTCTCACAGCGGATGCAGTTGAATTAACTGGTGGTAAGAAAGCAGGTACTCTTTATCTACTTGCTTATATTATTGATTCCTCTTCTGTTGCGGAGACATGGCTTTGTAGGCTTGGTCACATGAGCAAGAAGGAGATGCATGTTCTTAAGCGAAAGACAGATGTGTTTGATAGACTTAAGAATTAGAAAGCCTTGGTGATCTTGGAGGAGATGACGGATAGAGACCAGTGGATGGGGCTAGATACTTCTGAGCAGGGCAGTTTGGACATGGGTTTTGATTCAAAAGAGCTCGCAGGTAAAAAGTCATCACTCACAGGCGAACACAGGTACCGGTGTCAGTCAAGGGGAATTGGCGTCGAACAGATAGGTGTAGATGTCAGTCATATGTAGACCGAAGCTGGAGATGTCGGGTAGGGTAAGACCGACATCGGTCAGAAGGACCGACATTGACAATAGGTAAGATCGACGTCAGTCAGGAGGACCGACGTCGACAACAAAAGACACCGACGTCAGCAGGGTCGGTAGTCAAGACAGGCACATAGAATCAACGTCGATTGGATGTAGACTGTGTGGTGACCGAAGTCAGTCACTGTAACAAATTTTGGGCTGACAGCAAGCTGTCAAAGAGTCTCAAATGCCCATATGGAGGACTGAAGTGGTAAGTAAGCCTCAAATTTATTGTTCCTCTTCTTTATACTCGTTACTGACTGCAGAGCAGGAAGGATCCAGAAAATAGTGGGAGCATGGCAAGAATATGATGCAAAACCAAATGAGAGATTTGGTAGGGTTGCCAGACGGTATGAAAGCACAGAGATAAAATGATTCCTTAGTTAAAGAATAGAGAGAACAGACACGTGAGACGAAAGGCCAGGTCATATGGTCTTGAGGTAGCTGAAGGACAGTGGTACAGTGCTGACAGGTGGTACCAGGTGGATGACAAAGCAGGGCTTTAGTCAATGTCAGTATAACCATTGTGTTTATCTTACCAGATGGATGATGGTCACAATATTATCCTGTTACTGTATGTGGAGGATGAGCTTGGTGCAGGTTCAGACATACAGGGTTTTGTTGAGCTAAAGGTAAGGTTAGTTCAGTGGCATGTCATGAGGAATTTAGAGCAGTGAAATTCTTTGGCATGAGAGACATGGAAGATCACAAAGTTGATTTTGTCTCCAGTGGGAGCTGATGTGAATCAGGTGTTGGCGAGGTTCAGGATGCAGAACTGGAGCACACTAAGGGCTAAACAGTTTAGTGTCCGAAATCACATGAGGTCTGGTATAGACCTAAGTTTTCCCAAGTAGTGGGAGCTGTCAGAGAGTTAGGAGCCAATTTGGGGAAGTGGGTTCTCAGGTATTTGAGAGGGACCAACAACAGGGATTCATGCTATGCAGGGTCAGGACTTCACTACATGGGTTTGTAGGTTCGGATGTGGCAGGTACTCGGATGACAGGAGGTGCACTACAGGTTGTGTGGTGGGTGGTCTTCAGGATTGATCTTGAAGAGGGATACAAGCTAGAAAATAGATTAGACGGGGTATAGGTACAGGTACAGTGCAACTATTTATCTCTAAGTGGGAGATTGTTAGGTTGTGGAGCTAAAAAGCTTCACTGATGCAAATAGGGAGGAGGTTGCTGGAGAAGGTTGCTGAGTGTCACAGACACCGACGTTGGCAGGATTAGACAAGGATAACAATCGACGTCGGTCAGGGATCGGCCCGTGTCGATCACCTTCAGGGAGACAGGAACTAACATCGGTCGCCTGTGCAGTTCAAACTGTAAGTTTTATAGGCAGTTAGTTAACGAACCAAGTGTTTGCATGTCAAGAGTCAATTTTAGACTGGAAGCTGCAGATCTAATTATTGTAATTAGGTGTCTAATTATTGTTTGCATGAGATCTACTTAAGAGACTCATGAGATGTATTGTAAAGTGTTTTAGTTTGAGTTGAGCAAAGTTAGCTCCTTCTGTGTGTGAGGTAAGCAAGGGTGTTCCTCCTAGTTCCACAATAGTGCCAAGGGTGGGTGCTGGTTTGAAGAATCAACAAGATTCTTCATGTGTGTAGGATCTTGGTCAGCAGGTGTGCATGGCTAATTTTGGAGATCTACATGGGTAAGTAAGATCATTGATTTGCAGGTGTATGTGTGTGCATGATCCAAGTTTGCAGGTGTGCAGAACTAGATTGATTTGTAAGTGTGCAAGATTAGGGAGGACAACAACACAATATGGAGTAGAATCAGGCAGGGTCTACTTGGAGTACAATGTGTACTAAAAAAGAGAGCAAAGAGGAAGGCAGTGAAGATCCTTCCATAAGTGAGATCATTTGAGTTGCAGGTTGTTGCAGTTCAGGAGAGATCTACTTGAAGTACGATTGAGTACTTGGAGTGCGTGGAGCACTTATGGAGTGCGTGGAGCACTTGGCTACTGGCAGTAGTGGATATTGACTGGTTGGAGGTGAACACCAACTATGTGTTTGAGTTGTGTGTTGGGACCATAAGAGAGAGAGCTTTGAGAGAAGATTTACTGTTTATGTCCTAGAGGTGTGAGAGCCCTAGAGGTGTGTAAGGAAGAAGAACTGTGGCAATCTTCTTTGTTGTATTTCCTTCTGAAGAGTATTAATACAATTGTGTATTGTCTCTCATATTCTGTGTTATTTCTGAATTTTGTTACTTGTGTATTCTGGTCAATTTCCACATATTAAGTTGCTTTGTAATCAATTGTGTGCTTCCATAATTTCCAACAAAGGTGGTATCAAAGCTTTTGGTTGGGCATCTAACAAAGTGGTATCAGAGCTAAGGTTGCAGGGAGCGGTTTTGTGTTTGATTACAGATCACTCTTAGAGGTTTCTGATTGAGTGGGAGTAGAGCAATGGCAGAAGAAAATAAGCTAAGAATGGAGGAATTGAAAAGCACAGATGATCACTTACGGTCCTATGGAAAGAAAGAGCAGGTAAAAAAAATTGGTGGTTGGTTGAAGATCAGCATGAAGGAACTGAAAATGCAGATGTTGCAGGTGTTATTGCACATGATGCTCTGGGAGGTTTCTTGGATAAAGTTGAATCTTGGTTAATAGATTCTGTTGCCTCTCTTCATGCAGCCTTAGATAGGGGAGCTGGTGAGCCTTGCCAAAGAATTGGCAAAGGGGAAGTGAAGCTAAAATTGCAGGTGGCCAACACATGGGTGTTGAAGGAGGTCATGCAGGTCCCAGTCTTGAAGATAAAGCTAATTTCTTCAAGAAAGTTGGGTGATGAGAAATGCACAAGAACTCTCACAACAGATGCACTTGAATTAGCTGGTGGTAAGAAAGCAGGAACTCTTTATCTACTTGCTTATATTACTGATTCTTCTTTTGTTGCAGAGACGTGGCTTTGTAGGCTTGGTCACATGAGTAAAAAAGAGATGCATGTTCTTGAGCGGAAGATAGATGTGTTTGATAGACTTAAGAACTGGAAAGCCTTGGTGTTCTTGGAGGAGATGATGAATAGAGACCAGTGGATGGGGCTGGATACTTCTGAGCAGGGTAGTTTGGACATGGGTTTTGATTCAAAGGAGCTCGCGGGTAAAAAATCATCACTCACGGGCGAACACAAGTACCGGCGTCGGTCAAGGGGAACCGGCGTCGAACAGACAGGTGCCGATGTATGTCATGTGCAGACCGAAGCCGATGATGTCGGGCAAGGTAAGACCGACGTCGGTCAGAAGGACCGACGTTGGCAATAGGTAAGACCGACGTCGGCAATAGAAGACACCGACGTCGGCAGGGTCGGTAGTCAGGACAGGCGCATAGAATCGATGTCGGTTGGATGCAGGCTGTGTGGTGACCGAGGTCGATCACTGTAACATATTTTGGGTAGACAGCAAGCTGTCAAGGAGTCTCAAACGCCCATATGGAGGATTGAAGTGGTAAGTAAGCCTCAAATTCGTTGTTCCTCTTCTTTATACTCGTTGCTGACTGCAGAGTAGGAAGGATCCAGAAAACAATGGGAGCATGGCAGGAATATGATGCAGAACCAAATGGGAGATTTGGTAGGGTTGCCAGCCGGTATGAAAGCACATAGATGAATGGATTCTTTAGTTGAAGAATAGATAGAATGGACACGTGAGACAGAAGGCCAGGTCATATGGTCTTGAGGTAGTTGTAGGACAGTGGTACAGTGCTGATAGGTGGTACCAGGTGGATGACAAAGTAGGGCTTTAGTCAATGTCAGTATAACCATTGTGTTTGTCTTACTAGGTGGATGATGGTCGCAACATTATCCTGTTACTGTATGTGGAGGATGAGCTTGGTGCAGGTTCAGACATACAGGGTTTTGCTGAGCTAAATGTAAGGTTAGTTCAGTGGCATGTCATGAGGAATTTGGAGCAGCGAAATTATTTGGTATGAGAGACATGGAAGATCACAGGGTTGATTTTGTCTCTAGTGGGAGCTAATGTGAATCAGGTGTTGGTGAGGTTCAGGATGCAGAACTGGAGCACACTAAGGGCTGGGCAGTTCAGTCTCTGAAATCATATGAGGTCTGGTATAGACCTGAGTTTTTCCAAGCAGTGGGAGCTGTCAGAGAGTTAGGAGCCAATTCGAGGAAGTGGGTTCTCAGGGGTTTGAGAGGGACTAGCAGCAGGGATTCATGCTATGCAGGGTCAGGACTTCACTACATAGGTTTGTAGGTTCAAATGTGGCAGGTACTCGGATGACAGGAGGTGCACCACAGGTTGTGTGGTGGGTGGTCTTCAGAATTGATCTTGAAGAGGGATACAAGCCAGAAAACAAATTAGACGGGGTACATGTATAGGTACAGTGCATCTGTTTGTCTCCAAGTGAGAGATTGTTAGGTTGTGGAGCTAAAAGCTTCACTGATGCAAACAGGGAGGAGGTTGCTAGAGAAGGTTGCTGAGTGTCACAGACACCGGTGTCGGTCAGGCCAACTGACGTCGGTAGGATTAGACAGGGATAGCAACCGATGTTGGTCAGGGATCGGTCGGCGTCGGTCACCTCCAGGCAGACAGGGACCGACGTCGGTCGCATGTGCGGTTCGAACTGCAAGTTTTACGGACAGTTAGTTAACGAACCAAGTGTTTGCATGTCAAGAGCCAATTTTAGACTGGAAGCTGCGGATCTAATTATTGTAATTAGGTGTCTAATTATTGTTTGCATGAGATCTACTTAAGAGACTCATGCGCTGTATTGTAAAGTGTTCTAGTTTGAGTTGAGCAAAGTTAGCTCCTTCTGTGTGTGAGGTGAGCAAGGGTGTTCCTCCTAGTTTCACAGCAGTGCCAAGCGTGGGTGCTGGTTTGGAGAATCAGCAGGGTTCTTCATGTGTGTAGGATCTTGGTCAGCAGGTGTGCATGGCTACTTTTAGAGATCTACATGGGTAAGTAAGATCATTGATTTGCAGGTGTATGTGTGTGCATGATCCAGGTTTGCAGGTGTGCAGAACCAGATTGATTTGCAGGTGTGCAAGATCAGGGAGGACAACAACACAACAGGGAGCAGAATCAGGCAAGATCTACTTGGAGTACAGTGTGTACTCAGAAAGAGAGCAAAGAGGAAGGCAAGGAAGATCCTTCCATAAGTGAGATCATTTGGGTTGCAGGTTGTTGTAGTTTAGGGGAGATCTACTTGAAGTATGATTGAGTACTTGGAGTGCGTGGAGCACTTGGGTACTGACAGTAGTGGATACTGACTGGTTGGAGGTGAACACCAACTCTGTGTTTGAGTTGTGTGTTGGGACCGTAAGAGAGAGAGCTTTGAGGGAAGATTTACTGTTTATGCCCTAGAGGTGTGGGAGCCCTAGAAGTGTGTAAGGAAGAAGAACTGTGGCAATCTTCTTTGTTGTATTTCCTTCTGAAGAGTATTAATACAATTGTGTATTGTCTCTCATATTCTGTGTTATTTCTGAATTCTAGTTACTTGTGTATTCTGGTTAATTTCCGCATATTAAGTTGCTTGGTAATCAATTGTGTGCTTCCATAATTCTCAACAAAGGCAGTATCAGAGCTTTTGGTTGGGCATCTAACATGAACGTCCTCACGACAGCATTCAATAGGAAGTCTGGGGAGCCTAACCCATACCGGAACCCGAGTTGGTAATTCCTTAGAAGGATTAAACCCAGCATGCCAAGGTTTAACAAAAAGTCCACTCTGATTGTAAAAGTACGGCCCTCCCTCAAAAACCCTGTTGCGGTCAGCCAGGTATACAAACGTGACTATGAAGTAGTTATTTGCCAATAACGTGACCTCCATTTCTCCCTTTGGCTCCCACACTCACCTGACCCAACCCTCCAGAAACTGAAGGGAAACTTTCAGACCCAAAAACTTGCAATACAAAGAATGCTTGGAATAATATTCCACATCCTCCGAAATCATATCGAAAAGAATTACCAGTTTAGGTCGTTCCTTGCATTTCTCCAGGCAACCATTAATTTTCATAATCCTGAATCCCCTGGACAAGCTCCATTCCATTGCTCCTGGATTTTGGGAAGAGAACACCTGACCTACTGTTTTACCTTGTTGCTCCTACCTGTTCATGCCCACAGCTGCACTAAAACTTTTGCTAAGCGCGGTTTTTAAAGGCTCCTGTTGAGCCATGATCACACCCTCTTTGGTCCAGTGTGACCCTGCCACGCCTCAGCCCTTTGCCACTCCCTCGCTCCCCCAAACTACCCCTGCACACACTAACCCACCGCTTTGAACAGGGTAGGGCACCACTGCCCTAGCTCGACCGCGACCTGCACACGCTGCAGCCCGTCATTCTCGTCCGAAGGAAATTCTAACCTATAACCTCTTTTTCAAAAGTATATATTCCTTACCATTATATTAAGTGAAAAACACACATGCTTCACCATTAAACAAACTCAATAACACATATTCTTCACCATTAATTTAAGTCTAAGTGCATATAAAACCTTACATGGCACAATGAAAAGTTTTCATGACAGTATGAATTTAAAATGCATAAAACTTAATATACGTGGATAGGCAAAGCTCTGTTTTCATGGCTCAGTGTATTCACGTCATGAGAGGGTCTAGAGGCTATCAACTCACCTCGCCCTTTGAGCGAGTGCTTTCTCATTAGTTGAGTGCCTTACTCGTCCTCCGATAAGTGGGTTATCAAGGAGAACTAGAATTAGAATGCAAACGGTTAAGGGAGCTGTTTGCATTGTGATCTTAAGATGAGTGTTTATGGCGGGGATAGCTGGGCACCTGATGCTTATTGCCGGAAGCGCAGAATCGACCTCCTCTTATCTGATCAACTGACCAAATCTCATTCTCTGAAATTACCCAATGGTAAATACGCCTGCCTCCTCTGTCCAAAACGCCCAGTGCTGGACACTCTCTCCATGCTCACGGTAACCATTTGATGCTTAGCCCTATTCATGTCTCCTAATTTATATATTTTAATTTTATTTTTTATCTTAATTCCTGTTCGATTTGCATCCATGGCAATTTTCTTTCCAATTCATGTCAAAAAAAAAATATAGGGCAGGTAGGCTGAAGGAAAATGAAAAATTCAAATTTCAAAGGGGTTTTTAACCATTTTTTTAATGTATTTAGGGTTGTTTCAAATTTCTTTATTTAAGTTTCGTGTTTGAATTGGGAGGAAAAGTTTTGAATCCTATGGGGGCAGGATATGTGGGCTCCGAGGCCTGAGCATAGTCAGTTATGCGAGTTGGACTTGTATGCTCTAATTTTTGGGGAAGTCTAAGTATGTCCGGAATTGTAGACTTAAAAGGACTTTTCTTTTCATTTCAATGATCAAATTGGGAAGAAAACCGAGCCTCGCCAATCCACCTATGCCATGAAAACTGAGCCTTGCCTATCCATCTATGCTATGACTGGACTATTATTGCCTTGACTGCTCACGGCCTGATGTTATTTTTATGGGCAAAACAATGAATGGGAACATGTTAAATTCTAATGCACAAATGAAGTCGAAACATTGTGGCCAAAGGACTTTTCAATTTAGTTCTTTGGCCTGGTAGATTGGAAGCTGATTTTTTAAGTTCTCAAAGTTTGTACAAATAGACAGTCCAATGATTTAGATTGTGCTTAATTTTGTGAATTGTTAATGCATTTTGCTTGAAATATCAACATTGATAGTTATGGTTGTCATAGGCATTTCTGTAATGTAGTTCCAGTGTAGTAAATGCAAATTTGTTGTATAGCCACAGCTACATGACTCATCGTTGGCAAAGTGGAAGAATTAGAGTACAACTTGTACTTGGCAAATAAACAAAATGAAAAATATATAAACTTAAAAAAAAAAAAAACGTGTTCTTCATCAACTCAATGGACATCCAAGTGAGCATTGATGATGCGATATCCTCCCTTCTGCCCTAGGTGGATCTGCTTTACTGTATATTACTGTACTTTACCTGATTTACCTAGTGCCAAGTATTATTGTGGTTGGTGCAGTGTTTTCAACACTTGTGTGCCTTCCACGGCAAAATCATTTCTTTACTGAATTATTTCCGAAAACCAACTCTACTGTTACTGTTTAGTTGCTGAGTTATACAACTAGACAATATGAACATTATAATAAACATAGTAACACGTATTAAATGCAAAAACAAGACATATTCTAGGGGAAAGGACAGATGTTTTATAACTCAACCAATGTTGAGTGAAAATGTAATTAGGGAACTCATTTGAACTTAGATGTTATTTTTGTTAACAGTATTATGAATCATATGCTTTTTCTCACTCGACAATAGTAGAAACAAGCTATCTGTAACAAGATTTGCTTAAAACATAAAGATGATTGATTTTCACCTCATCATTGTTACTAAGTCACAAGGTTCATGTTCAACGAAATAAAGTTTGGGGGGAATAAAATTAAGTTCAAAGAATAGATTTTTTTTCATCTTTTTAATTTAATAAAAAAATATGCATAAATATGTCAAAGGGACAGAGTAGAGAAAGCTGTCAGTTCTCTGTTATTAGTTGGTATATATTTATATACACACATCCATAAAATAGCAGAAAAGCATGTCAAAATAATGGACAAAGTTTGAGTTCATTTTCAAAGAGGATAAAGTTGGGTGAATTTCAAACTCTTCCCATACCATTTGGCGTACCTTGTGACATAGATTATTTATATATGTATAACAAATAAGTGTGTTTGTGATTTTGCATTTTGCTTCAATAGCATGACTGCTTAAGCATTATTCAATGTCCTTTTATCTGCCATGCAGATGCACAACCAAGGAGCAAGGCATCAAGCTGCAGCTTCAAAACTAAAGGAAAAGGAAATTTGCAAGCAGGAAGTGATAAAGAAGAGGATAGCTTTGTCTGAAGCTTCTACTATTAACAATGATGCTTTAAACAATCCAGTAGATTTCTCCGGTTCATTCAAATGTCCTTTACTTGAAAAAACACGAAAGGGAACTGCAGATGTATTAGCGAATGGAAAAAATGCATTAAGAAACACATTAAATCCAAAAGTTCATTGTAATTTAATTCCTGAAAAAATTCCTTTCTTTGCATCTTTACATGCCAAAAATGTAAGGGGATTTGATCAGAAACAGGCCCCGGAGACTTTCATCCTGTGACTGGTACAGATGTACATTCCAACATAACTGCTTTTGTGCAGAGTAATTCTGAGGTTATAAGTAATATAGTTCATGAACAACAGTTAGATCTTCAGAAACAGAGAGAGAGGGAGCTCAAATTCAGAGCAGCAGGCTGGTGCCGTGATGGTAGAGGAGACTGGTTCAGAGAGGAAAATGTAAGTGTGCTCAATCTCTTTATATGCTCTCCTTTTTATTTCTTGCGTCTTAACCCAAACTTAACCCAAATGAAGATGATACATATTTTTACATTTTCTTCCTATGAAATAGTTTTGTGCAGTGTATTAAATGAAGTACAATGTATGAGCGTAATATCTAAGGATTTTGGTAATAACATTTATGTCTATCAGACAAGCATCTTGATAAACTGGGTTCATTTGGTTTTAGGAGTTGTGTTATTTTGAGAATCTCTTATTACTTAAAATTTTGGATAGGCAATCCTTAATATATTTATGGCGGAATACCTTCAATTGGGGAGTTAGGACAATAGTCAACTTTGTTAAGACTTCTAACAAAGATGTCTTTAAGAGACATTCTACAGAGATCTGAGTAAAGATGTGTATCTAACATAGATTTGAAAACTTTCATTGGTATATTTTGTTCTCTGTTACAGGTTACTCTTGTTAGATATTGGAAGAGCTTTAACAGAGAATTTAGCTATTCAGATCATGCAGCAAAGGAGACAAAGATACACAGACAAATTATTTCAATACAAAAATATAATGCTATGATTTCTCTCTAATAATAATAGATTCCGTGAGATTACAAATATATAGGAATATTTCCTATAACCATTCCCCTATTTTCTCTCCCGGAATTTCTCACACCAAATCCCTATGAATAATATATACTAACAAACAAACTATGTTCGTAATATTATTGTAAAAATATAATGACTATCAAACTAACTATTACTTAAATATATTTACCTCTCGGTAAATATTAAAACTCACCCTAATAATAGTGTTACTAACAATTAATCCGTAACATTCACCCCTTTAACATTATCATCCCTAGTTGCACCCCCTTAGTGTGAACATGGGGTAAGCTCTGTCTAGTACCTGCTCATGTTTTACATGGTTTTCTAGGAGAACCAACAACTCCAAAAAATGCTTTTCTAGTGGAACCATCAACCACTCAGTATGTGGTTTTCAAGGAGAACCACCAACTGCTTAGTATGTGGTTTTCTAGTGGAACCACCAACCACTTCATAGCAGCGTACATGTTTGCCCACTCATTTTTACAAAAGGGATTACAAAAGGAAATATCAAAAGGGATTACTCGAACAGGAATTTTACATCTGTTTTTATTTAAGCACACACATTGAAAAAATATAAAAAGCACACCATACTATATACGTCATCAAAACATCTGGGGCCCCGTCGCTGATGACTTGCGAGAGGCTTGCATAGCCTCCATCCAACGTGTATCCTCCATCCTCCAGTGACTTCACTGCTTACTCAGGCAATGTTGCGATGAAGCTCATGATTTTTCCAAGGGAAATCCCCCCCACAATTCGAACGTCGCATACAAGCGGTAATGCGTCTGTAAGGCAATTTTTTTTTTTTTTTTTTACAACTTTGACTCTAACTCTCGACTTTGACTTTTTTTGACATAAGAATAACTCTTGACATATTAACATTTTATTTTTCTTTATACTGACACATAACGACTCTTGAAATTGACAACTCCTTAACATAACAAAGCTATAAACCAAAAAATATACCTAAAATAAATGAACAAAAAGAATAATTTGGTTTGACAAATTCTCACAAATTCTAAAGACACACCTAAATAAAAGTACAAGCATAAAGACTAAAAATGACTATATTTATAAACGATCCTTGGACTATAAATCCTAAAAAGATTTTAGAGGACAAAGACTCGATGCATAAAATAACATATGACTCATATATGTTTTGACACATCGAATTGATATCCAAAAATTGACATACTAGGAATTACGAAGGAAATAAATGTAACCAATGCACCTGAGTGCAATTGATGTTGCCAAATGCAAGAATAATGCATTCGGTTGATGGAATGTAGGTTGGATTAGAACTGCACACAAAGCATGCATGAGATGCATGGGGCACAAATAGACACCTTGACAACCAATGTATCACGATGCATATTCTCGGGACCGTCGATGTTGAAGCTGATGAATTGAGAGCAGATCTGGAGACGGAGTCCTTACATAGAATGATGTCCCAGCAGGTTATAAATGTGCAGTTCTCTATAATTATAGATCTTAAACCAGTTTGAGATTTAAAAAAACTCCAAGCAGGGTAGACGTCGCGTAGATCTCTGCACAGAGGGCTGCACACTCAGGAGGATGTCGAGGCAGATGAGTCACCATTCAGCGGTGAGGTGGATAGCGTGTTAACCAGATATAAAAATTCCAAACCATTATTATTATTCCCAAAATATTTGTGTGCTTCTACACACAGCTCTGCTTTCGGAATACAATGAAGACTCTAGCAAATAATATCTTCCTTTCACCTTTTGACTACAGACAAATTACAATTTACAAATGCAAATCGAAGGTAAAGGCTCACAAGTAGTTCTGAGTATGCCAATAGAGAAGATACAAATGCAATAATACTTATTTATTTCTAAGGAAAACTACAAACTCATTCTCAAAAAGAATCTCTCATCCATAGGGACAAAGAGTAGTGCAACTGCCCCAAATTAACACTCAAAACATCATACCCGCCCTGATACCACTGTTAGATATTGGAAGAGCTTTAACAGAGAATTTAGCTATTCAAATCATGCAACAAAGGAGACGAAGATACACAGACAAATTATTTTAATACAAAAATATAATGCTACGATTTCTCTCTAATAATAATACATTCCGTGAGATTACAAATATGTAGGAATATTTCCTATAACCATTCCCCTATATTCTCCCGAAATCTCTCACACCAAATCCCTATGAATAATATGTACTAACAAACAAACTATGCTCGTAATATTGTTGTAACAATATTACGACTGCCAAACTAACTATTACTTAAATATATTTACCTCTCAGTCAATATCAAAACTCACCCTAATAATAATGTTACTAACAATTAATCCGTAACAACTCTTTGGTTTTATTAGATCATTTTTTGCTAATGTCTCTTATATGCAGAGAAACCCTTTGAAAAATGAGTCAACGTGAAATCCACTTAAAGAACTCCCAATTGTATGCAAGGTATCTTTTTCAAAGTTAATAAAGGTAACCCAATTTGAGAAATAATCTTGTAGATCCTATAAACCTCACTCATGATTGCTTTATGCAACTAGCTTGAATCTTTTCTCGAAGCCAACCTTTTTTTGGAAAAATGTTCCTCACTTAAAAAGTATATCTGCCCTGGAGAATATTTGTTCTAAACACCTTACGTATTTGAGTACACACCAATCTTTCTTTCATGCAATTCTAACACCAAGTATATTCCCTCAGTGTTACCTACCTTAGTACAAGATAAATTTTGATCATTATTTCAGTTGACAGACACCATTTTATTCCTTTTAAGAAAGGATTCTGACTGTCTTTTTCAACCACGTAAAAATTCAATGCCAAGTGAGTGAAAATTACAATCTTATCTATGCACCTAACCTCAATGCTTTACATTTTTATTGGTTTATTTTAAGCAGTGCTAAATGTATGACAATTTTCATTGGCAAACTTTTTTATGCTTTAACGGTTAACCTACTTATAATTACTTTATTAAGTTTCTTTGAAGGATCTATGTTTTATGTTAAATTCTTGGAATACGATTTATGTTTTGCAACCTTTTTTTTAGTCAGCACATTTTCTGGCATTTGGATCAAAACATAAGCTCCTTTCTCTCTTTCCTTGGATGTGGAATGGCTACTAAAATACCTGGAAATTTTGTTGTAAAAGAAATCCTCAATTACAGAGGAAATTCTTTTCTGTTGCAGCACACTTATCAATGTTTCTTCTCTCGACAGTAACTCAACCCCACTTGGAAGTGTGCTTCTGTATTTAAAATATTAATGTTAAGATTCTACGTGACATCTAATCTCTTGAAAATGGATTCTGGCCTGGTATGAAAACCTACAAATGCTTCTAAGCTACTGCCCACATCATTTCTCCCACACATTCTCTTTCATAATTCTAATATCTTTTCTTTGACACATCATTAAAGATTTAGTATCAAGGTGTCATTAATTCTTCATCAGTGTTATTTGGTCTCCATTCGTTCCTATGTTTCTCCGAGATTCCAGGATGGGGAGTGTGGGGGACACATTTCTGGGATGGCAAAAACAGTTCTCGGATTTTGTGGACAGGAGGGGAATGGTGGAAAATTAATATATCTATTTGCAAATCCCCACGTCGCCAAAACATCTGGGACAGCTCCAGAGGGCAGGTGACACGTTCCTATGGAATGCAGATGCATTGTCTGCAATCCAACACCAGGTTGAAGATGTCTTATTGAAATCTGTTGAAAGCTTGTAGCCTATACTATCCACCATATATACTTATAGCTGTTGAGAGATCATAAATTATCGTATCTCAACATTTGTATGGAACTATGAACCAACGGGGAACTGCACATACCAATATCTTACTAAGTTTTTATCCATTCAGAATGTTTTGTTATCTAGTGTGGAAATTAGCTAAAGATGTCAGCTTAATTCATTCTGAGATTTTTTTTTGATCATACACTATGGCTGATTGCACCAGCTCTTCGATATTGCTGCTGCCTGTAATGTGTGCTCAGCTGAAGGAATCCATAATTTTTTTGAGAAAAGTCTTTACTAGGTTGTTGCATTAGAATTTAGCGTTCATTAGCTTCTGGTTCAAACATAGCCTGACAAATTTGTGTAAAGTGGATCTCTTTGCCTTTATTTTGATTCACTTGTGGCTTGGAATGGACAGTGGCAGTGGTGTACCTGATTCTCTCTTTGTCATCCTCCCTCATGGAAATTTGGCAACATGCCATTACATTAGAGCTCTTTAACTCTCTACCTTGTGTGGGTGTCAATGCCAGGTTGAAACGCTCTACCATGTTTATTATGTAGTGTATGGGCCTAAAGTTTTTACAATTAGGAAGCGCTTTGAGGTGCAACAGCCTGGTTAAATGTTTTGGCACTTGCCTCTATTGTACTAACTTTGGCTGGTGGTTCTATGTTTGGTAGTTGCTTTCTATCTATAAGTATTATTGTAATGGCTGTGCATTGCGGAAGGTTTTGAAAGTCTCTAAATTAAATAGTTTGAAACCTTGTAAATATTATAGCTTGCAGCCTTAAGGATTTTTCATTTTAATGTGAACGTACTAGTATGTTTGACTTTTCTGTGATCTCTTGATCGTTAGATCAGATGAACATACAATGCTCATGGACAAATTCTCATGTTGATTCTCTCTTGCACTTTCAGTTTTGTTGAGGAGCAAATTCAGAAATCTAGCCACTTAACTGATTATTAATAAATAAAGAATTGAGTTCGATGTGCTTATAGACATGGCTTGCCCTTTTCGTTTTGTTGAGTAGTGTATACAGAAATCTAGGCACTCAAAATTGATTATTGCTAAATAAATAATGCAGATTGATGTGCTTTCAGTCTATATGTGTTGGCAGGTTGAGTTTGATTCAGATGAGGAGGATCCAAATGTTATTTTGGGGACCAGTTTCCAATGATACAGTTCAATGGTGCTCAATATAGGGCTGTGATTGTATATTGCATGCTAACCAGTTTATAATCAGCTACTTTTCCAATATCAACTTTACGCACACTTTGTCATAAGGCATGCAACATGAACAACTCAGATTGTACAGGGTGTTTGGATAGAGAATTAAAATCGACCAAATTGGTAGAAGTTCATTGAATCAATAAATTCTGAAAGTAGGAATGATTTGATCTTAGTATCCAATCAATTTGTATGGAATAACAACGGAATGTAATGTACTAGAGCTTCACAAAGACCAACTAACGATGTATGGAGTGGGAGATGCTATCATAGCATCAAATGTTTACTTCTATGCGATTTTTGCAACTCATTAATGTTCACTTTGATATTTAATGAAAAGAACGTCAATATGATTCCTTTCTATGTTTTTGTTGGTTCTTTTAATGTTGGAAGTATATACTATCAAGTTTATAACCCACAATTTCACTCCATTTTGCAAAAAACATCATAGTAATGCTTACCTTTCACCCTCCATCTCCTGTTGTGCAAATTCTAGAAAATTTTATTTGCATGTACTTTTGATCAATTTACTGTAGTCAAGGTATTTTCCATGTCTAATTTGAATAACTTTCCGAACTTTTGTCAAGATTATTCCTATTCCATGGCTAGCCTAACCATTATAACTGTATGATAGAGGTACATTGTAAATAATGGGAAGCATATTACTATTCGAATGACATTTGTACAATAAGTTGATTGCTTGAAGCAATTTAGGGGGGAAAACAGGTGCGGAGAATCTTGCAGGTAAGACGTTTTTACAAATTAATTAATAGTAAGTTTTAACATGCCACATAACAAAAATAATGTAAATGTTGAAGTGATATTCCGATAAAACATTTGATATGTTAAGAACTGTTACCAGGTGTTTAACGCAATCATTGCCCATACTTTCCTCCAAATAAAATGCTAACTAGTTAAATGTATGATATTGTTATTATATTAGCAGGGGCTGATATGATATACGTTTTACACACATGCTTATTTTGAAAACAAAAAATAAATTTATTTTAGTTGATGGTTGTATTCTTTTCTTCATTTGCACTTTCTTAGGATCCAGAATCTATCTTTTGTGAACATGCTCCATATTTCAAGTTGACATTTGCCACACAAATGACCCAAAGTTCTATCCTGTGCAGCCACGCCTCATATTTGAAGCTGATGGTTACTACACAAACGACCCAACTTCTGTCCTCTACAGGCATAGTCCATTTCTGTTTCTAAGTGTTGTGTCCAAGTTGAGTTTTTAATGATTTTAATGGAAAACATTGCCTCAGTTGCAACTTCTAAGGAGGGGGAGCCCATTTCATGATTTAAGGCAGATAATTTCTCTTCAGACAGGAGGAATTGAAAGTAACGTTCCTCACATTTCGTAGGAACAGAAAGTTCCATAAGTGACCTAGGTTTTGAGAGAAATTAAAGTCAAAATTCAGAGATAAGAACTTGATACATATACCATTGAAGTTGTCATAATAATTATCATGATAATAAATATGGTAAGGTTAAGGAAGAAATTAATGGCAAGTAGCTCCGGGTACTGGTAGGAGGCCGTTCTTTTGTTATTCTTTTCTACTCAAAACTGTACCTTGTAGCTCGAATACAATTCAAAACCCCATTGTCTAGTCAAAAGCCAAAATTAGCTCAAGATACATCAAAAGTTCGAACTATCATGTAATGTCCCCTTTTTTTGTATATTAGAATAATATTATTACTAAAATAAAAAGTATTTCTAAATATTTAAGATAAAGTAATAATAGTCAAATTTGCATTTCACTTAAGTTGGGACCTTTTGAGGGTCACGAGCTTATTTCGCTCTTAAGTAGTTTTAAAAACAAATTGTCTTTATAATCCACTAACTCTCCCTTCATAACTAAAATGTGGATATATAAGTAGGTTGTGGATTTCATTTGAAGGTTATATGAATTTGGATATTTGGATTTGATAATCAAGTATGTCAAGCTTGGTTGTTGAAGGTAGATGCTTGAAAAATGTTTCCTTTCAAGTTCTGCTAGTTGTTCTATAAATGGTGTTTATCAACACCACTTTTCGATTGGAAATTGTACTACATCTTTTAAAGATTTATTTGAAAATTTCATCTAACAATTGCAATTTCAAGGTGGGTGATTTGCTTAGAGAGCTTGAGCAAATCACTTAGAGGGTTCGTGAGACCATTGAAGAGTGGCGATTTGCTTATGAAGGAAGTTGTTGGTTTTCCTCCTAGGAGGATTTGATTTGAAGCTTGGAATCATCTTTTGAGGGCCTTATTGTTGGTGGAAACCCTCTCCTAGAGTGAAGATAAATTTTATGTATTTTTCTTACAGGGGCAAATTGTTTTTGAGGTAAAATTGCATGTTTCTTGGGCTAATTTGTGCTTCAGAAGTATTTAAAATTATATCTATATTTTTCCCAAGAAGGGTGAATTCGTTTGGAGGCAAGGGTGAATTGGTTTGAAGGCTTGGGAGACATTGTTGAGGGTTTATTTCAAAGGTTTGATATTCAAAAAAATATTTGCATAATTTTGGGTGAAAGACTAGGGTTTTCAGAACTTCGTGGTATCATTTGGAGGACTTTTATTGGTCGAAAAAATTTAAAACTATTTTTCTTTGAAAGCTACTATTTTCGTGATCATTTTGAGCTATTTTTTGCATTGGGATTCCAAATATTCTAAGAGATGTGAATTTTTAAATTTTCAGCGTGTTGAGGCCGATAATTAATTACTGAGGGCAATGAATTGACTACTTATCATTTTTTATTTTTGACAGATATTCTTTCGCTGATTTTTGGGTTCTAAGTGTGGGGAATAATATTATATTCTCTGATTTATGGTTTGGAATTAATTGCACTAATTTTTCCAAGTGTGGTGACTTTATTGGGAAGTGTTTGTAAGATGTTTCAGGGGTTTGAAGCTTGTATCAGTTGGTTGCAAGTACATATAATTCAGACTTCGAAAGAACAACGAAAAGAAGTATTTATTATTGCATTGGTGATTTGAATAGTTGATTTATTTTCAAAATTATTTGAGATTTGTGAAAAGTATCTATTTTTGTTCTTTGTTTCAATTTGAGGATATTACAATGGTATCAGAGCCATATCTTAGCTAAACTGTGGGGTATAGATGGATTTAATAGAGATATATGAGTATGTGACGCTTCCACGCCATTACAAAGAGATGATAGATCTCTTGGATTATGCATTATGGAAATGGGATAGAGGCGATCATTAGATGAGTAAGAACTGTGAAGTAGAATTAAAGAAGGCCTTGAGAAGAAATGTTCTTCCCATATTTGATGGATCTATGAATATTTTAGCTACTACATAGGTTGATAAGGTAAACTCATACCTTTCACGTTATCCCATGGAGGGAAACAAGGCCATGGACTTTGCCATAGTGCATTTGGAGGGGGTTGCCTATGAGCGGTGGCACCAAGGGTTGGTAACCCAAGAATTCCACCTCATAGATACCTATGACGAATTTAGTAGGTGGCTCATTGGAAGGTTTGATTGAGGTGACCCTGAACTTTAATTTGAAGAGTTAGCACGCATGCATCAAATAGAAGGGCAAATAAGAGACATCACAAATGAAAAATATATCACTTTGGAGCATCGAAGCATGGAGTTTTTGGGTCTCATAATTCAAAAAATTTGGGGCAACCCAGTGAGAGTTTCCAACTTGATAGTGGGCAGTCAATAGGGCTGCAAGTTGACGATAAAAAAGAGAAAAAAATCAATGAACATAAACTAAAGGAAGTGTAAAGTAATGATTTTTTTATTGGTAGATGTCTATTTATTTTCTAATAATTGTATGCATAACAATGAAGTCACAAAGGGTGAAATCAAGGAGCATGTAAAAGAAGAAATATCAAAAGTTTGTGGGCAACCATCATATAAGTGTGTTGGACCTTAAAACTCTGAGTTTTTGGAGCAACAAAGAGGGTTGCAAGTGATAGTTCAACATAGAGAAATGCTTGATACTTTGGGGCAACCAAGCACCCCAAAATTTGAAATTCAAAAGAAAGACTTAAGATTTCAAAGAAATTGAGATATTCATGAATGAGCCCATGAAGAGGTATGTTATGGATGAGACTATTGGTTTTGGTTCTAATAATTGTTTATCTTTGTTGCATGACTCTTGAGTTGATGAAAAAAATTTGAAAGGACAATTGTTAGTCACAAGTGAAAGGGAAGTGCAAGCTTTGACAAGGTTGGTTGACATAAAGGGGTTTCAAGATACATCAATACAGAATGACATGAGGGAATGCTTGAGGGAAAAGAAAACTACGATGGGCTTGCATACAATCAAAATGGATATGAAAATGGGAAAATCATATTTATGTATGAGTAAGTAAGTGAGTGATCATATTGTTAAGCGGTCATTGTTTTCTCTCCATGATTGGTTCTTTCATTGTCTTGGTGATGTACCTTGTACTACTATTAAGGTCAAAGTGAAGGGCATTCACTGGGAAAAAGAAGTCTTCCAAGTAAATTCAAGGGAGGGACATGACAAGTATCCATCATGGATATGTGATCCAGGTGATGTTCTTAACATTTTCAGTTTGTTCTCCTTTCACATTGGTTTTGGTTTAGTTGGTGAGCATACTTTTGAAAAAGGAAATGTGAGTTATAGGGATATTAGAGGTCTTAAATTCAATATGGTTGTTAAGTTTTCCATTCTATACATCCAAGACAAAATGCATAAGGAATCATACATGGAGTATAGTGAATTCTAACAATTTGGTGAAGGGCCAACACATTCAATTCATAAGTCACTCATTGGAGCCAAATTGTAAGCTTGCTGCCATGCAAGTAGTAGTGGCCATTAAGGTGAGGAATTTTCAGTTTGAAGCTACTTCTAAGGGATTTTCAATCACATGGTGTGAAGTGATATTCAAGGTGGTAGGTAATGAGATTATTTTGCATAATTTGAGTGATATAGAGCCACTTTCATCTTCATCAAATAACATGGTAAGAGAAGGTTTCATAAGCATGAGAAACAAAAAGGGGGAATTGAAGATATATGCTTCCATAAAACATCATGTGCAACCAATTGTTTGCAAAAAGGAACATTCTACAAGGCAAGTGGTAAGCTTGATTAATTCTGATTTTTGTCTTTGATGCTGTGGAAGGGTATACAAGGTTTTTGTTTTCCAAGGACAACCCCAAGGTTGTTATGGACAACTCTTTGTTCCTAAATGCAAGGGTAAGAAAGAGGCCAACATTAAGGGTAGAAGACCCCTAATGATAACACAAAGAACTCAAGGTATGTACAACTGTTTGCAAGGTTTAAATTCCAAGGAAAACAAGTCTTCAATATTGTGAAAAATGCTTTACATTGATTTAACATATTCATGGTTACTTTTGAGGTTGGAAAACAGTTCATTCGACCTATGACAACCAAGAATAAGCAAATGGAAGGACAACATGAGATCTGATTTTGATTATTTGAAGAATTCTGATTTTGAGGAAAAAATACAACAATTTAAGGAATGTGAAAATTCTAATTTTTTGATATTTTACAGCCCATATTACATTCTGAAAATGGTTATCATGAGGTGCACTCTTGGCATGACAAGGAAAGATACGGTTCCATCTTGTAGCTTGGTTGAGGTTTTTGTTTATCCCAATTGATGTTCTTCCTATGCATCAAAAAATTAATGAAAGGAGATTAAAGGATATGGACATGTTACATGATTTGGGATGCACTCATGGGACGTTGTCTCTATGTTTTATGAATGATAAAGGTATGGTTCCTAATGAAATTGTCACTCTTTCTTTCAAAATAATGAGTACATCCTATGTGGACACATGGGCTTGCGTGAAGGGCGACATCAAAGGTGATTTTTGGGGCACCTGCAATGCTAGAAGGATTAATTACAATCCTCTAATCACTAAACTCATATTTCAGTATGAAGAAAAGTGTGCTTATATCAAATTCAAATTTAGTCAAAATGAAAAAGCCAAGATATACATTCATGAACAACTATATTCAATGAGTGTTTGGGAGCTATTGAGAAGTTTTTGGAGTGTGTCATGCATGCATGGAATGATTGACAAGGAGCAACCTTTTGGAAGGTACATGGATTGCATTAAGATGTCCGTATATGGTGAGTGGCATGTCTTTGAGACCTTTCATCATAGTAAGTATCTTGCTTATTTCCTTCTGCATGATAGGAAGGTTATAGCATGGCATTTAAGAGGCCTTTATCCATGGGGCAACAAGGTGATCATATTCTCTTATGCTCTTTGTTGTAACTTTGGGTCACATAACACTCCCTTTGAAGGTATGAAGGAAAATAATTTGTTTATCTTACATTGGGTTTTGAAAGAGATGATTGATTGAGAATATATGGAGCCTTTGGAAGGCTATGAGGGCACTTCTAGCAGTTGAGGGCAGCTCCCAAAATATAGGTACAACAGTATGAAGAGGCCATTTGAGGGTTCTTTTCCTTGGAAAGAAATCTCAAGTGGACATTGCATCATAAGGTATGTTGGGACACCTCTCTGGATATTGCAATTGCTTGAGGGAAATCAATTTTGGGTGGGGAGGACTGTAATGAACCCCTTTTTAGACATTAGAATAATATTATTACTAAAATAAAAAGTATTTCTAAATACTTAAAATAAAGTAATAATAGTCTAATTTGCTTTTCACTTAAGTTGGGACCTTTTGAAGGTCACGAGCTTATTTAGCTCTTAAGTGATTTTAAAAGTAAATTGTCCTTATAATCCACTAACTCTTCCTTCATAACTAAAAGGTGGATATATAAGGTGGTTGTGGATCTCATTTGAAGGTTATGCAAATTTGGATTTGATAATCAAGTATGCCAAGTTTGGTTGTTGAAGGAAAAATGTTATCCTTCAAGTTCTACTAATTGTTCTATAAACAGTGTCTATCAACACTACCTTTCGATTGAAAATTGTACTACATCCTTTGAAGATTTATTTGAATATTTCATCTAACAATTGTAGCTTCAAGGTGGGCAATTTGCTTAGAGAGCTTGGACAAATCACTTGGAGGGTTTGTGAGACCATTGAAGAGTGGCATTTTGCTTATGAGGGAAGTTGCTAGTTTTCCTCCTAGGTTGGAATCATCTTTTGAGGGCCTTATTGTTGGTGGAAACCCTCTCATAGGGTGAAGGTAATTTTTATGTATTTTTTCTAGAGGTGTGAATTGCTTTTGAGGTAAGATTGCATGTTTCTTGGGCTAATTTATGCTTCAGAAGCATTTAGAATTATTTCTATATTTTTTCCAAGAAGGACAAATTGGTTTGAAGGTTTGGGAGGCATTGTTGAGGGTTTATTTCAAGGGTTTGATATTTAAAAAATTATTTGCATAATTTTGGGTGAAAAACAAGGGTTTTCAGAACTGCGGAACATCATTTGGAGGATTTTTAGTGGTTGGAAAATTTTGAAACTATTTTTGTGATCATTTTGAGCTGTTATTTGCATTGGGATTCCAAATATTCTAAGAGATGAATTTTCTAAGTTTCAACATGTTGAGGCCAATAATTAATTACTAAGGCAGTGATATGACTACTTATCATTTCTAATTTTTGACGGACATTCTTTGGCTGATTTTTTGGTTCTAAGTGTGGAGAATAATATTATATTATCTGATTTATGGTTTGGAATTAATTGCACTAATTTCTCCAAGTGTGGTGACTTTATTGGGAAGTGTTTGCAATGTGTTTCAGGGGTTTGAAGCTTGTATCAGTTGGCTGCAAGTATATATATTTCAAACATGGAAAGAACAATGAAAAGAGGTATTTATTATTGCATGGGTGATTTGAATGGTTGCTAATTTATTTTCAAAATTATTTGGGGTTTGTGAAAAATATCTATTTTTGTCCTTTGTTCCAATTTTTGGACATTACATATAAACTATAATGCCCAAACCCATTGCTATAAAATCAGACAACATCAACTACTTGAAGTTACATAGATTCTATGATTTCTTAGAGAACTAGTTTTGCACAAAAATAGTTAATATAGAGATATCATAAAATGGAGAAATGCCTATAATTTAATGGGCCAAATATTGTGAACACGTCTACCTCCATAAACTTGCAGGATAAATTGATCACCTCTGTTAGCCTATCATCAAATCAATGATTTTATGGCATGTGCACCAAATTCATAAAATGTTTAAATGTAAATCTTCTCAATGGACACAATACAATCAAACCTATCCTTTTCATCACATTCCTTCATTTACTTTTTGATAAATAGGAATAAATCAGATACCCTTAAGCATCATTCAATTACTCTAATCATGGAGTATAAAATCACTTTCTGCACTATTAGTGATTTCCAGCTGAAGACATTGTGACTGTCAGGTATGGTCAAAGCCATAACACCTCAAATGGCACCTAGCACCTTCAGATATGGTCAAAGCCATAACACCTCATATGGAACCTTTAGGTATAGTCAAAGCCATAACACCTCATATAACACACGATTCACCTCTAAACTCAACAGAGTTTCCTACAACACACAATCAAATTTTCAAAAGGATGTTATTGCTTCGTTTAGATTAATTCCCTTACCCTGGAATTTAATTCTAAATGAACACTAAATGATGAAGAACAACCACCTCATACTCAGCTTCAAGAGGAGCCTCCTATTTAAATAGTAGAGGAATCTCAACTGGAAATAGAGGAGCCTCATTTTTAGGTTGAGGAGTCTCAATTTGACACACAAAGACTCCTCCACTATGTACAGGGAAGTCTCCATTCAAGGCAACTAAAAATAATCAAAGTTCATTTGCTTTTCTTTTATGTCATGCAGTTTCTAAAGAGCCTTAAAGTGTGCAAGCATCTTTTAATTCCCCAAATTTAAAAAAAAGAAAAGAAGAGGAACTACTGAATGATAAATTTAATGTTTTGATGAAAAATTAGACATGAGATGTTGTAGATCTTTCTCATGGAAGAAATGTTATTTATTGCAAAAGAATTTTTATGCAAAAGTTCTATTTTCAATGAATATCTTTTCTCTCAAGAAGAAGATGTACAACATGCACCACTATTTTTTCATCAAAGCATCATATTTATCAATCATTTCTTCCTCCCATTTTTATGAATTTGGAAAACTAAAAGATTTTGTGCACTTTGGGGCCCTTTAGGAACTGCATAACATTAAAAAGAAGTAAATAAGTGAATTTTGTGTATTTTTTTTTATTGAAAAAGTTTTTCCCATGTATTAATATAACATTATGTTACAAAGCTATTGGTACAAAAAAAGTGTCACATTGGCCAATGCCAAGAAGCTTAATACAATTTCAATGTAAAAAGGGTTTTTTTCAACCAAAAAATTATGTAAATAAAAAAAACAACAAAGCAGAAGAACGACTAAGAAATCAAAACAAACACACATAGAGGAGGTGGTGGGTTGTCTAGCTTGTCATCCCAACCCCCCAACGGCTTCCAAAGTGCTGGTTAGTCATGTTAGGGATTGGCGCCCAACCATCCTTATCCTTATCTTTTTTTTTATCCTCCTCAACCACCAACTTGGAGGGTGAATGGCAAGTGAAACCCTGGCAAACTTCCCTTGGGGAGGTGCAAGCCACCCTTGTCCACCAAACTTATTTGGATTAATTGGAAGAGTAAGAAAATGCCACTGAGGGGAGCCATTGCGGACTCTAATCCAAGAGCAATTTACACCATGTTCCTTGTAGCCACGGTCCCTTAGGGGCAACTATCAACAAGGAGAATGAGAAGAACTCGACTAAAATCACACAAGGCATTCCCCCCAATTACCTAGAGTCTGGAGGTGCTCCACTTCATGATGTACTTTATCCAATAGCACTTGAATCTAAAACATGACATTAGAAAAACCATTAACTCTATTAGCAGTAGAGAAATAGTCTTCAAAAGTAGTATGCAAAAAAATAGCATCATTTCTATTTTTCCATAAATTAAAAAGAATATGAGCTCAAAAAATATGCCAAATTTATCTGAATTTTGCAGGAATCATGATAGAGTCCCCTAAGAGCACCATCTTCCAAGTAAACATTTCTGGATGGAAGGGTTTGAAAGAACCAAAAAACATGTTTGATAATTTCTAGGTGGTTATAGATCACGCAAAGATGATGAGCCAATCCCATGTAAACTAACTAGGTGCCAATAAGAAGTCCATGGTGAAGAATACACCAGAGGAATTACGTCTATTTGAGCTCAATGGTGACAACCCACAACCACTCAAATATTCCTTCTAGATGTGTTTAGTGGAATTGACTCTCCACTTGACATTGAGAGAAATGAAGCTGTAACCTAACCCAGGTTGGTACCAAAAGAAAGATGTCTCAACAGGGCATTTCCTATCAATCCACCACCTAGATGGAGATTGAACACCAATTTTGTTAAGGTGCACATCAAATATAAAGCTCTAAATTTTAAAAATTGACTTTGGGAGTGAGGAATTGTATGAAGCGATGGATTTTTGTAGAATTTTAGGGTTTCATCCCTACCTATCACACTATCAATCTGTAGTAGATCTATGCATGATTTATTTTGATTTGATTGCACATTTATTATTCTAAGTCGCATTGGCACTTCACACTTTAGACGATTTTGTAGACCCTTTATTAAATTGTCATCGCCACTATTTTTGAATCAGTTGATGCATGAATAGTCGATGGTAGTCTAAGAAATAATGGCACTAAGACAAGCACGGAAATTTGTTCCAAAAGTTTACAATGAGGTACTGATTCTAACCCAAACTCTCATTTACTTGATGTTGTGCTTAATTTCCTTGAGTTTGATAGATCTTGTAACTATTTTTAAAATTTAACTTTGTTTGTTTACTTTATGGGTCGAGTTGCACCTGAGAGCCTCTTAAAGCAATGGGTCAATAACCATTGGCAAGGCTATGGTGTGAAATTGGAAGGAGTCCATAACCTTACCAATGGTTTTTCCATGTTTCATTTCGCTAACCCCAAACACTGAAGAGCTATTATTAATCATGGCCTTTGGTTTTTTCATAACATGCTAGTGGTGTTTTCTCATTGAACTTGAGACTTTGAGGTTTCTGAGCAAGTCAAGATTAAAATATCAGTGTGGATAAACTTCCCTGGGTTGTTTCTCGCTCTATGGAATTTTGTCAACCAACTCATTAAACCCCTAGGATGTTTCATCTTCCATGAACTAGGAAAGTTCTATGCAACCCATCCTTAGAAAAGGGTGTGGGGATTGATCTAGCCAAAGATCTCAAGAAGTCCATTGAGATTCAAGTCATAAATAAGTGATTTACACAGCATGTGATTTATATTAACCTGCCAAACACTTGTTTCATATGTCAATATTTGGCTCATATGATTCAAGAATGCCCTTTAATGGTCCCCACTTCCCCTATTCCTCAGGGTAAAAGTGGGTTTGAGTCCAAACCCCAAAATGTGAATCTTAATGGTTGGCCACAGTCACTAATAAGAAAAATATTCTAGGTTGGGGTAATGCCAAACCCCAACACACTGCATATCAACCCACATGTGGTCCTAGTTCTTTGGTATCCATTGGAAAAATATCTGCTCCTGCTCAAATTAAGGTGCCACCTCCTATTTCCCACTCTCCTCAAGTAGTTGCTAATTTGTTTCTTCCTCGTCCTCTATTAGCTTGACTCCTTGACGATGCCTTAAGGGGTGACAATCCTAGATTTCAAGCTCAATCTCATTACTCTCAACTGCAAAGTTATTTTGTGGCACTCATGCAACCCCTCGCCAGTCGCTAATGAGGAGTATGTGTCAAATAAATGGCAACCTTTCAAGCTAGGAGAGTTTTTTTGAATGATGTAACCTTCAATGAGTTTGTATCCCTCTTAAGTATTTCAGAGGAAAATGATATGAATCTTGTTGTTTCTCAATGTTTTTATATTCATGGAATCTTCGAGGCCTTACTAATCTAGCATGTAAGTATATGGTCAAGAAAAATTATAAAAAAAACACCAATATGAATTTTTTTCTCATGCAAGAAGTCAAGATTTCTGACTTCCTCCTTCAGTCCGTTGCTCATGTTATTTGACCTAGGGATTTATGTCAAGCACATGTCATGAACTTCGTCATGGTGGTGTTGTCACTCTTTTGGAAACTAAACTTTCTCAAAATATTATTTCTTGAGGTTTAGACCTGACCCATTAGGTTATCTAGATGTTATTCAATTTTTATAGCCACATTATTGGTCTTGTTAACCGATATGCAACTAATGATGTGGTGGAACACACTTTGCTCTTGAGATGTTGATTCACTTCCAGATATCCATTGGATCTTATGTAGTGAATTCAACATGGTTGAGTCCCATGAAGACAAAGAAGGTCACCTTCCCATGCGCTAGTGTGTTGGAGAATGGGAGGCATGGTTTTACATCATAACAAACTCAGTGTATTTGATCCTAACTACTACCGAAGGAGATAATCAACTTCTTCCTAGTTTACATGGTTTAATTTTCACCAGGGAGAAGATAGAGTGCTTAAGCATCTTGATCACGATCTGCTTGTTGAACAAGACCTTATTTCTTTGTGCCTATTCATGGTTGGTTGATAATTGTGCTCCCAAACCCCCTTTTATCAAACCATCATCGTATTTGCTTCAATTTTGAATGGACCACTCCTCAAGTTAAATCCCATAAATCATAGTTTTATCTCAATATTGCTCATATTATACATGAACAAATTATTGGGAAAATTATTCAAATTTGGAACCTAGTTCTTAGACCTTCTGGGGATTCTAGTTGGATTGCTTAGTGGGCTGATACCATTACTCACACTACCACTTTTTTTTGAATATATGGTAAGCAAGCTACTATCTTTTAACAACCCCAACATTTTGACACAAACTGTGAGCACCTTTGGGTATCACATGAGCTTGAGGCCTTGCCTTTTAATATTCGCCTTCATGCTCAAGTATCCCTTTAGAGACATAAACTCTGAATCGAAGAGGCATACAAAGCTAAATGAGCACAACTCAAAGTGAGGATGCATTGGCTGAAGGTTAGAGATAAAGTGACTAAATAATTCTTCTCTCCTTTAGTTTAGACAAGTTGTTGACAAAATTAAATCCATTAAAGATTATTCAACTAGATTTATGAAATTGCATGATACCTTTCAAGTTCTTGTTAAACATTATCATGGATATTTTCAGCCCCATCTTCCATTCCTGCTCACAAGGCCACACTCTCTTAATGCCTTAATGTTGTCTTGTGCAAGATCTCTTAAGCACAAAGATTTGTTTGTGATAGACTTACTAGCTTGAATGATATCAAGGAAGTCATTATGTAGATGGCCAATGACAAAGCCCCAGGAGTTGATGGGTTTCCCTATAAGTTATATCAAACCCTGTGGGATACTATGGGTCCTGATCTTCATAAAGTCTATTCTAAAATTGTTTTGTCCAACTCTTTGGGATCTTTCATCAATCAAGGCAACATCAAGTTCATTCTTAATGCTGGGGATCCTGAAGTTATTACCAACTAGAGGCCTCACCCTTCTTAATGTGTCATATAAAATTATCTCTTCCCCTCATAATCAAACATCTTCTCCCCTTAATTTTTAGGAGTGAGAAAACATGGTTTATTCAACATAGATACATTTTGGACAATGTCATTATTGTCTGGGAAGGTATGGAATGGGCTAGGATTTTCACTCAAAAGGTATTATTTATCAAGATTGATTTTCAGAAGGTGTACAATTGAATTGAGTGGAATTTCATTCTAACAATGCTTCAGGATCTTGGGTTTGGCCCCAGGTTTGTGCAAACTATCAATATGCTTTTTTAGTATGCTAGTTCTTATATCACTATCAATGGTACTCAATCTAGGTGCTATGAGCTTCATTGTTCTATCAAGCAAGGTTGACCTTTAGCTCCATCTCTTTATGTGTTGGATTCTAAGGGATTTAGCTATCTTTTGGATAATTATGCTTCTAGGGGATTATTAAAGGGTATTTCCTTCCCCATTTCAGACCATCAACTTATTAATGGACACTTTGTATATGACTCCTTTCTCACCCTTCAGTAAGAAGAGAATTCTGTTAAAAATGCTATGAAATTTCTTGACACTTTTTGCCTTGCTTCTGGATCTTCCATCCAATGGTAGAAGACTCAATGCTATCATCAATCCCTTTCTCTTAAACCTCCCTAGTTGGAAGGATATCAGTGGAAGTGGATTCTCCTAGGAGTAAAATTTAAATACCTTAGCATTCCCTTTACATTTAGATCCTTTCCTAATTATTTGTGGTCTTACGTGGTTCAAAGGGTTTATAAAAAATATCATTTTGGATCACCAAACCCTTGAATTTAATAGGGAAGTTTTAGATTTGATCTAAGGTCCTGTTGTTACTCATGTTTACTACTCTTCCTATTGGGGTCCATCTAATTCCTCCTATGCTAAGTTGGAGAAACTCTTAAGGGATTTTTTATGGGGCAAATCTAAAGACCATCATGGTTTTCATAGTCTCTTGGGTCATTTTTTATCAACCTAAATAAGCTTGAAGGCTTGTGATTATTGACATTAAGCTCTAAGGTCTTGCCCTCAATGTCGAATGGATTATCAAAGGCTTGGAAGGTGATGAAGCTTGGAAAATATTTTTGAGACATTGTATTTCTTAAGTACTCCCTCTTAACATACATCCTTGGAAAGGGATTGGTTTACACAACTTTCTCATTAGCCTTGTTCCTATTAAGATTAGTGTCACTTTTGTTATAAAAAGCATCTGGAAGGATTGGTAGAGGCTCACAACTCACCTCATCTAGGATGGGGAAGGGTTTTGAAATGGTCTTTCTCTAAACTCTCATCCCCTGTGGTGGTCTCCTATGCTCAATTATTACAAAGTCCCCTTTGCCATGGTCCCTTGGATCAAAGGTTTGAGTATGTTCAAAAAGGGTATTAAAATGATTGGATATTTGTTCTATAAGAAAAAACCAAGTTTGGCTTATGTGGAAAATTATGAAGGGTAAGTTTAATCTTAATAATGAAGATGCAAAGTCCATTGCCGAGTTACAAAGTTCCATACCTGAGGATTAATTACACAAAATTGGTGTTACTTCCCTTACGCCCTCATGGAAATATTAGCATTGGCCTACAACTATGCCCTTTACTTGTTATTATCTTCGACTAGGGTATAATTTGTTGGCTCCTCAACACATTGACACTTAAACCATTAATCATCGATGGAATATTAGATCTTTTCCTTTTGTATGGTCTAGAAGGTTTTCTAATATTTAGGTAGCTCTTATTGATACTAAGAAATCCCATTTTCTTTGGTGTATTCTTTACTAAGGTTTACGTATTGATGACTGGTTCAAGCACATAAGGGTCTCAAAACCCATTTGCCCTACTTGTTACCACCAAGGAACCATTAAACACTTTTTTTGGTTATCCTCATGTTCAATATACTTGGAGATGGATTCACACCCTTTTCAACCCCTTCCAACCTAAATTATTCACTTGGAAAATGGATCTCTTGGGGGACTCCACCTTTCTTCTTGAAATATATAATAGATTTTAACATATTTTTAGTGATGACATTCTTTTTTAGATTTGGAAAACTAGAAATCAAGCATGTTTAATTATGAATATATGGATAAGAGATTTTCTATAACACAAATTTGTTATGATTTCTAATGGTACCATTTAGATCTAGAGTCAAATAGATAAAGTTTGGTTGGAGCTGCATCATTTGTAAATTCTCTTGGACCATTGGGGGAATGTATCATGTGTTGTCAGTTATGAGCCCTCTGATCTCTCATGACACCACTCTCCCCCTCAAGGATGTGGGCATGGGGGTTAGTGCTAGTGATATTATAACCAATGGTCTCACAGCTAAAAGAGCCCTTCTCCTCACTTATGCAGACACTTCCACGCCACGATGGGACTGATTGGTCTAATATAAATAATGATGGAGGGGGAAATTGGGCCCCTCATTGCTAACAAATTTCCTTGACTATATCTTGCCATTTTGCCTCTCAGACAGGATGAATATGAAAACAAGCAATAAAATAATGTTTGGGATCCTTTATTGATTGATGAGGAACCCCCCTACTCAAGGGGGATGGGGAGGAATTTCACAAGATCCCTTACCTCCTCTTCCTCTGCCTTCCACCATGTTCAATGTTGGTGCTTAATGAGATCCTTATTGTTTGTGCTTTTATCCACCCTTTTTTAGTTGATGTGCACTTGAGTTAGATTACCTTTGGTTCGTGTGGCTTGGGTTGGCCCTTTTTTTATTTTTTTACTCTTCTCGAGGCTTGTTTAGCTCAATGTGGTTTTGATTTTGGGATGTGACTCCATATTTTTTGTATGACTAGTGTTGTATTATATTTTGTTATATTAATAAAATTGTGCTTTTTAATAATAAAAAAATGGACTCTTCATCAAAGGCCACAAGTTGAATTGAGCCTTGAGAGCATGCCAAGGAATCTAGTTCTTTGCTTGTTTACAAAAGAGGTCAAATATAACCTTGATACCTTTTTTGAAAAGTTGAAGGCTCTTGATCAATGAAATGATAAAATGGCACTTCATAAAAGTTAAGCATAGGAGATCACCATAGCAAGTGGTAGTTTAAAGAAATCCCAACCTTGTAACAATTTTTCGTCCCATATTAAATGTTTTTGAATAGTTTGTAGGGCTTCCAAATACGCTTAGCAACAAACATGCCCTTAATAGTCATTGACCCCTGAGTGATTAAAAGGGTTTGAAGAGTTAACCCCTTCTAGGCTCCCTTTACCATAGTTTTGCCTTGAGCGATGTAGTTACGAATCAATATTTTACATGTTTAATCTCCTTTTAAGGCTCAGATGATCCAATTTTCACACAAAGCATGGCCTTGGATTTTGGTGTCAAGAAGAACAAGACCACCAAGGGATCTTAGTTTGAAAGGAATATCCCATGCAACCATGTAGAAACCTTTGGTACCTTCATAATTGGCTTACAAAAATCCATCAAAATTCTATCAAGCTTTGGTATAAATGAATTTGGATGGAGCTCAACAAGAAGAGTGATAAACATGTGTAACAATGAACACTTTATAGCACATTTAAAACTTTCCTACAAAAGAGGAGTTAAAAAATATTAAAAACAACTTATTTCTCAACCCATTGAACCATATATCCCCATAGTTTGAGGGAGTGGATTGGAAAGTGAAGGTGATGCCCAGAAACCTGAATTGATGTCATGGTTAAATCCAAAGCCACTTATATTATATAAGCCATTGAGGTATGGGGAGATAGATTGTTTGTAGCATTGGGTTTTCTTCCATTGAATAAAATACCCTAAATCTAGACAAAAGATATCCAAACATTCCACATAATTAGAGAAAAAATTATAATCAAGCATGGCTAGTATGAAAGGTCCCTCAATTCTATCATAGGCTTTTTCAAAGTCAATTTTAAGAAATAAGGAATTTTGTTGAGATTCCATGGCCTATTCCATTCCCTCCCAAACAATAATGATGTTATCAAGAATGTATCTATTACAAATACACCCATTTTTCTTGCACTAAATAATGAGGGATAACAAATACCTAACTCAAAGAATAAGAGCCTTGACAAGATCTTATAAGATACAATGCATAGGGTAATGGATCACCAATTGGTAATGAGCTTATGATATCCTATATTGGGAATAAACCTAATGTTTCCTTGGTTAATCAACTTCTTGAGAGTATTGGTTTGAATGAGTCCTTGAAACACTTGATGAAGATCAAACCCATTAATATGCCATAATTATTTATAGAATTCATAGGGAAATCCATTAATACAAGGAGATTTGTCAACAATAATTTGCATAGTAGCGTCTTGAAGCTCATAAATAAAAATGAGTTTATCACATGCGACTATTTGATCTTTAGTGAACCTACATTGCACCACTTGAAGGAATTGATACATAATATGCTCCCTCTCTAGGGACTAGGGTTAAGAAGCTAAGACCTTATAATAAAGTGAGACAAAGACTTTCAAAATATCAAGAAGATGAGTAGTGTGGGAGTCAACTTCTTTGATAGCTTCAATGCGATTAGATGCTTGTTTAGAGTAGAGAAAAGTGAATTGTTCTTTTGAAGATCTATCCCCAATATTCAGCCAATGCATCATTTCACGAATTTGATCTCCCCTATCTTGACTATGCTCTTCAATTTTGAGAGTGTCTCCAAATGGAAACCTATACTCATAAATCCACATAAATAATAAGATCCAACTCCTAAGAAATTAATGAATTCACAATGTGAGGCCTCATGAGCATTATGATGGAAAACAACTACTTGTCTACCATATATACAAAGAAAAAAAATTCTCTAACTTATGGCATTATCCCACCACTCAATCCATTCAAAATATATTTGAGGGCAAGATGCAAAATTCCATATTCTAAAAATGTGCCTTTTAGTCCAAGAATGATAAAAATGGTCAGTATTAAGATAAAAATATGTCTTAGATATCTTTGGGTAGGAGAGGCATTCAACTTTTATCATGATAGGAAGGTGATCATAAAACAACACATCTAGAATGATAACCACAAGGCAATCAAAATTATTGTCAAAGGCAAAAGTGCTTTACTTGATCATCATGGCTCTATCAAGTTGTTTGGAAACTTGGTCATTACCCTATGAGAGATTAGACCACATGAACCATGGCGAGGTGAAAATTAAGTGGTGATGGTGGTTGGAGTTAAAAATCATGAGATTATTTCACATGTAAAACCATACCTCTCTTTCATTGGTGCACTAACGCATGAGGAGTAACCCCTCCTTATCTTCTTAGGATTCAATCATGTTGAAGTCACCACATTGGATACAATTGGTGTCATGGATAAAATGGGCTGACCACCACCAAAATATTACCCTTGTCACTACATCATTAGAGACATAAATGTCTACAATACCAAAAAGGTGGTTGTTGAAATCAAAAAGTGTCTACACAACTCAATGAGTAGGATTTGATCCCCAAATGATGATTTGAGGTGAAAGATAAGGATAAATTAAAGTGACAACTCCCATACACCCCATATAATGCTTAGACATCATGTAGACAACCCCTAGTCATACATTCTGACAATGGAAGTGATAGAAAAGCCTAAGATTATAACTTATTGCAAACAAAGAATTTTCATATTGGTAAAAAAATGACATGTATCTTGTATTTTATACTTATAGGTCATGTTAGTGAGGCCATCTACATTCCATGGGTACATAATCATTGATCAACCTTTTTTAACATGTTGGTTTCATCATCAATCTTGAATAAAATAAAATTTGTTAGCTAGGTAGGATTGATGGTTACCCTTCATGAAATATCCCAATTAAAAAACACATAATTTTACTTGAGCATATTCACCACCTTGTAGAAGTGGTGAATGGATAATCTCAAGGTGGTACACTAATTTACACTCAAGCATCATTGTGTTATTGGTCATGCCCAATTTGATTTCCTCTATATGAGGTTGTGATAGTTAGGAGGATATCAAATGGCTCAACATGACTGAAAGCATGGACACATCTTGAGGGGTATGGACTAGTGACAACACCATTGATTGAGAAGTGGGAACCAATTACTTGGATAATATCAGAGAATCTCCTCTAAGTTTATTCATAATAGTTAGGTATTTTCCCACCAAACATGATTGTTGCATGGTTTTCTTGTTAAAAACTATAGTCCATCTATTTTTGGATCTATGGTCATTTCTCTTCACCTCAAAAGAGGTTTTGGGAGGAGGAACAAGCTTTGAGCTAGCCATAAGCAATCGTTCATAGATTTTATGGTCAATTGATTTAAAATAAAAACAAATGTTCGGTAAGTTAATATAGAGCACATGTTGTGTGATCCTTTTTTCATCAACTTGGATGTGGATAGTTTCCTTATCATCCTTTGATATCTCTATTTCTATGCAGACACATTCCATTCCATCAAATTCACTTGGAGATTGAACTTGACCTCACCCCTTATATTGCCAGGGCTTTACATTCATTAAGAATTGATACTTGGTGGCCAAACAACGAGTCTGTGTATTTTTAATTATGGTCATTACAAATTTCATAGTATGTGGTGGAAGAATCTTGTGTTATCACAAAGGTTGAGACTCCTCCTCAACCTAAAAATGAGATTCCTCTTCTATTTGAAATGAGGATCCTCCTAAGTACATGTATGTGTTGCTTTTTCTTCATCATTAAAGTCTAATTCACTATAAATAATTATTCCAATTTGTAAATGATATCTACTATTAAGTGCACACAATTTCTAAAATCATTGTGAATAAGGAAATTGATCTTTATGAATAAAGACATTAAAATGATTGATGTTTCAAATCACCCTCTATCATTCATCATCAAGGTATATTATAAGAAGATAGATAAGGGCTCCTTAATTTATATAGATAATTCCAAGTTACAATGAAATGTGGAGCTCACCAATACTAATCACCACCAATAATTAATGCCCATATATAATATTAGATGAATGGCAAAGGCAATAATTATTTAACATTAATAGGATTAGTCATGATATTTGAGAAGGTGAATAGTGGGTCTCCATACATGACTAAGTTCTAATCCATCATCATAGTTGATATTGTTAGGGTGTTTCCCAATCGCAATGGGTTCTCTAATATTAATGTTTATTTAGTGTTCCTCCCTCAACAATTTTTTATTTTATCCATGCAAATATCATGCATACTTATGAGTGTGTTATGTTAGTGTTTATATCTTGATGTGATCATGGTGGATATCAATGATCCTTGAATCTTTGTCGAAATGATCTTATTGTTTCTCTTGTGTAGGGACTTCCACACCGCCAATCAATGTGATAAATGCCACAAGCCAAATTTAGTTCAAGAGAGTATTTCATGAACTTAATGAAGCTTCCAATTTTGTTTTGTGGAATGAAGAGATCTATTATGTTCATGTATTTGGGGTTCTTTCTACTATGAAGATGGATCTTCAAAAAATTTAACATTTTGAGTAATACACATTTGATTAATAGTCAAATTGTAAAGGTTGGAGCTTGATTGCTAGTTGAATTATAAATCTTGCAACTTTCAATTCTTTACTATAGCCAATAAAAATAGTTGGAACACTCCTTGAATCTAATATCTTCATTTTCTCCTTAGGAATATGTGAAAAAAATTACAACCAAATATTATTAAGTCTTCCATTTTATGTTTCTTATGGAACCACAGTTCCTAGGTGTTTTGTTGTTTAATGATGTAGAGACTGCCATGTTCCAAATATAAGCAATAGTTGAAAAAGATAGAGGAAAAAATGTTTATATAACTTTTTTTATCTTTTTTTATTAAAATCATGCTATATAGTTATTATCACATAGGATTTCAAATGTCTTGATTCTGTAGCTTCTTATGCAAGTGCCTAATGATACAATGGAAAAACCTCCAAAGGCATGGGACTTTGGCAATTTGAGGTTAATCTGTAGAGAAGGATGACTTCCTTTCACTAAATTTGATGCAAATTGATAAAATACCAGTTTTATGGAAATCTCACTCTTTAGTGTTTTTTAGATCCTAAACTAGGGTTTTGATGGGAAAAGGGTTGAAGAATTGAAATTTATAGAAAATTAAAAATATGGTAATTGCACCAAATATTTTAAAGTGGATCTAGTTGCTTGCTTGACAAACATAATAGAGTGGAAAATAGATTGAATTTGTTTTAAGCATCGACTCATGCAAATTTGGAAATCAGAGGTAGTATTTTAGCTATTTTTTAGAAAAGGGAAAATGATATTTATTTTAAATAATATTATCAAGAAGGTAAAATACCACAGATGAATTTTATTGAGATTGAAATAAAATACAAAGCTTCCACATAAAATCAAATAACTTTGCACAACACAGAGATTTCAAAGACAAGAAAGACAAAACTTAAACTTTATTTCTCTCCAAAGGTTACAGCTTGTAGTAAATACATTCAAAATTCAAAAATATATAACTAACAACAAAAAAGATAGATTGGGCCATGGGGTCTGCATGTATTTATACAAAATATGTCATAGAAGAGATGTAGTTGTTGAAAATTGAATACTCAGTTTAGAAGATTATGCAGATCTAAAAATATTCATGCATAAAGAGGCAAGCTCTTCTATTTCTGGCATCTTAAACTTGTGAAATGGATGGAACATAGCATGCATGAGCTAGGCATGATCCTAGTCATAATATGGCATGGATGGAGCTAAAGATCTTCTGCAAGGCTTCTCCATCTGATAGTGACTAAAAATAGCTCTCCATGAAAGAAGAAACACCCAAATAGAACTTGGATTTTATAAATAAAAGATAACATTGAAATAAATTTCAAGTTTCTTTTCATGCAAACCCTAGCGTGCAAAATCTAAAGTGAGAATTTTATAACATCTAAGTATTTATCACTTTTTGCCAAAAAGGAACCATGTAATTTACACTTCATGACTTTGTATCTTTTTAATAAGTCACATTAATCAAAATGGAAAGTGCAATATGCACTTGTGATTTTTGCAACTTTCACATTCAAAAAATACAAAGTGTAAAAATGTCTCTCTTTCTCAAAAGAGTTCTAAAAAATAAAGTTGTGATTTTGCAATTACGATTTACAATGAATATGAAATGAAATTACACATGATAGTAATATTTAAAAATATTCAAAAGAGAGGGATAATTAATTGATGTCTAGAATCTCATCGACTTTCTTATAATTCTCTACCTTATAACTTCTCTATGTATGTTAAAGGCCTTGAATATTTCTAGTATTCACTCTACATCTGGCCCACAAGAATAAATGTTGGAGGCTTTATAATTTACCTAGACATAAAACAATTCCCTTCTAAAAGTTATTATTCCCTACATTTCATTTCTCATCTGATCAATTAATTTATCATACTTGATGAACCTGTGAATGGAACTTAAGACAAAGATCATGTCTTTCATAGACTCCTCAACTATTGCCTTAAAATGATTTTGAACCTATTCTGCCTGAAGGAGATTATTGGCATCATCCATTGGTTATCGTGACATTAAATTCATCATGCCATAAATCTCATATAACACATCAATTGCCTTGTCATGAGCCTCCTTGGCTCACTCCATAGCCTCTATCAGTACTCTTATCTAAAATTGAGTAGCCCTATGTAATTCCTCATGCTCGGCATCATCCTTCATTATTTTCTCAACAATGAGGGTATTCATGTCAATTGATTTTAAGTTTGTTAATTTGGGATAATACATATTTAAGAGTTAAATTTCTCCTTTATAGCTATTAATCTATTCCTTTAAAATTTATTTCCTTTTCATGATGACTCCATAATGCTCCATCATGGCTGTAAGAATTCTTTTACCTTTTTGTGATTAGTTCTTCATACCATTCTTTTGTAGCCCTTCCCATGTGAGAAATATCTCATATAAAATCAATTGTATCGTGATATGGACTGATTGGATACATTGCCTTAGATTATTGTGATGTTTCAACAGGCTTTATGAATTGGTTGATTGCTTCAGTCAACTGATCAACCTTCCTTTTAAGCTCATCCTTGGTGGCCTTATCATGGTCAATTCTCTAGAAGAGAGAGTTGATACCCAATTGCACATTGTTCTTGAGCCCTTCTCTTATCTTCCAACCAAGGCATATATGAGAAACCTAATAATTCGATACCACAAGATCCTCTTTTGATTTGTATGGTAGGGGAACTCCAATTTCAAATTATCTCTCTCCCTTATCATTAGTGAATGTCCTTGAAAGGGTATTTGGAGTGGGTTTTGAATTCTTATTGTAATCTAACATACCAAAGTCCATAATGCTAGGATCAATCATTATCTTCTACTTTTTACCCATTGATTGGGATAACCAACTAGGGGTAGCCTTCTATTGATCTAACATGATCACCAAAGAATCCATAGCTAATGTTGCTGCACTAACTAATATTGTGACCAAGGGAGACTCCTAGGAAGATGATACCATTGGTTTCTCATGAGGTGCCTATGAGGGTCTAGCCTCACCAATAGTTTGCAAACCAATATCTACACCAAGTGTTTAGGTTGTTCCAATATTAACTGATGGTATAGATGAAACAATGGAAATGGGGAAAGTGAAAGCAATAGAAGCAGCTATGCCTATTGGTGGAGTGGAGGATGGAACAAACACAGATTTTGTGAATTTAGGAATGGATGGAAGGGTGGAATCCAAAGCACTGAATGTGTCAATTAGGTGTGTAGGACCACTTAGGGTTAGTGATGTGAACGTAGTGGGTTGAGATGAAGGATAAAAAATACTTACCCCAAGGGTTGAGGTGTCCTAAAAAATCATAGTCAAGATGACTAAATCCATGAAAATGTAATGTTGGGTGGTATTGGGAATTAATGGTGATGAAATGAAAGGAATTGTAAATGGAATCTAAAGTGGGAGTGGATAAAATGGGGAAGGTGAAGTGGGATGATGGGAAAATGAAGTGAAAACTTGAACTTCCATAATAGGGAGATGCTAAGTGTCCACTTGACTTGTTTATGTTGATTGCACTTGGCTTATTGAGGTGGGTAGAGTGGTAGATGAAGTGGGAATGAGTGGAGGGGTTGACACTAGAGGTGGAGGAGCTAAAACCTATGGATCAAAGGGAACATGATATGCTTGAGGAGTAAAGACAACAAGTGTAGGTGTTGAAACCTCTTGTATGATATGTGTAGGAAAAGGGGAAGTAGTGGAAATAGGAGCCAATGATATAGGATCTAAAGTTGTGGATCCTTTTGCTGCTACTCTGTCCTCAATTAAAAGATTAATAGGTTCATTTAAATCTTCTCCTTGCCTACTAGATTCCCCTTTTCTTGCCTTTTATATTTTTCCTTTTCTTTCCTTTATCAAGATCCTTTGATGATTCACTAGGACCCTCTTCTAAATGAGTGACATCTCCTACTTTGAGCTTCAGGAGCTTCTCCTTAACCCCTATTGTTTCTCTTGTGACTTTCACTCCTCTGTTCCTTAGCCAATTGATAATTCTATTGATCACCAGGGCTATTCTATAAAATAGAGAGAAATATTTAGGAACTGACCACCTTATTGGTGGTAGAGGTTTGGCAATGTTCTGTGTGAGGTAGATGGGATCTACTCTAGAGTTTTCATTCACCAAGTCATCAGGGATAGGTGCCAGATCATAGTCATTTATTTGTTACAGGGAAATTCTAGAATAGTCCCTCATTATGACCATTTCTTCATCATCATATTATTCCAAAAAATCCTCATAATATGGCACATGTTCATATATTACCATCTCTAGTATAGTAGTGACCTTACTGTATGAGTCAAATTAAGGTCTGGGCTTTAGGGTCCTCAATGTTACTTAACACATCTCTGCCTCTACAATTTTGACCTTCAAAAGAGATTGGCATGTGTAACAACAAATATAAATAGTGAAACATATCCCTACCTTGTGTCTATCTGAAATGAGCTTATGTGTATCCACTAGCTACCTAACCAAATCCAACAATACCCATTTATTACTTACATATTGGGGAAGTGTGTAAGGACAACCACTTATCTAGCTATCCAGATGTAGGAATAGATGGGGAACTATATAAAGAAGGATCCCCATTTGGTAATCTTATATTTTATTGTTTGGGAGAACCTTGTCTTCCCAAGCTCTTGATCAAACATGATGATGATGTAAATGAAAGCATCATTAACTCTCCTAAATTTTTATCTACTAGCTTGTAATGTGAGATTAGGGTAGTATTTATAGACTCTAGTTATCTCTTCAAGAACTATATTTATGCCTGAGAATAATCTTCTTTTGGCCAAGATATAGGCAATGTATGCTGTCATATAAAACTTATTTATCATTTGTGACTCCACCAACTAGTTATGGAGGGAATCACTTGTTAGTTGTGCCAAATGTATCCACTTCTTATTCTCTCTAATGATCAAAATATACTTGTACATCCAATCCTGATAACACTTGGCATCAAGATTGCCAGTGACTCTGTACAACAGTGTTATGATATCTCCCACATCTATGAAATCAGATTTATACAAAGTCTTGGGAAATCTAGTGGATGAATGATTGGGAGTATTGAGCCATTATTTGTCGATAATATTTTGACATTTATATTTATTCTCCTCATAAAATTGTGTAGATGTTTATGGAGTTATATTTAAATAACTCTCAAACTTAGGGATAAAAAACAATGTGTCGATGAAGTCAAGATCAATATCTATAACTTTCTCCCCTTTTTTACTGAAGACTTATCTCCTATAAGGGTCACAATGTTGAGCCATTATGAGGATCAACATATGTCTTTGAACAAAAAGAGGAAATGCTATAGCTTGTGGTAAACTAGAGTCATAGATACTCTTGATCTAGTCACTTTTGAAATCTTCACCTATCTTATCCCAAAAATATCCTAGGTCAATGTGACCTAAATCTATCTCTATTATCTTTTCCATACTGGATTCCAAGAAAAAAGTCACTCTGGGGCCCTTATATTTGAACATCATTTCCTTGGGAGGCATGGAAACTATAGTTACTGCTTATGATAAACCAACTGTGAAAGTTGGTAGAACCTACAGGTGTTTGAAGCACTTATGTTCTTTGATGGAACTTGGAGGTGATCGGAGCATGTCCAATGTTCATGGTGCTTGAGGGATATGAAATATTTGATATAGGTGGGATGTTCTTAAAGCAAGTCCACTCTCTGTGATACATTAAAAATCAATGGGGTTCGAAGGTGCCTGAGGCATGGGAAATCTCTGACAACAATAGGAGGTCCTTGAAGCACGCCCACTCTCCATGAAAGTGACATGGAATCTTATAAGAAATATTCATTATTTGAAAGGAAGTATATTCTATTTGAAAATGCCTTAGATTTTGAGTACAAGATATTGGAGGGAAAATGAAAGGCTTTTCTCGGTTGATGATATTGCAAGGTATGGAAAATCTTAAAATGAGGCTTTCAAAAATTAAAACCTTAGACTGCTCTAGAATTTATTAGACTAGCCCTAGACATGAAAACACCAAACAACCTCTGATTTTACTTTGAGTGGAAGAAACCCTAAATAAACATTTTTCAATGAAAACCCTAAACTGGAAAGAAAACCCTGATAATTCAAAAGCTTTTTTAAGGAATAGAAAATTAAAGTTGAATGACATAAGAAAAGTACCATTTATGGGCACAAGTGATGTGGCTTAAATTTTTTTGTAGTCATGGCTCAAAGTACAAGTTGGTATGCATGAGGCTCAAGATCCAATGGTGAGGGTGTAGGTGACTGGAGCTCTAAATCATGATTAACACTTAACAAATGATAATACTTTTTTTAAAAATAACCTAATTTTATAGGAAAAATCTTATAATTAATGTGCTCTCGAGTGGTTGGTTGCAAAGAGTAGACCCACTTGAAGTAGGTCCACTCACTACAAAAAGGTAGGTCTTGGTAGGAAGGGGTACTCAACATGTACTTTTCACATTGAAAACATGCAATGTGCTCCTCAGGTTATGCATTCTATGGGAAGGGATTTGGTCAGTTGGCAAAAGGTGGACCTACTTTAAGTAGTTCCATTCTCCATAGATGAGATGGTAGGCTTTGGCAAAAGGTAGAACCCATAGGGCACTTTACATGTTTAGAATGTGCAAAATACACTTAAGGTTATAGGTCCATAGTGTATAAAGGTGAGTGTTTGGTAGAACATAGAAATCATGGTGTACTTTGTATGTTTACAAATATGTAATGTGCACTTCAAGTTCTACATTCCATGGAAGGGGGTTATTAAAGGCTTGGTGGGATTGAGATCCTCTCGTGCACTTTACATGTTGTGAAAATGTGCAAAGTGCATCCCAAGTTCTAGATTTTTCTGGATGGGTACATGGTGGGATTCAGAGTTTGCTATGCATTTTGCACATTCTAGAATGTGTAAGGTGCATGGTGAGTTTTGGATTCCATGATTTTCACTTTTGGTGGTTCATGAGATCTAAAACCTACAAAGTAATTTGAACAAGTGAAAATTACATCTAGAGTCCTAGATTTCATGGTTTTAGGGAGAAATGGGGTTTTTGAAGGATTCAAGGTTTTTCCCAAAAAATAAAGGGGGTATCCTTTAGGGTGTTATATGTAATGATATTTTTGGCAACCTCTGCATGATGATTGCTTGCTAATCATTTTAAATCCAGTAGATTTTCAAGATATTCAACTTTGCTCTAATAAAACTTTAAAATAGGAAATAAAAAATTGGGATTTGCCGAGACATGAAAAAAATAGGGAAAATAGATAATAAAATAGGGAAAAACAACACAACCTAAAGAAACAACTCCTAATGAGTCTAACATATGCAAGAACACTTATTAAAAAATACAACAAACCCTATTATTTATAAAATTTAATCTTTTTGGAACAAGTTCCTTACCTCAATAGCAAGATTTGAGGTCTATCCCATTAATTTGGATAGGCAATTCTGCTCCGTCAAGCTTGGAGAGCTGGAATGCATTGGCTCCTTTGCACTAAGTGATGATATATGGACCACTCCTTATTACATAAAATTTGGTGTGTTGCCTAATTTTGATTTATCTACATCCCACTTAAGGACCATATCTCCTTCATTGAAGCTTTTTGCAGTTGCCCTTTTATCGAAAGTCTTATTTATTTATTTATGCCTAATTTGCTTCCAAGACTTTCATTGATTAATACCTAATTTTTTTAAGCTCCAAGAGTTTAGCTAATTTCACCATCATTTCATCATTATCGATCAGGTCCAATTGGTGATTGATCTCTAAATATGGAAGCTCAATTGATAGTGGTAGTCATGCTTCTCTTCCATAGACTAGTATGAAAGGTGAATTATCGATGGCTTTTTTTGGTGTAATTCTTTTAGCCCACAATGCTGATTTTAGTTTTGTATACCACATTCTTTGGTTGTCTTTCATAGTTCATTTGATAATTATAATCAAGTTCTTGTTGGTTGACTCAGCTAGGCCATTACCCTAGTGGTAATAATTTGAAAAAGTGCTTAGGTACACATTATGTTTGACATCCTATTCACTGACTTGAGTGCCTATAAATGCCTTAATATTATCAGATATTAGAGAAACTGCTTTAGTCCATCATGTAAAATAATCTATTGCTATGAGAACCCATTTATGACCTACACTTTATGGTGGATTGATCATGCCGATGAAATCTAATCCCCATTGGGTGAATGATTGATCTATTTCAATTGGTCTGAGAGGAAGTGTAGCTAGTTTTTGTTTACTAGTGAAGCAAGCACACTTTTCATAATTTCTTACCCACTGATGGGCATCCTTTAATAATTTAGGCTAATATTAACCTCCTCTCATTACCTTGATATCCATAATCCTTGTATAAAAATGTCCTCCTAATGGTCCATCATGAAATTGATTGAGAACTTTGGGAACTTGCTCATGCTCAATACATCTTAACAAGACTCCATTCATGTCATTCTAAAATAAAATAAAATAAATAAGAACATATGGAATTAATTGGAGTCAAAAATACCATTTTTTTGACTACTGAAAGTCATAGGGGTATTTTATACTCTACAAGAAATGAGTCATATCTTGAATCCAACTATTAAAAGGATGTGGATTGTTTATCCGAGGTGTAATTTGAGTATACACCATGTTAGATACTAGTTAAATAGTCTTGATGTCATCATCTATTTATTCACACAATCTTTTTCCTCTTACCAGCTTCATGATCATGATATCCATGTCATACTCCATGACCTTGGTAATCTATCCTGCTCATTTTTCATTTATTTCCCTACTTAGCAAAAATTGTTTGATGCAATAATGACTCACCATCAAATGTATTTTTTTGTTGAAGAGTATATGTCTAAATTTATGTAGTGATATGATTATTGCATATACCTATTTCTCCATAAAACTATAATTTTCTTCATAATATTTCAAAGATTGGCTGAAGAAAGATATTGGTTGTTCCAAATCTTCTTGATTGTGTTGAGTCAGAATTGCCGAGATACTTCCTTCCCCTCCAAATGTATAGAGGATAAAATCCTTCTCATAGTTTGGGTTAACTAGGGTAGGGTCTTGGGAAATAACTTGTTTGATGGCTTTAAATCTTTCTTTTCCCTCTTGAGTCTAGTTGAAAATAGTTCCCTTCTTTAGCATTATAGTAAGGGGTTTTGCCAAAAAGGCAAAATTTAGCACAAATCTTCTCACGAAGTTGATCTTCTCAAGAAAGCTTTGTAGGCCCTTTTTGTGACTTGATAATGCTAATGTAGATATGGCTCTAACTCATTTAGGATCTATTTTAAGACTTTATTTTGACACACTGTGTCCCAATAGCTTCCCCTTGTGTATAGTGAATACACATTTCTTTAGGTTAAGAGAAACCTCAAATTCTCTGCACCTTTCAAAAATATTTCTTAGGTGATTTAGATGTGCACCAACATGCTTCAAGTAGAATATAATATCATATAGATAAACTAAAATTATATTACTTATCAGACCCTTAAATGCCATATCCATGGTTCTCTGAAAAGTCACACCTATGTTTGTGAGACCAAATTGCATATTCTTATATGTGTATGTGCCCCATTTGGTGGTGAAGGTAGTTTTAAATTGATTTGATTCTTGTACCAAGATTTGGTTATAACCTGAATAACCATCTAGAAGAGAGAATATTTCAAACCCTGATATTATCTACATAATTTGTCTCATAGGGGGAAGAGGATAGTGATATTTCAAAGATGCTTTGTTTAGGTCTCTAAAGTCCATGCACAACTAAATTTCACCATTGTTCTTTTAGACATGGACCATATTTGCTACCCAAGATGAGTGTTTAATCAAAAATATTATATTAGATTCTATCAACTTAGAGAGCTCATTTTTCATTAAGAGTTCAATATTAGGATTGATGGGTCTTTGTTTTTGCCTAACATAGTTCATATTTGGATCTAGTTTTATAGTGTGTTGTGTTAAATTTGGATCAAATCCTCTTAAATCCTGATAACTCCAAAAAAAGTTATCATCAAACTCTTGGCATAATTGAGCAAAATCATGCTTCTCTAAAATATTGCATACCTTGCCTATCTTGAGAGACTTACCTTCTAAGATGGTGATGGGTTCATAATCTTCTTCATTGATGCTAATGTTCTTATTCTCACATTTTAGCTAGTCATTTGAGTTAAAGAAGTTTTCCAGTGTAACAAGACCCATAGACAACTTGTTCATTTTCAGCTATATAGTTTGATCACCATATTGGTCTTATAACCTTGGCTAATTCTTTTCTAAAAAAATAGCCTCTTTTTTGAAAAAAATTATAATCTACTTGTCGCTATCGAAGGCTTACCAATTAGTTACATTATCAGGGATAGAAGGCCTTGTGATCAGCCTCACATGTTGGTTGTTCTTCTTTATTTCATCTGGTAGGTTATATTGCTACCCCACCAAGGCTATGCGGTAAACATCTTTATTTTATGACCTTAGTACTATTTGAATATTTAAAGTGGTGAAATATCCCAACAGGTCCCAAACCATGTGTTTGTAAGACCTTAGCAAATTGTTTTTGGTTACACTTTTTGATCTAACTTGGTGAATGATGAGTTCACTGTCACTAAATATCTGTAAAAGCTTGATTCCTCTATCTTTAGCCAATTAGAGGCCTCAAATCAGGGCTTTATACTCAGCTACATTGTTAGTACAACTAAATTGAATTTTGAATGAGTAGAAGTAGTTCTCTTTATATTGGGAATTAATATATTTCCTGCACTTACACCATTTCTTCTTCTTGAGTCATCAAAAAATAACTACCACATCCCTTAAAGATCTTCGGCTAGTTTGACTAAATTTAGGATAATTACATATTTCTCATGAATGCAGTATATCCCTAACCCTGTTTCTTATACATAGTCATAAAGATTGAATTACAGGGCTGATTCCCATTTATCTTAATGAGTGTCTGGAATATCATTTACAGGTGTTGCATTCTCTTGATCCATTTATTCTTCCTCTTGATCTTCCAATGTATAATTTATTTCTACAAGAGGAATAGGATTGTATGGATCAATATGATCTCTTATTATTGACTAAGCTCTTATTGTTACTCTAGTTCAATATCTCATTCTAAGTAGCATGTGAGACCAATCTACAAATAGATATCCTCCCATCTTTGCAGTGAAATCTCTTGAAAGACAAATGACAAATTAGGGGGAAATATCTATGACTAAAATATCTTGAGTAATTGATAGGCTTGGGCAAGCATGAATAGTGAGGTTTAGTCCTTTTATGGTTCATACTATTTGGATAATAGTCCCATCTAGTTTTACTACTCCCTTATTAATAGGTGTGTATTTTATTCCCAAAGCATCAACTATTTTCTTGGGCATCACTAAACTACTAGTCCTTGAATCCACCATGCAATTGTGTACTAGATGCTTCCCTATTATAAGCAAAAGATAGAAGGGAGGAGGCTTACCATTTTTATCTATTTTACTATTAGCTCAAGGTTGACATAAATTTATAATAGGTGTAGGCCCCCTAGCTGAAACCTTTTTTGATATCTATAAATTATTTAGAGCCTCCTATAGCAAGTTCTTTTGTGCTGGTATAGATAGTGCTTCCCACATGGTGCCATTTAGATTAGTCTTCTTCATTTGATCAACTATATTAAAATGGATATCACCAACATTTTTTGATGCTTTTGTAGGGGTTGCATCCTCTTTTATAATATTTAGAGTGGGCACCTTTGCTTTGAATTGATTTATAGGTACAAAGGGTGGCCTTTGCACTATGTTGCTCTTTATTGGTTGTACAACCATTTTTAAAGCTTGGTCTACTCCAAGGGGCTGATCCATTTTTATTGCTCTTTTCTTGGAACATGTATTAGCTACTACAGGGCCTCTACCATTAAAAAATGCTTCATCTTGGCCTATCTCACAAAAATCATCTTCCTACCAGTTTAGAAGAGTTGCTTCACTTTAAGTAGGTTCTTATGTATCTGCTTATTGGGAGGTAGATTCTTCTTGTTTTCCTTACATCTTTATTATGGCTTTCACCATCAAGGCTTGATTGATCACACCATTGAGGCAAGTATTTTGATTATGAGGCTGATTGAAAGGATAACATCACTCTTACTCTTGAGCCAAATTATTTTGAATAGGGATTGTTGGGTGAATATTTTGTCACTAGCTAACTGATGGACAAAATAGATTGTTTCAACCACAACATAAGGAGATTGGTCAGCCAAGTGTGCAGGTTTACTACATCAAAAGGGGACAAATCTCTCCTCTCATCAAGGGGAGGTTCCCTATAACTATGAGGAGCTATATACTATATATATGCAGAAAATAACACTCAGGGGTAGGACTACACCATCCATCTCTTTTTTTTTTAGAGATGATGTTCACAAACAAAGGAGAAATCCTAGTGAAAATACTGAAGGCACTTCTCTTCTTTCAAAAGTGTTCTGTAGCAGACAACATGAGCTATTTTTGATAGGTAACTGATAAGTAAATGTAACAGGGTACAATAACTAACAGAATGAGGTGTAGCATAAAGTCTTCACCTCAACTACCAAAGAGTGAAATACGAAGGACAATGAGGGCACAAAGTCATCCAAAATCCCTTTACATAGAAACATAAAATAGACAAACACACTAAAGACAATTGTGGTAGCAGAAAGTCTTCCCACAGTTGGCTTCAGAACACCTTCTTGATTACTTCCACTAGTTTTGCTTATTTAATTAAATGAACAAGACGGCATCTAAGAAATAGACATAAGAACAATCCCCTAAATAACATAAGTTATTACAGCACAAAGTCTAGAAGTAACCTGCTTTCTCATTCATATAACAAAATATGATTAAGAATATGAGCTCAAAGTCTTAGTAATGTTCTTCAATTGGGCAGAGTTTTGCTTTCGATAACCAAAATATCTCTCTTGCATAAAATAGGAGATTACAATATATGGTAGCCAAGAAAGGCTTGGCACTTTGTTTCATGGAATAGCCTATGCTACATTTAATGCCTTGAATGTATTTTCAATTTTGTCAAGGGGCCATGCTGGAATAGGGCATCAGTCCTGACTTTGGTGTATAAAAACATCTTGAATGTCTTCTCCTCAGCATGTGTCATTTGGTCTTTTTCCAAATATGTACGTGGCTATCCCCTCATGTTTATTCAAAGGGAGAAAAATAGGCCGTGCCTTTTAATGTTTGTGAGCTCAGATGTCTACTTGGTGGACTGTTCCACCTATTGGAAATAACTCCTGCATATATATTTCTAGTCTTTCTTTCTTTCCTTGTTGTATTTTGTCCTTTTCTATGTGATCTGAGCTCTCGGGCTATCTCCTTTCCTTTCTATAGGATCTTTTGGCTTCTTCTTCAGCTAGTCACTTAGTTTGTTCTTCAAGTTCTGTGCCACATTTGAAAATCAATGAATATTTCATTACCTTAAATTTGATGTCTGTGGGGACGTCACTAGTTTCTAGTTGCTTGAACCACATTGAACCTTGAACCTTTAAACCATGAGAGTTCATTAGTTCAATGGTTCAATGGTTTGGGTGGTCTTATTGGCTCCTTGGTTCAATCACTTCTTTGGTTCATTCACTTTCCTGTTCATTCGCTTTCTTGCCTCTTTAGTTGAAGCTTCCTTGAACTTTTGAACCTTTAAACCTTTAAACCCTTTTTGGTTCAAGGTTCATCAGTTCATTCTCTTTCTCAGAATATTTTATTTTTCTAAGTCTCTCAAGCTTTGAAATTCCTTCAGATTTATGTCTTTGGAACCCCCCGAAGAGAAGATGTCCCTTCAGGCCTTGAGAAAGGTCCATTTTGTGGTCGTCGAGAGTCCCCCGCAAGGGTACCTGCCTTTCGGGGTCTTTCAGGCAGACTTCTTCTATAAATCCTTCGAACAAAATGTCTGAAGGAATTCCTTCAGACATTTTGTCTGAAGGAAATCTTCCTTTGCTTTTACCACTTTTTGTCAGGCCTTTGAACAATCCTTCGAACAAAATATCAGAAGGATTTCTCTTGTAAAATTTTGCTATGAAAAATCTTTCCAAAAGATATCTTTTTGTTCCTTTTTCCCTCTACAAGGGCACTTGTCCTTCGAGCTTTGGGACACCTTCCTTTGAACCTTCTGATTGAACTGACCGATTGAACCAACAATGGTTCAACGATTCAATGGTTCGATGGTTCAATACTGTGTTCTACTCATTCAATTGACCATTTGAACCGACTGCTTTGAACCAATATCATTGAACCTTTGAACTTTGAACTCTTTTGGTTCAAGGTTCAATGTTTCAATGGCTCAATCTTTCTTCTTTTCATTAAGTCTTTTGAAGCTGTTGAACTTGCTGAAGCAGTTGAACTTTGAACTTTTACCGAAGCACTTAACTCTTTATGTTTACTGATGTCATTGAACCTTTAAACCCATTGAACCTTTGAACTTTTGGAGGTGGGGTTCAATGGTTCAATGGTTCATTCCATTTGTTTGAAGCCTGCCGATGGAACTTTTGGTTGAACTGAGGTGTTGAACCAACCTTGAATTTGCCTAAGTGTTGGGAACTTGTTTCTTTGTGAGAGCTTGCCTATTAAAGTCATTAAACCTATTGAACCTGCGAGTCTCTTAGTTGAAAAAGCTTGAATAATCAAATAAATTTGAGTACTCAGAACATTTTTTAAGAAGGGGAGAGAGAATTTTGGCCTGTAAGACCAAAATAGTTCATATGTTGTCCCTAAAAATGAGTGACATATTTTGGGAACAACAGTTGGCTCTAGTTGGGGAACTTCTATTGATTGTAAAAATAATTGAAGGGAGTAGAAACCAAAATCTCTAGTGCCTTTAAGTATGCTATTGGGATACAGAGTCATGCTACCAAAAAAAAAAAAAAAAAGTGCCAAAAATGAAAACAAAAAGCATAAAATAAAATCAAAGACTATAAAAATATACATATGTACAACTGATGTCACCTGATACTTCAAGGATTGATGTGCTTCAGATGCTACCCATTATGAGGTAGAGAAAAGGGTGTGCCATCTTGATACTTCAATAGGAAACTATTTTCACCATTGAACTAATGGATAGTAAATGGGCCTCTCCATAGGGAATCAAATTTCCTATGCATTCCCTTTGGTTCTCTTCTCTTGTGCCATAATAGAACTTGATCTCCAATTTGGAAATTATAGGTTTTTACTTTTTGGTTGAAGAGCTTCTTCACCAGACTTTGGTGCATATCAATTTGTTACACCACCATAGTTTGTTGCTCATCCAGCTCAGTTGAGCACATGTCCTCTTATCGATGGAGCTTTCATATGTCTGATCTTTGACTACCTTAGCCAATTTTAGTGCTAGAAATTCCAAGGTGATTGGTATCTCTACATTGAGACCATACAAAAGTTAGAAAGGTGACATACCTATTGCCCTCTTAGGTGTAATTCTATCTACCTAAAAAGTATCAACCAATGCTTTATGCCATGTTCATTGGTTGTCATCCACCAACTTCCTGATGATGGTCACCAGGTTCTTGTTGCTCGATTCTGCTTGGCCATTCCCTTATGGGAAATAATCAGAGGAGTGGGAGAGGGTAATCCCATAATAAAATAGAACTGATTGATCTCATGAGAAGATAAATAGGCTGCATTATCTATCACAATCTTAGTTGGGACCCTAAACCTGGAGATGATGTTTTTCTTGAGGAAATCGCATACCACTTATGAAGTAGCATGCTTGGTTGAAATTGCTTCCACCCATTTGGTGAAGTAATTTATGGTTGTGAGACCATAATCATGCCCAACACTTGAATATAGGTTTACAACACTAATGAAATCAATTCACCATTACTAAAATGGCTCTTCTATTACCACTGGTTTAAGAGGCAAAGCAACCAACTTGGGTCTTCCAATGAATTGTTGGCATAGGTCACATCTTCGTACCCATTTGTATGCATCTAAAAATAGAGTAGGCCAGTAATACCTAGCTCAAAGAATCTTATGGGCAATCACAGGCGTAGAAAAATGTCCTCCATAGGCCAGATTATGGAAGGACTTCAAAAGTTGGTTCTGTTGCTCTTTATCCATGCAATGAAGGAACACTCCATCGAGGTTCTTTTTGTACAGACCATTGTCCCATAAGAAAAAATTGGTAGCTTTTAACTTGATAGTCCTCTTTTCTTTCTAAGATAGGTGAGAAAGACACTCACCATACGTAAGGAAATGAGCAATAGTTGAATACCACTCATTCATGGTGGATACAAAGAGGACTGTTGACATGTTTTTAATTTCTACTCTATTTGCTCTGTTATCAGCGATTAATTGGCAGAGACCCCTTCCCTACACAAGCTTCATTGATTTGATAACAAGATCAAAATCTTGGATTTTAGCAATGCAATTGCCCCTTTTAGTTCCAAACTCTTGCTGACTTAATATGGATTTGATTGTGGTATCAGGAACCAGGGCAGTACTGTGTGAATTCAGGATGTAAAAATGGAAGTGCTTTACTACCTTTACCACTACGTAAACATGCTTCTCCAAATTTGAATACTTCAGTTCATGAGCTTTGAGAGGATAGCTCATGAAGGATATGGGATATTCCACACCTTTATTCTGTTGAACTAGAATTGCTAAAAGTGTGTGCTCAGAAGCATAACTGTACATTGCAAAATCTTTGGTATAATCTAGACAAACCAAAATTAGGGCATGGGAAATATCTATCTTGATATCTTGAAATGCTAATTTGCCTTCTTTAGTCTAGCTAAAAGTGGTCTTTCCCTTCATCATATTTACAATGTGGCAAGTCTTCTTTGCGAACTCAGAGATAAACCTTCATAAAAAATTCACCTTTCCGAAGAAAGAGTGAACTGCAGTCTTACTTGTGGGCAGAGTAAGATCTTAGATGGATTTGACTCTTTTTGAGTCAATCTTTATGCCTTCCTAGGATACAATGTGTCTGAGAAGTTTCCCTTTTGTTACCCCAAAAATAGACTTCTTGGGATTTAGAGAAATGCCATTCTAGCGATATCATTTCAACACTTGTTGAAAATGGTGCACATGATCAGGATGATGCTTGGAAAAGATTGTTAAGTCATCGAGGTATACCATAATGAACTTACCCATTTCATCTTTGAAATCAAGGTCCATTACTCTCTCGAAGGTGGTGCTAACATTTATTAGGCCAAATGGCATTCTTTGATATGTAAAGGTGCCCCAAGGCATGGTGAAGGCAGTCTTATGCTAGTCTGCTTCACCAACTTCAACTTGATTGTACCTTGAGAAGCCGTCTAACACTAATAACATCTCTGAACTAGTCACTATCTAAATAACTTGATCCATGATGGGCAATGGGTAATTATCTTTTAAGGAGGATTGATTCAAATTTTTAAAGTCCACGTAGAGGTGAATTTTGCCATTCTTTTTTCTCATAGGAACTATGTTTGCAATCCATGTGGAATGATGGATTGGGAAAATTATTCTAGTGTTCAACATTTTTTGTATTTTAGATAGAATAGTACCTAATATCTTTGGATTGTACTGCCTAGATTTTTGCTTGTAAGGTACTGAGTCACTCTTGAGAGGAATTTTATGGCAAATTTTTTTAGGCCTGAGTGATTTTAGATCATCATAGGAGTATGCCAAAACATCCATGTACTAGTGGAGTAGAGTAGTAAACTTGAAATTTTGTTTTAGAGTGCAACACTTCCCAATGTTCACCATCTTGGGATTTTCTTTGGTACCAAAATTTATTTGATCAAACTCCTGGGAGGAGCTTGAATCCATTTGTTGCTATTTGATGAACCTATCGTGCTTGTCAAATAGTTTCTTAAGGGAAACCAATTCTTCAAGAATTTTATTCCCTTTAAGTTGCAGGAATTCTTCATCTACATCTAAACTTGATTCAGGGGATGGTTCAAGTTTCTGAGGCTCACTGCCTTCATAGTGAAGCTGTTCAAAGCTATCTTTTTGTTCCAGAAAGGTGATGATTTGGTTATCACCATTGAACACTTGCCAATGATTGGCATTGTTAGGCACACTTGGTCGAAAGACCAGTTCGATAGTGTACTTGTCTCCTTTAAAATTTGGGTGAGGAACCAAAAGAGTTTTATAAATAGATAATGCATCAGCTTGATCATTAAATTCCTTGGGCACTACAGAGATACTGAAAGCGTCAAAGCTTTCAATTTGATCCCAAACCAGATTATGGTAGTGGCACAATCTCTCATTTTTGGTTTGGTACAGGTTCTTCACCTGCCAAACCACTAGCTCAACATCTCTTTTGGCATGAAGGAGCTTGATGCCCTTGTCTTGAATGGCCTTCAATATAAGTAGTAGAGATTCATACTCAGTAGTGTTATTGGTGTTGCTAAATTGCAACTTGTATGAAGAAGGAAAAATATCTCCTTGAGGAGATATCAACACAATCTCAGCTCTTAAACTGGTAGAGGAATAACTACCATCAAATTCTAGTATTCATACGCTATCAAGAACTATTTTTACCTTAGGTTTTTCTTTGTTTGGAGGGGAGGATTCTTCTGCACTTCTACTGCATTCTACCACTCTTTTTGCTATTTCGTCTGAACCAATTTTTAGATTGTCATTTTTAGAAGTTTCATCAGTCGCCACATGAACCTCCTCTGTGGATAAGAAATAATTACCCATGCCTGAAGACTCAAACATAATTTGAGCTTCAGGTGCTGATGTTTTAGTGATAATGTATTTTGCCTCCTTCTTAGGGAGCAACCTCTACATGAATCTTTTAACTGGGATCCTTGCTTCAGATAGGTCCATACTTAACTTGCCACCAACATCTTTGCAAAAAAATTTCCCAAGGAGGATGCCGTATGAGGCTGGGATGTCTACCACAAGGACTGTCATCTTAATTCTCTTGTCTGAGAATGCTGCAAATGCAAATTGGGCATCCTTGATTTGTCCCAGTAGTGGCACTTGTTTGTTCTCCATCGAGAAACATCTCTCAAATGTCTTGGTCAGTGTGAGACCAAGAGATTTTGCCACTTTGGTAGGCATGACATTGTCAGACGCACTTGAGTCTATGATGCAATTGTTCAACTGGTGTCATTTATCAGCAGGCAGACATAAAATGGTTCTATCCTCCCTAGAGTAGTAGGAGGAACAATGACAAGATTATTCTGGATGGATGTGGGAGTCACCTTTGGAGCAGCTAGTCTTGCAGGGATGATTTTATTCTTTACACATTGAACCAACTTATCCAACTACTCAGGATTGGATTGCAAGAATTTAAATTTAGACATTTGAATTTTAGTTTTCTTGACATGGTCAACTATGTCAAACATTTAAAATGAATTAGGAATAGGGAAAGACAGTTCATCTTTTTGGTTTTTAGGGGGGGAGGATTTATCTATGAAATTGAAGTTGAAGGTGAAGGTGTACTTGAGGTACTTACTTCTTTAGCACTCACTGGGTCCTTTGGCTGGAAAGGTAGAGTGGTTCCCCTCTTAGCAATTGAAATTTATAGTTGAGGTCACTCCTCTATTTTTTTCTTATCATCTTGTTGGGCTGACTGATTCTTGGACTGGGTGAATACAACATATGATCCATTAACTGCTTTACCTTCACTTTTGGGTTCACCCTGGTAATTCAAGAAACTGATGTTAGAGTCACTAGCTAATTCTTCTCTCTTTGTGAAGATATTAACATCATCTTTTGGGTTTAACTCAGGCTAGAAGGATAAATCTGATTCTACTTCAAGATATCCAATTGTTAAATTGGTTGGAAGTGCTTCAATAGCAAGTTTCCCCTATGGGGGAGGAAGGCGATTTAGCTACCCTTGATTCTTGGCAACATTGCCTTGGTATGACTAATTGGGGAATGTCCTCCTTGGTATGTATTTGTATGAAGGAGCAAAAGACATCCCTTGTGCCATTTGCTTTCTGAGATCCAACAACTCATTTGCCAACTTTTACACCATTGGATCAGTGGTGCCTGTAGATGGATATTTAGAGGATGAAGAAGATTTACCTCTATTAGGATTTATCCTTATCTTTCCTGCCAAGAAAGGTCATCTTCCACCTTAGTATCCAAATATTGAGCAGCATCAAGGTCTATCTGGGCAAGCCTGTCTCAATAGGAAAGTCAATTCAAGTAGCTGAGAATTGATGAAAAAACATTTAAGATTCTCAGGTGTTGGATGAGCAATTGTAGGAATCCTATTCCTCAGCTTGTCAAATTTGGCTATGAAATCCCTCATAGGTTCATGAGGTTCTTTCTTCATTTATGTGAGCTAAGCTAGCAGGGCATGTCATCATCTGTAGGCTTGAACCTAGCTTCAAATTTAGCTTTAAGAGTGTTCCAATCAGTCACTAATTGAGCCTGTAGGTGATAAAACTAGTCTGCAGCAACACCTTGTAACATCTCTATGAACAAACTGACTATAACATCCTCATACTCCACACCTATCATGCCACAGGCTATGCTGAAGGCTGCAATATATTCATCAGGATGAACTCTCCCATCACCAAATAATTTGGGTAAATTCTTCCTTAAACTGCATGGTAGCTCATGTAGAGGTGGAGTTAAATTGAGTGGGCCAAAAGAGTTACCCCAAGGGCCTTGAATTTCCATGATTTGATTATGGAAAGGGGGGATAACAAATCTGGGTGGAGTATGTATAGGCAAAGCTCTGCTAACATCTGGAAAAAGAAGCTCTACCTTGTATTGGTGACCTGGTATTGGTAGGAGGAAGACTCCTAGTTCATTGAACTTAAATTTATGGAGGAAACAAATCAAAATTGCCCTGATTGACCAACTCAGAGATAGGGTCAACAACACCTTGAGCTCTCTGGCTTCTCGTATAGCATGGAGTTTCTAGATTGTAGAATAAAAATGGAAAAAGACTGGCCTTGCTTCAGCTTGAAGCTTGAGGCTTCAAACTGCACGTTCTTCCCTAGTGGACTCACCAAAAATTGTTGGGTGAATATTTTGTCACCAACTAACTGATGGAAAAAATAGGTTATTTCAACCACAACATAAGGAGATTGGTCAGCCAAGTGTGCAAGTTTACTACATCAAAAGGGGAAAAATCTCTCCTCTCATCAAGGTGAGGTTCCCTATAACTATGAGGAGCTATATACTATATATATATGTAGAAAATAACACTCAAGGGTAGGACTACACCATCCATCTCTCTTTTTTTAGAGATGATGTTCATAGACAAAGGAGAAATCTTATTGAAAACACTGAAGGCACTTCTCTTCTTTTAGAAGTATTCTACAATAGACAACAGGAGTTCTTTCTGATAGGTAACTGATAAGTAAATGTAACAAGGTGCAATAATCAATAGAATGAGGTGTATCATAAAGTCTTCACCTCAACTTCCAAAGAGTGAAATACGAAGGACAATGAGGGCACAAAGTCATCCCAAAGCCCTTTACATAGAAACAAAAAATAGACAAACACACTAAAGACAATTATGGCAGCACAAAGTCTTCCCACAATTGGCTTCAGAACACCTTCCTGATTACTTCCCCTAGTTTTGCTTATTTAATTAAATGAACAAGACTACATCTAAGAAATAGACATAAGAAAAATCCCCTAAATAATAAAAGTTATTATAGCACAAAGTCTGGAAGTAACCTGCTTTCTCATTCATATAACAAAATATGATTAACAATCTGAGCTCAAAGTCTCAGTAATATTCTTCAATTGGGCAAAGTTTTGCTTTTGATAACCAAAAGATCTCTCCTACATAAAATAGGAGATTACAATATATAAAAGCCAAGAAAGGCTTGGCACTTTGTTTCATGGAATGGCTTATGCTGCATTTAATGCCTTGAATGCATTTTTGATTTTGTCAAGGGGCCATGCTGGAACAAGGCATTAGTCTTGACTTTAGTGTATCGAAACATCTCGAATGTCTTCTCCTCAGCATGGGTCATCTGGTCTTTTTCCAAATATGTACGCGGCTGTCCCCTCATTTTTATTCAAAGAGAGAAAAATAGACTGCACCTTTTAATGTTTGCAAGCTCAGATGTCTAGTTGGTGGATTGTTCCACCTACTGAAAATAACTCCTACATAGATATTTTTGGTCTTTCTTTATTTCTTTGTTGTATTTTGTCCTTTTTTGTGTGATCTGAGCTCTTAGGCTATCTCCTTTCTTTTCTGTAGGCTCTTTCAACTTCTTCTTCAGCTGGTCACTTAGTTTGTTCTTCAGGTTCCATGCCACATTTGAAAATTAGTAGATATTTCATTACTTTGAATTTGACATCTATGGGGACATCACTGGTTGCTGGTTGCTTGAACCACATTAAACCTTGAACCTTTAAAACATGAGAGTTCATTGGCTCAATGGTTTGAGTGGTCTTATTGGCTCCTTGGTTTAATCACTTCTTTGGTTCATTCACTTTCCTGGTTCATTCACCTTCTTGCCTCTTTGGTTGAAGCTTCCTCGAACCTTTGAACCAATTTGGTTCAAAGTTCATCGATTCATTCTCTTTCTCAAAATATTTTGTTTTTCTAAGTCTCTTGAGCTTTGAAATTCCTTTGGATTTATGTCTTTGGAACCCCCTGAAGGGAAGGTGTCCCTTCGAGCCATGAGAAAGGTCCATTTTATGGTTTCTGAGAGTCCCCCACAAGGGTACCTACCTTTCAGGGTCTTTCAGGTGGCCTTCTTTTGTAAATCCTTTAGACAAAATGTTTGAAAGAATTCCTTCAGACATTTTATCTGAAAGAAATATTCCTTTGCTTTTGCCACTTTTTGTCGGGCCTTTAAACATTCCTTCAGACAAAATGTCCAAAGGAATTCCTTCAGACATTTTGTCTGAAGGATTTCACTTGTAAAATTCCACCATGGAAAATCTTTCTGAAAGATATCTTTTTGTTCCTTTTGCCCTTTGTAAGGGAACTTGTCCTTCAGGGTTTGGGACACCTTCCTTTGAACCTTATAATTAAACCAACTAATTAAACCAACAATGGTTCAACGGTTCAATAGTTTAATGGTTCAATACTGTGTTCTACGCATTTAATTGACCGTTTTAACCAACTGCTTTGAACCAATCTCGTTGAACCTTTGAACTCTTTTGGTGCAAGGTTCAACGATTCAATGGTTTAATCTTTTTTCTTTTTGTTAAGTCTATTAAGCTATTGAACTTGCCAAAGCGGTTGAACTTTGAACTTTTGCCGAAGTGCTTAACTCTTTAAGTTTGCCGATGTCATTGAACCTTTGAACCTGTTGAACCTTTGAACTTTTGGAGGTGGGGTTTAATGATTCGATGGTTCATTCCATTTGTTTGAAGCCTATCGATGGACCTTTTGGTTGAACTGAGGCATTGAACCAACCTTGAAATTGCTTAAGTGTTGGGAACTTGTTTATTTGTGAGAGCTCACCTGTTGAGGTCATTGAACTTGTTGAACTTGTGAGTCCCTTGGCTGAAAAAGCTCAAATAATCAAATAAATTTCAGTACTCAGAACATTTTTTGAGAAGGGGAGAGAGAATTTTGGCCTGTAGGACCTAAATAGTTCATATGTTGTCCCCAAAAATGAGTGACATATGTTGGAAACAATAGGGACAATGGCTTTGGAAGCTCTTGGCACCTGTAAAGCATGGGTGTTTGGAGGTCTTGGCTATGAACTCTATCTTTATTACTAGTTGTTACCTTGATATGGATAATATTCCCTTGGTATGTAGGGTTATATGGCTGAAAAGGTTTTTAGTTTTGGGCTTGCTACCTTTTCATTGCCACTAACTCATTTCCAAAGCTCTTAAGTAATAAATTTACCTCATATAGATCATTCAGAGGAATGAGAGTTAAAACATTTGCCTTGTTCGTAGAATAAATTGGAGCAAGTGCAAGTGGGGGAATAGGGGCTATTTATAGAAATAGAGGCATTAATGATTTTAGTGTAATTTTTCCACTTGGATTAAATAATTTTATGCCCTTATTGCAATATCATAAGCTACAGGAAGTGTGGTACCACCCATTGACTGAATCATTACAACTATATCACTATTAAGGGATTTTAGGTAATACAAGAAAAAATATTTATAGTGGGTTTAACCAAGATTGGGATCATATTCTAGGTCTTCTAGAAATGATAATTAAAGTTAGTCATTTGCTCATGAGGAGCTTGTTGAGTGGTAGTTAATTATTTAACCAAGGAAAGGTGATCACTCTTGTCCTCAAAATAGGTTCACATCACAATGCCTAACTCATCCCAAACTCAAATTGAGGTGGGAGTAAGGCCTCTATACCATTGTAAAGCTTTCCCCTTGAAAGAGGAGACTAGGAGTCTAATTGAAACATTGTCTTGGACCACGTTATAAATTAAATAGAGGTTAGTAATATCTTGTATGTGTTCTAAAGCAGTGGTAGAGGTTTCAACAGTAAAATATGGTAGCATTTTTAAGGTTGAGACTGGTATATCATCATGCTGGGCCAAAATGAGTGGACTGTCTATATTGAAAGCCATTAAATTTTGATTTCTAGCCATTATGGGAGGTATAACACTGATAGGAGTTACCAAAGGGGATGGGAATAAAACCATAGGATATACCTTAGGCTGAGGGGTGACTACTTTTGATCTCCTTTTAGATAGAAATGAAAATTTTAAAAAATCATCCCTCTTACCTTTAGTAGATGATCTTGTTGGTTTGTTTGGCATACATCACCTTGAAATCATGAGTTCGTAAGCTAGTGGAGTTGCCAAGAGATTTGGTATTTACATGAAACTCGTACAATGCTCACTGAGAATAACATCAATATCTATGTAATTTTTAGGTCCCATTGGGTGTGCCAAAACCTATTATCACATAGGATTACACCTATCTTGATTATGTAGCTTGTTGTACAAGTGCCTAATGATATAATGGAAACACCTCCAAAGTTGTAGGACATTGTAAATTTGAGGTTAATCTCTAGAGAAGGCCAGCTTCCTTTCACTAAATCTGATGCAAACTGATAAAATACTAGTTTTATGGAAAACTCACTCTTTAGTGCTTTTTAGATCCTAAACTAGGGTTTTGATAGGAAAAGGTTTGAAGAATCAAAATTTGTAGAAAACTAAAAATATGGTGATTTCATCAAATATTTTAAAGTGGATCTAGATGCTTGCTTGACAAACACAATAGAGCAAAAAATAGATTGAATTTATTTTAAGCACATAATCATGCAAATTTAGAAATTAGAGGTAGTATTTTAGCTATTTTTAGAAAAAGGGAAAAAGATATTTATTTAAAACAATATTATCAAGAGGGTAAAATACCACAGATGAATTTTATTGAGACTAAAATAAAAGACAAAGCTTCCACAAAAAATCAAATAACTTGCACAACATAGAGATTCTAGAGACCAGAAAAGCAAAACTTAAACTTTATTTCTCTCCAAATGTTACAAATTATAGTAAATACATTCAAAATATAGAAATATATAACTAACAAAAAAAGAGAGATTGGGCGATATGGTCTACCCGTATTTATACAAAATATGCCATATAAGACATGTAGTTGTTGAAACTTAAACACTCAATTCAGAAGATTATGTAGATCTGAAAATATTCATGTAAAAAGAGGTGAGTTCTTCTATTTATGATGTTTTAGAATTGTGGAATGGATTGGACATAACATGCATGAGTTGGGTGTGATCTTGGGTGTAGCATGGTGTGGCTATAACTGAAGATCTTCATACAAGGCTTCTCCACCTGATAGTGACTAAAAATATCTCTCCATGCAAGAAGTGGTGCCTAGAATAGTACTTGGATTTTATAAATAAAAGATAACATTGGAATAAATTTCAAGTTTATTTTTATGCAAACCCTAACATGCAAAATCTAAAGTGAAAATTTTACAACTTCTAAGTCTTTATCACTTTTTGCCAAAAAGGAATCGTGTAATTTACACTTCATGACTTTGCACCTTTTTAACAATTTTTATTAATCAAAATGGAAAGTGAAATTTTCACTAATGTTTTTTTCAACTTTCACATTCAAGAAATATAAAGTGTAAAAATATGTCTCTCTCTTTCTCAAAAGAGTTATAAAAAATATAGCTGTACTTTTGCAATTACAATTTGCAATATCTTTGAAATGAAATTACACATGATAGTAATATTTGAAAATATTCAAAAGAGAGGAAAAATTAAGTGATGTTAGAATATCCTCATCTTTCTTATCATTCTATGCCCATAGCTTTTTGTGTGTGTGTCAAAGGCCTTGAATATTTCTTGTATCTGATTTGCAGCTGGCCCATAAGAATAAATGTTGGAGGTTGCACAATTTACTTGGACATCAAACAATTCCCTTATGAAAGTTATTATGCCCTACATTTTAGTTCTCATATGATCAATTACTTTCTCATACTTGATGAACTTGTGAATGGAATTTAAGATAAAGACCATGTCTTTCATAGACTCCTTGTCAACCATTGCCTTAAAATAATTTTGAACCTATTCTACCTAAAGGAGATTGTTGGCATCATCTATTGGTTAGAATGACATTAAATTCATCATTCCATAAATCTTGTATAGCACATCAATTGCCTTGTTATGAGCCTCCTTTGCTCACTCCACAAAATATTTCAGTACTCTTATCCAAAATTGAGCAGCCCTGTGTAGTTTCTCATGCTTGGAATAATCCTTCATTATTTTCTCAACATTGAGGGTATTAATGTCAATTGATTTTATGGCTGTTAATTTGGGATGGTATATATTTAAGACCTAAATTTATCCTTCATAGTTGTTAATCTATTCCTTCAAAATTTATTTCCTCTCCATGATGAATCCATGATGCTTCATCATGGCTACAAGAATTCTATTACCTTTTGTGATCAGTTCCTTAGACCATTCTTTTGTAGCCCTTCCCATGTGAGTGATTTATCACACAAAATCAATTGTAGCTTGATATAGACTAATTGGATACACTACCTATAGTTATTATGATGTTTCACCAGGCTTTATAAATTGGTTGAGTGCTTCGATCAACTAATCAACCTTCCTTTTAAGCTCATCCTTGGTGGATTTATCATGGTCAGTTCTCTAGAAGAGAGAGTTGATACTCAACTGCACATCATGATTGAGACCTTATCTTATCTTTCGACCAAGGTGTATATGATAAACTTGATAATTCTACTACCATAAGATCTTCTTTTGATTTGTCTGATAGAGGAAATACAATTTCAACATATCTCTCTCCCTTATCATCGATGCATGCCCTCAAAAGGGTCCTAGGAGTGGGCTTTGATTTCTTATTGACTTTTGACATGTTGAAGTCTAAAGTGCTAGGATTAATCATTGTTTTACAATTTTTACCCACTAATTAGGCTAACCAATTAGGGATAACCTTCTGTTGATCTAACATGATCACCAAAAAATCCACAGCTAATGTAGCTGCACTAACTGATACTGTGACCAAGGGAGACTCCTGGGAAGATGATACCATTGGTTTTTTAGGAGGTACCTGTGAGGGTCTAACCTCACAATAGTTTTCAAACTAATATCTATACTAAGTGTTTAGGTTGTTCAAACCTCAACTGATGGTATAGATGAAACAATGGAAATGGGGGAAGTGAAAACAATAGAAGGAAGTGTGCCTACTGGGGGAGTGGAGGATGGTACATATATAGAGGTTATGAATTTAGGAACCAATGGAAGGGTGGAAACTAAAACACTGAATGTGTCAATTAGGTGTGTAGGACCACTCAGGGTTGGTGATGTGAAAATAGTGGGTTGAGATGAAGGAGAAATGATACTTACCCTAGGGGTTGAGGTGTCTTAAAAAATTGTAGTCAAGATGACTGACTCCATGGTAATGTAATGTTGGGTGGTGTTGGGAATTAATGGTGATGAAATGGAAGGAATTATAAATGGAATAGAAAGTGGGGGTGGATCAAATGGGGAAGGTGAAGTAGGAGGATAGGAAAGTGAAGTGGAAACTTAAACTGCCATTATAAGGGGACCTTGAGTGTCCACTTGACTCATTTTTTATGATTACACTTGGATTATTAAGGTGAGTGGAGTGGTAGATGAAGTGGGGACAAGTAGAGGGGTTGACACTAGAGGTGGAGGAGATGAAACCTATGGATCAAGGGGAACCTAAGATCCTTGAGTAGTAAAGACAACTGGTGGAGGTGTTGAAACCCCTTATATGATATGTGTAGAATAAGGGGGAGTAGTGGAAATAGGAGCTAATGATATAAGATTTGAAGTTGTGGAACCTTGTGTTTCTACTATGTTCTTAGCTAAAAGATCAATAGGTTCATTTGTAGCTTCTCCTTACCTGATAGATTCCCCTTTTCTTGCCTTTATCTTTTCCCTCTTTTTTCCTTTGTTGGGATCCTTTGATGATTCATCAGGGCCCTCTTCTAAAGGAGTGACACCTCCTACTTTGAGATTTTGGAGCTTCTCCTTAACCCCTATTGTTTCTCTTATGACTTACAATCCTTTGCTCCTTAGCCAATTGATAGTTATGTTGATCACCAAGGCTATTCTATTAAATAGTGATAAAGATTCAAAAAATGACCACCTTATTGGTGGTAGAGGTTTGGCAATGATATGTGTGAGGTAGATGGGATCTACTCTAGAGTTTTCATTTACCAAGTCATTAGGGACTAGTGCTAGATCATAGTCCCTTATTTTTTGTAGGGAAATTATAGAATATTCCCTCGTTCTAAACATTTATTCATCATCATAGTCTTCCATAAAATATTTATAATATGGCACATGTTAATATGGACCATAGTCTAGACTCTAGGGTCCTCAATGTTACTTGGCACATCTCTACCTCCATAATTTTGTCCTTCAAAAGAGATTGACATGTATAAAAAACAATATAAATAGGGAAATGTCTCCTTGCCTTGTGTCTATCTAAAAGGAGGTTATGTGTATCCACCAACTACCTAACCAACTCCAAAAATACCCATTTATCACTTACATATCAAGGAATTATGTAAGTACAACCTCTAAATATAGCTCCCTAGATGTAAGAATAGGTGGGGAACTGTATAAAGAAGGATCCCCATTTGGTAATCTCATATTTTATTGCTTGGGAGAACCTTATCTTCCCAAGCTCTTGATCAAACATGATGATGATTCTATAAATAAAAGCATCATTAACTCTCCTAAATTGTTGTCTACTAGCCTGTAATGTGAGATCATGGTAGTAGTTGTAGAATCTAACTATCTCTTCAAGAACTATATTTAGGCCTAGGAAAAATCTTCCTTTAGCTAAGATATAGATAATGTATGATGTCATATAAAATTTATTGATCATTTAAAATTCCACCAACTAGTTATAGAGGGAATCACTTATTAGTTGAGCCCAATGTATCTGATGCTTATTCTCTCTGATGATCCAAATATTCTGGTACATCTAGTCTTGACAACACTTGGCATCAAGATTGCTAATGACTCTGTGTATTAGTGTTATGATATCTCCCACCTCCTCTATAAAATCAGATCTATACATAGTCTTGGGAAATCTAGTGGAGGATTGCTTGGGAGTCTTGAGCCATTATTTGTTGATAATATTTTGACATTCATCTTTATTATCCTCATAAAACTATGAAGATGTTTTTGGATTTATATCTAAATAAATCTCAAACTTAGGGATGACAAACACTATGTCGATGAAGTCAGGATCAAGATTTAGAACTTTTTCCCCTTTCTTAGTGAAGATTTGTTTCCTATCAGGGTCATAATGTTGAGCCATTGTGAGGATAAAATAAGGGATTTGAATAGAAATTAAAAAGACTATAGCTTGTGGTAAAACATAGTCATAGATAATCTATATCTAATCACTTTTAAAATCTACACCTATCCTAGCCCAAAAATCTCCTAGGTCAATGTGACCTAAATCTATATATGTTATCTCTACCATATTGGATAACAATCAAGAAGTCACTCTAGGGACCTTAGATTTGAAATTCATTTCCTTGGGAGGCATGGAAACTAAAGTTATTGCTTCTGAGAAACCAATTATGAAAATTGATGGAACTTGTAGGTGTTTAAATCACTTGTGTTCTCTGGTAGAACCTAGTGGTGTTCAAAGCATGTCTAGTGTTAGTAGTGATTGAGGGCTAAGAAATATTTGATGGAGGTGGGACATGATTAGAGCAGGTCCACTCTCCATGGTGCACTAGAATTCAATGGGGTTTGAAGGTGCTTGAGGCATGGGAGATCTCCAATGGAAGTGGGAGGTGCTTAGAGCACGTTCACTCTTTGTAAAAGCGATGGGGAATCTTGTAAGGAATATTCATTATTTGAAAGGAAGTATATACTTGGGAATGTTTTTTAGCTTTGGAAAAGCCTTAGATTTTGAGTACAAAATCTTGGAGGGAAAATGAAAGGTTTTTCTTGGTTGATGATATTGTAAGGTCAAGAAAATCTTAAAATGAGTCTTTCAAAAATTAAAATCCTGGAGTACCCTAGACTTTCTTAGATCAGATCTAGACATGAAAATACTAAATGACCTATGATTTTACTTTGAGTGGAAGAAACCCTAAATAGACTTTTTTTAATGAAGACCCTAAATTGGAAAGAAAACCTTGATAATTCAAAAGCTTTTTTAAGGAATAGAAACTTAAAGTGGAATGACACAAAGAAAGTACCATTTATGGGTGTAGGTGATGTGGCTTGAAGTTTTTTTTAGTTATGGCTCAAAGTACAAGTTGGTATGCATGAGGCTCAAGATCCAATGATGAGGGCATAGGTGATTCGAGCTCAAAATCATGATTAACACTTAACAAATGATAATACTTTTGCAAAAATAACCTTGTTTTATAGGAAAAATCTTGCAATTAATGCGAGCTCAAGTGGTTGGTGGTAGAGGTTGGACCTACTTGGATCAAGTCAACTTTCCATGGAAAGGTTGGTATTGACAATAATTAGGAATCGATGTGCACTTTTTATGTTTAAAATGTGTAATGTGCTCCTCAAGTTCTACATTATATGAGAAAGGATTTGGTGGGTTAGTGGAAGTTGGACCTACTTGAAGTAGATCCTCTCTCTACAGATAAGATGGTAGTCTTTTGTGAAAGGCATAACCCATGGGGCACTTTGTACATTTGGAATGTGCAAAGTTCACTCAAGATTTTGGGTCCCATGGTATATAAAGTGAGTGTTTGGCAGAACATAGAGATCATGGTGTAATTTGCACATTTACAAATGTGTAATGTGCACTTCAAATTTCATATTCCATAGAAGGGGACTATTAAAGGCTTGGCAAGATCAAGAGCCTATCATGGACTTTTCACATTATGAAAATGTACAAAGTGCATGCCAAGTTTTGGATTCTACCAGATGGGTATATGGTGGGATCCAAAAACCAATATGCATTTTGCATGTTTAAGAATGTGCAAGGTGCATGGTGAGTTTTTTATTCTATGATTTTAGGTTTTGGTGCTTCATAAGATCCTAAACCCATGAAATAATTTACATAAGTTAAAATTGCATCTAGAGTCCCAGATTCCACAGTTTTAGGGAGAGATAGGTTTTTTAAAGGATCTAGGGGTTTTCTCAAAAAACAAAGGGGGTCTCCTTTAGGGTGTTATATGTAATGAGATTTTTGAGATAAAAATCTCAACAATAATTTCCCACCAAAAAAATATAATACATGTTTGATAAAAAAAGGTGGGTGGTATGAGATCACACCTCAAACAATATGCACAACAAGACTCAAATCTAGTCTAAACCTAAGATCAAAGATCAAAAGTGTGCACTATCAAGGCCCAAGTACAACCAAAATAATAGTTACTTGATTATAGGGATGTACCTACAACACTTAACCAAAAACATAAATAACATAACCAAAGACCAAAAATATAGGCCACTGACATAACCAGTATTGTCGAGGGGGGAGGAAGTGATGACAGAATATCATGATTATCTACCAAACCATAACCATGTGGGTGTGTAGTGTCAATTATGGGCTATCAACCATCATTTTATACATCTTATTTTTGGTGATAAGAAGGAAATATGGCCCAAGATAAGCCATGCATTTTCCCTAGACCATCCCATCATGTAGGCACAAAACTAATATGTCCATAGCTAGTTTAGGGTGGTGACCACCTCCTATGCCCTCTATCGGTTGAGATCATTTGACAAGGAGGATACATGGAAAAAATAAAGAAACTGCATGATATGCATTTCCCTATGACTTATTCACTTTGTCTTTGGTCCTTTCCTAGAGACGTTTTCCTAGGATAATTAGGAGCCACTTCGATATCTTTAGGTATTGTCAACAATGTTTTTGATGAGCATAAAGTGCATTTTAAATAGTTTTTGAAAGTTTTGAAAGAGAATAAGGTACTACTCAATGATAAAAATGTGAGTTTTCATAACAATCACTATTTTATTTGGGACATGGTCAGATAAGAGTTTAGAATTGATACAACAAAAGTAAAAAAAACATTCAATGTAACTAACATAAGGAGCTTCATAAGGGTTGTATAGTACTTGAGGAATTTCAATCTATCATTCTCCACAATAGAAACACCTTTGAATTTCATAACAACAAATGGTAAATGTTTTACTTGGGGTAGAAATCAACAAAATAAATGTGTATATTTGAAAGGTAAAATAAAAATACACTAATTTTGGCACTGCCTAGCTTGTAGGAATAATTTGAGGTGGAGATAGATGCAAGTGATTATAATATAGGGTTGTACTATTTCAAGGAGGTAAGGAAATTTATTATCACTCAAAGCTTTTTCATTGGGAAAATTTGAAATATTGCACATATGAGACAAAATTGTATACACTTGTATAAGTGGTTAAAAATAAAATTACTATTTATTATTATAAAAAACCATTGTCCACAGGGATCACCAACTACGTCAATATTTGGAAGCACAATCAAAATTATATCGAAACACTATAAATGGTTGGATTTCTTGAAATAATTGCATTTAGTTATCAAATATAAAATAAGTGTGACTAACAAGTTAGATCATATGTACTCTATACCACATTTTATTTCATGTTTAGGAACTCTAACTTAGATTTAAACATTTTTTCCATTTCCAAGGAGTAAAGAACGCAGAGTTTGAGCTTAAGAACACATAATATATGCAAGAAAATTTTACAATTTGGGAAGTTGTGTTTGAAAATATGAAATAATACAACTAATGAGGGAGGCTCATACTTCAAAGTTTATTGGTCACTTTAGTGTGGAAACGACCATTGCACATTTGAAAAGGCATGTGTTGCACCCAAAATTTTTAGACGATGTTGCAAAATTCATAAGAGGATGTGTTTTGTGTAGCATAAATAAGTCAAGTAATAGAAATTTTGGGGTTGTATACACTATTACTAGTTCATTTTAGATCATGAGAAAGCAATTTCATTTATTTTTAAGGAGATTTTCCCATACCAAAGAAAGGACTTGATTACTTATAGACCTGTATAACAAAGTATTTGTACTCATTCCATGCAAAAAGACTTTTTAGGGTAATGGTGTGCTGATTTATTTTTCACTAATGTTTGGGTTCACTTTGGCTTGCCTAGTTCTATCCTTGCATGAATGGATTCATGGTTCTTTAGTAAATTTTAGACCACATTTTATGAGAGAAAAAATAAAAGGTTAAAGAGGCTAATCATTTTTCATCCACAAACAATTTTCCAATTTGAAGTAAATAAACTCATATGGTTCCAAGAAAGCTTAAGCACTTGAAATTTCATCATTTCTAAGATTTTCATTGTTTGGGATCTATGTTCAACCCAATTATTGAGATTTTTTATAAATATACCCTTTAGTGTGTCATGTAAAAAATCTACTATGAAATTTGGAGTTATAGTATGTATGTCCATTTAATTAAAGTATTAGAGTGAATTATAGAAACAAGTGGGAAAGGCAAACATAGGGGATAATTACTGTAGTGTTGTAAAATTCCCACAATTTTCTTGGATGCCTCATCAAATCATATACACCTTATAAATATGGCATGGAGATAACACTTGAGATGATCAGGAAAAAATCCAATCTTATAGAGTTTTCTCACATAAGGTTTTCAAGGGTTTGTAGTTTTTTCCTTGTTATCAATTCATGCTATGAAACCACTATAATAATTTCAACACTTAAGCATCATAATTTTAATTATTTTTCTTACTAACCATATTTTTTTAGATTGGTCTCAGGGTTGATTGGACCCTTGCCTAATTGATTTTGACCAGAGCTATGAACCAGTCTAAGACACAATCGGAGGCCCAAATTCCCAAGTGGTCAATGCCATATCTATTAGATTTGGCCAAATTTACCAATAACAACCACAACCAGCCCAAAAATACTAATAGTCATTAATGGTTCACACCAAAAATAGCCACATCTAGCCCTATAATACCAATGATGGCCACATCTGACCTCATATACCATTGTGATATTTGAACTTGGGTGGGGCTTGAAATAACTAAGCCACTTTACCAACTCACCCACATCTCATCCATTTTTTTATAAGAATAAAAAATGTAATTTAGTTGATTAGATATCCATAAATTAAGATTAATGTTGTTGATTTAGGAACAAAATATCGATGCAAATTATAGATCATGATCGAAGTAGGTAAGTGCTCTTTCTTGAGTTAACACCACAACATTATTGTCAATGGTGTTCTCAAACTCCATTAATAGTGAAATTAATTTTTTGTTCACTAATGTTTGGGTTTAATTTTACTTGTATAGTTTTATCATTGCAAAGAGGGATTCATGGTGCTTGGGAAAATTGTGGACCAAATTATCAAAGAATGGACACAATTAGTGATCAAAATTAAACCCTCCCTATCACTTAAAATGGGTTCAAACCTATCCAAGAAGTAAAATTAAAAAACTAGTCATTTAAAAAAAAAAAAGAATTCACTTGTCATTTATGGAGGGAAACAAATTTTATGAAATTTCAAAAGAAGGATATAGTTGGGAAGGAGACATCATAATATTCTAGGTGTTTATTAGTTTGAGACTAATGCCCATAAAAAGTTAGTGCAAAAAATATATTAATGTGTGTACTCATAATAATCTAATTTCACACCGATGAATCAATTTGTTGGTTAATGTGTGCATTCATAATAATTTTATTTCATAATAATCAATCAATTTGTTAGCTAATGTGTGTACTCAAAATAATTTAAACCCAAAATAATCAATGTGAATGTAAGTAATTATGAATATAAACTACCCTCTTCCCTCCATCATTTCCTATTGCAAATATTAATCCAACCATCTTTTTTGTTCTTTGGAGTCAACTTGTGGGAATAAAATTGGGCACCCTAGGACACTATATCAAGCTCCTATAATTTGATGCAACACTAAATCATCTCTCAAGTTGTGGGTAACTTGTAGGAGAGATGAATCTCTAGGATTGAAAGGGCTAGCTTCCTACATTATTCTTTAAATAATTATCACCTAATCTAATACTTGTTCATGAAAAGAGTTAAAAGGAACTAAAATGAATCTAATTACTATGGTGATGCACTAAACTAGTTGATCACTCACACACACATTGACTAGTACACTAAATATAACAAGACAACATGAACATACACTAGTCTCATAAGAGCCTATTGTATCAATGTTTTATAGAGGGCTAAAGTATAGTGTGATTGAAGGGGAAAATTAGTTCACTTTCAAACTAATAAAATGATATTAATGACACTGACTACAACTTTCAATAGTGAACAAAACTACATGAGGCAAGACAAGAAGGAAAATAAGTCAAGGTGATACACATCTACAGATGACTAGATCAACTAATTGAAACTTATCACTACATGAAGCCATGAAATGAGTTAAAAATTAGTCATATTATTTATCAAAGGTGGTACAAAGTGGTAGCACTTCACCAGACTAGGTGGAGAATGCCATACAATGCCAAAAAGGCCAACTCTTATAGAGTTTGAGAGAGGAAGAGAGAAAAAGAAGTTCAAGAGTCACTTGTACATGTGTCAACTTGATAAAATAAGTTACAAATGCATATAAATGAGGTGGAAGAGAATTCAAGAAATTGATGTGAACATGTGTCCATCCCAAACAAACCTCTTCTCTAAATGTGGTGTAGTATCTTCTCAATCATTCTCTCTTAGAAACTGCGTTCATCACGGGCTTTCTTGAGAATTCCAAAGAAAATTAGGGACAAGTGTCTCATGTGTGTTGAGGAGAGGGAGTTATAAAGATGCCTCCACTTACATTGGAAGTTTTCTTAATCATGGATATTGTCTTGCACAAGCCCAATCATCATCTAAAACCATGATCACTCTCTAATAGGCTTTTCTTGATAATTGACACTAGAATATTCTTATCTCGTTTAACTAATCCATACCAGGGGTCTTGTGACACATGATAGGACACTTCATACACTTGGCTTTATTAGACACATCTTAAAAGGCCTCTAAATTTAGGTTACCACTCTTTTTATTATGTCACTTTGGAGACTATCTAAAGTGAAAGGACTAACAAGGACACTTGTTGGATTTTAAAAGATCTAAAAATGGCATAGGGATTTGGTTCAAGTCCCAAGTTAGCCTCCCAAGTGATTGGTATCCCATGATCATTTTCAAGACCTACAAAATATAAGAAATAGTCAAATAAACTTGTTTTTTTCTTGACTTGTACATATTATATACAATCTATCTCCATGGATCTAATCCTCATGAAGTTTTAAACCACTTCTCTTTATCTCTTAAGTCAAAATTTTCCATTTGGATGCACTTTGAACTTCATATCTTCCATCAGGTCACAAAACAACCTTTCCAAGGGTTTTGAGGTGATTTTGGATCTTAAAATTTGTTCATAAAGAACAAACATTGGAACTATAATGAAATGACATTGAGGGATTCTTAGGGACCCTCTCAAAATTCTCCAATCATCTCTAGGTCCCATGCAAATGGTCATGAAAGTTTTAAACATCTAAAGTTGGCTTTCGAACTCCTTCCTTACATTCTGTGAGGGTCTTAACACACTATACACCAAAAATGGTTTCCTGGTGGATGTCCAAAAAAAATATAAATGTTGAAATATATATTATGATATTATATAAACATGTTACAACTAGTATGTGGTGTCCATTTATCTCAAAACATGAAATGACTCTTCCAAGTATTAGGTTTCACATTAGGTCTAGTCTGCAACTTCATGACTCAGGCTCCTTGTGACCTTACAGACCTCTAAGATATCCTGAAAACTTAATTTCTACCTCCATTAAAGTGTTCCAAATCATTTTAATTATTTACCAAGGCTATAAATAAGAGTGACCTTATATTTGGTGTTTGGCTTGCATGTTGCCTTACTAGGTTTATTTGTAAACCTTCTTGTCCAAGTCACCCTATTTAGTTTAAAACCCTATATAAAGACTTATCATGTTGAAATGTATGTTTTATATATTATACAACAATAATTCATGGTTATCTTGACCTTTGGCTTATCATTTCATCCCTTTTCCCTTAAAACTATCTCTTCATGCATGGGAAAACTGCCCCTCCTTTGAGACAAAATAGAGAATGATTAACTTATATTATTATGAAATATAAATATTTTAGAGTGTATAATGGTTAATAAATATTATTTTTACCAAATTTGAGATTATAAATCCAAGGATAAGCCCCAAAATTTCCCAATCTCCTAGGCAAGCTTTTGGAGTGAATACTGTCTATAGGGTATGAGGAAATGGACTATGTCTAATATTTGGATACCCTATTTGTAGGTTTTTGAGAATGTTTTGTAATTTTAAAACAATTCATAGGATTATAATTTTATTTACACATCATGACATGAATTGATTCACATTGTTTCTCCCAAAACATCATCAAATATAACCTAATCTGCCTCTTGCATATTTTATTTGTAGTAAGCTTTGTTGTAGGTTGCTATCTTATTTCATGGAACCAACTTGGGGTGTAGGAAAATATATATAGTTCCATATTAGAGTCATATTTTTTTTTATAAATGACTCTATTCTCCATAAATCTTCAAATGCTGATCCTTTGTGTTAACTTGTCAAACCCTACCTGCTAGACAAAGACAAAAACCACTTTGTCCCCTGCCTGTAGGTGTTGATTACAAATGAATTAGGACTTAAATAAATATTTAAAACACTTATTTATACCTAAAAATTAATTAAATATCAGTTTTAACTCATCAATTGACCTTGGTTGGCATTAGCATCATTGAGAGCACTAACTCTAACTCACTACCTATCTTAGTCTGTACAAGCATGTAAGTGGTGATTTAGGGCTAAATGAGGTGTTTATGATGTTTTTTGGACCTCCAATGATTCCCATAAGATGTAAAAATGTTTTTTTAAATTATCATATGCCTTAAATACCCCTTAAACATCCTCATAACCTAAAGAAGTTCATTGTCTGCTCCTGCTTAGGTGTAGGTCCATTTTCCTTGCCTGAGTATTGAACCCTGTAGGTGCTCATAAGTAAAAGGAAATACTTGATACATCATGAATTAACTTGGAATATCAAAATATTAATTAATCATTCATTTACAACTATGAAAACAATCTAAACCTGTCTACATAAGAAGAGACCTTTTCTAAGCTTGAAACTCCATTTTGGCTGTATCTTATCATGGCTTCAAATAGACTTTGATGATGATGTTTAGAGGTTTTATTGGAGTTTTAGAAAATATATAACACCTTCCCATGTTTATAATTACCTTGAAATGGGATAAATGCCACTCAAAACACCAAGATGACAAAAAAACTCACTGTCTAATTTGCCTGGCTATAAGTGCCAATTCCTAGGCCTATGTACAGACATGGGATAGGTTTAAGAGTCAAAACAAGGCACAAAACCGTAAAATTTGATCCTTTTATTCATTAATGAATTTTTAGGTCCATGATAATAATTTAATCATGAAAATAATTCATGGTTACTTGCTCAAGGTGTCAAAAACACTTCACATCTTCACAATCTTGTAGATGTCATTGACATAATTTAGTATGTTCTGAGGTACTTTTGGAGCTCTTGAACACCTTCATCTTTTGTTAATTGCCCCCTATTTTTGAAAGGTAATTTTATATGGTAAGGGATACTAAATGGACTAGGTTATATGTCTTGGGCATCATCTACACCCTATTTTAGGTTGATCCTAAAAAGCTGCCTACCCTCTATTTGGTTATTTTGGGGAAATGATCCCTGAATACAATATGGAGATATTTTAGGATGTTTATTCCTTTGTTTTCTTACTTAACCCTCCTTTAATTCATTTTATGACCTCTTAGACATTTAATTTTTTTAAGGAAGCTTCAAGTCATGTTTCAAACCTTTGTAGGTGCTTCAATTTCCTGTTTAGGCCACCTGTAGGTGGGAATTTAGATGCATGAGAAAAAAGATCACAAAAATCCATTACAAGGGAACTTGCATGCCTCAATTAATCAAATTAATTCATATTGAATTATTTATAAATAATGTAGAAAATGTACACATTTCCAAAACATTAACATGATGTCATCAAGGCCTATAGGTGGCCTTCTAGATTGTGATATGTAAGTATAAACATGAAAGAGTAAGAATGTGAAAGGACAAGGCCTTAAAACTACCTAAAATACAATTTTCAACATTTTAATAAATAATAAACATCTGGAAACCTTTGAAATCAAACTCAAAACACTCTCTTCAACGCAAACAACCTCCATTCAAGGTACTTGAGATGACTAATCTGTAGCATACACAAGTCTAGAAGGGATTTCTTAGGCACTTGAACTTTCCAAAGCCAATATAACCATATAAATGTCTTGTAAATCATGGAAAAACACCTAAAACAAACAAAATCATCAAACCAAATCAATGAATTCTGAGACAAGTGCAAACAGTGACCCCCTCATGGATACAAGTGCATAAAAAGATGCCTAAGGTGTTAGAAATGGTTCATAGAGGAAAATATTATAATATAATAAATATTTTCATGAAATTTAATTAATCTTAGATACCTATCTACCCACAAAACCATTCTTCCCACCTCCACCTATACGGTCCACACCACATGTTTGAAACTGCTCCTCTTTAGCTTACCAAGACAAGAAGGAAGGAAAATAAGCAAGAAATGAAAATTTTGATGAAATATCTACACTAAAATCATGGAAATGGGTGTATTGAGGTTAAGAGAAACATTTCCCATACTTTTAGATGATGAACTAAAGAAATCTGTACAAGTGCCCAATAGGGCCTAAAACCAAGGAAAAACTACCCTTTTTTGCACATAATTGAATATTTAAATAACCTATGATAGGTCTTGACATATAATAACCTTTTAAATGTTTAAATATCTCTTGGTGACAAATTTTCCTCTTTTTAAGTTCGTACAAGTCATTTATTATGCTAGAAAAGGGGCCAAAAGGCATATTTTGCATATAAAGCATGGTAAAGGACAAATATATGACTTAGAAACACCTAAAGACGCCAAAATGACCATATTATAATATTTATAACATAATTTGAACCTTTTACTGAGTTTAAACTTGGTTGACCAAGTTTGACTTCATTTGACTAGACTAGTACAAGTAGAATGTGCATAGACCAAAGCTAAATGGAGGATAAGTAACACATATAAGATAATAAGAGACCCCATAAGACACATGAAACCTTATTAAAAAATTAAAACATAGTAAGGGTTGACCCAATTTGACTTGGGGTCAAATTTGGTCAACATTCTTGGTGATTCTTAGGGTGGCATGCCAGTTATGCCTAACACCAATTGCCTAGTCCTTCTATTAGGCATGAAGTCATGCATATGGGCACTTAAAATGACTTGAATAGACCTTTTAATCAAGGAAAACAATATGGTTAACCCACACAAACAAAAAAAATACACACACCAAACAAAAGGAAGGAAACACACTTGTGCTATGATTCACTTAGGAAACACAAGACAAATTGAAACAAACACACTCTAATATGTGAAAACTAAATAGAAAGAATTGATCCTCATGGATCAAAAGGATAGTTTTTCATACCATCTTCTTGAAGTGAACTAGAAGAATGTGTAAGCTTACAATTAAGACTTGTCCTTTTTTGTTCAACACCTTACTCACTTCCCATGGTGCTTGCATTGGTTTCATCTGGTACTTCAGCTAAGAACATGTGTTCAGTGAAAACATACTCCTCTTGATTGGTTTGAATGGTAACCATAGCCCTTATTTCAAGTGAGTTTTAATTCATTCTGGACTCATTTTTATCCTCACACTCAACCTCAACTTCTACTGCAAGTGGCTTTCCATCGTCAAGACGATGCTCATTTTGGAAGGTAATATCTCCATCAAACTTTGGTGGTCCTAGTAGGTGGATGCATGGGAGAGGTTCTTAAAAAATTACTACCTTTATTAATACCTTGTATTCTTGTTGAGGTTCTTCATGAATTTGATTAGGTTTAGCTCCAACATTTTCTTCAAAAAAAATCTCAATCTCTTCATGAAGTGAAGATGTATCATTCAAGCTCAATGAAAATTTCTCAAGGTCATCCCAAAATGCCAACTCTTCATGATCAATAGAAAGGACTAGAAGTTCATCAACATTCTTAACAATTTCTTGTGGAACATCATGTTGGATAATGAGTTCTTCTTCTTCATCTTGTGTTGCAAGTTGATCATCATCATCTTCTATGGAGAATGGTAATTCATCAATCCACTCAAGGTCTACTTCTTGTCTTACAACTAAAGTGTCTTCTCCTAAAACCTCTATTTGCTGCTCCATGTCATCAACTTCTTTCTCAAGATCAAAGATAGATCCACTAGGGTGAAGATGTGTGCCAATTATAATCTCTTCATCATATCTTCTTTAGGTATCATCTTTAATATGTTTAAGGAACTCATTGATGGTATCATCATCTTCCAACTCTTGAACAATATTAAGAACAATCAACTGATTCTCAAGTTGTGAAGGCAATAGAGAAGAATTACTAAATGGCAATCCTTCAAGTGATTTTTCAACCTTGTTCACATTCTAAATTTTATGAGGAGTGTGACTATTAGGGGGTATTAAACTAGGATTCACACTTTGTGGCCTTAGAGATGCATTACTTGGAGTCACATGTGCTTCAAGAACATCTCCCAAATCTCTTTTTTTGGCTCTTGTGTTGCTTGCAATTGATGTACTTTGGTTCAACACATAGTTATCTTCCTTTTTAAAGTTCATAAGACCTATACTTTAGCTTCTACCTTCTCCATGAGTATCCCTTTACATGATATTTTATTCTTCTAATGTAAGGTAAGGAGTAGCTCCTTTTTGTGCCACTAAGGCTTGACAACCTCCTACACCATCATACACAAATTGACCTTGAGATTGTCCCCATTGATCCAAATGTTCCTCTCCTTGAAGAAAGCTAGTATGGACTGGAACAACACTCCTTGTGGATGTAATGGAATTATGATTATAGATATTAGGCTACCTATTAAAACCTTGTTGACCTCATCCTCTTCCTTGGTAATTGTATTAGGGTGGAGGTCTATAATTTTGTGAAAGATAATATTGGGGATTGGGTGGAGCACTTTCATGTAATTGAGCTTGTTTAAGCTAAGCTTATAATGACCTAATAATTTCGTATTTATCTATAGCATTATCTACCTTCTTAGGAGTGGTTTTAGAGTTGGCATTGACATTGGGAACTTGTATTAGACTTGGAGCTTCAGATGGATTATGAGACAATAAAGGCATAAAAACTCTTAGGGGTAATATCCTAGCTTGTATAAAACTATTCTCAGGTTTAATATCTATCCCATATGCATCTATTATAGTAACTACTCCCATTGAATACAACATTACTGCCACATCAGTACCAATGGCCTTGAGATAAGTGGGAAATACAAATCTTAGAAGAGGCCTCATGATAGGTGGAAATATATACCATGTCCTTTGAAACCTCTCATTGAAATCCCCCATAGATTCATTGGAACCTATCCTTATCACATTCAGTTGATGGATTAGTGAAGTGTGGTCACTCTTAATATTAAACCTATTCACCAACAACTCTCCAAAGTTATCCCAATTAGTAATGTAACCACCTTCCAATGTCCTATACCAATCAAGTGCTTTACCCTTTAGAGACAAGGCAATTAGTCTAATAGCTATGTTAACTTGAGTGATATTGTGGAAGTTGATTTTTTTTGAAATGTCCCTAATATGATTATATGGGGTAATATGGCCCTCTCTATTGAAGGTAGTTAGAATTTTGGTAGCATTGAGAGGAATAGGATCATAGGCTTGAAGATTAATTGGATTTTGGGTGTTGAAGGTTGGGAAAGCATGTTGTCTAGCCATCTATTCTTCCTCCTCTTGATATTTAATACCTTCTTATTCAAGATGTTGTTCCTCAAGAGGAGATTTAAATAGAGGGACTTGATTGAATGCTCTACTAGAATATGATCTAGTGAAGATCATGAAGTTGATCTACAACTAGAGATTCTGACCTTTTGGAGTCGCCAAATGTTGGATTAGAAACACTTCTACAATCCTTGGGCTTGTCAAGACCATAATTCACCTTGACATGGAAACATTTAGGACCAATGGTCCCATAAAGAATTATATAATTATTGGCATTAAATTGTGCACCCTAAGATACTCTATTAAGCTCCTACAATTTGATGTAACATTGAATCATCTCTCAAGTTGTCAGGAACTTGTAAGAGAGATGAATCTCTAGGATTGAAAGGGATAGCTCCCTGGATTATTATTTAAATTCTTATCACTTAGTCTAATGCTTATTCATGAAAAGAGTTAGAAGGAACTTAAATTAATCTAACTACTATGTGATGCACCAAACTAGTTGATCACTTTCACACACATTCACTAGTTCACTAAGATAACAAGATAACATGAACATACACTAATCTCATAGGATCCTATTGCATCAATGTTTTATATATGGGTAAAGCATAGTGATATTGAAGAGGAAAACTAGTTCACTTTCCAACTCATCAATTTTTATTAATGACACCCACTACAACCTGTAATAGTGAACAAAACTACATGAGGCAAGACAAGAAGGACAAGTCAAGGTGATACACATCTACACTTGACTAGATCAAATAATTAAAATTTAGAACTACATGAATCCATGAAATGAGGTAAAAATCAGTCATATTATTTATCAAAGTCAGTACAAAGTGGCATGGCTTCACCAAAGTAGGTGGAGAATGCCATACAATTCCAAAAAGGCCAACTCTTATAGAGTTGAGAGAGGAAGAGAGAAAAAGAAGTTAACAAGTCACTTTTACATGTGTCAAATTGAGAAAAGTAGTTAAAAATGCATGTAAATGAGGTGGAAGAGAGGTCAAGAAACTGATGTGAACATGTGTCCATCCCAAAGAAGCCTCCTCTTCAAATGTGGCGTAGCATCTTCTCAATCATTCTCTCTTAAAAACTGTCTTCATCATGGGATTTCTTGAGCATTCCAAAGCAAATTATGGAAAAGTGTCTCATGTGTGCTGATGAGATGGAGTTATAAAGAGGCATCCACCTACATTAGAAGTTTTATTAATCATGGATATTCTCTTAGACAAGCCCAATCATCATCTATAACCATGATCACTCTCCAATAGGCTTTTCTTGACAATTGACACTAGCATCTTCATATCTCCTTTAATTTATCCATAATAGGGGTATTATGACACATGGTAGGACACTTCATACACTTGTATTTATTAGACACATATTAAAAGGGATCCATATTTAGGGTACCACTCTTTTCATTATGTCACTTTAGAGACTCGTTGAAGAGAAAGGCTTAGCAAGGACACTTGTTGGCATTTCCAAGATCTGCTGGCATAGGGAGTTGATTCAAGTCCCAAGTTACTGTCACAAGTGATTGGTATCACATGATCATATTTAGGGCCTATAAAACATAATAAATTGTCAAATAAACTTATTTTTTGATTGACCTATATGGATTTCATATAATCTATCTCCATGGATCTGATCATCATGAAGTTTTCAACAACTTCTATTTATCTCTTAGGATCAAATTTAGCCATTTAGATGCATTTTAAAATTCATTTCTTCCATTGGGTCATAAGATAGGGTTTCCAAGGGTTTTGAGGTGATTTTGGGTCTTAACATTTGTTCATAATGAATAGATGTTGGACCTCTGATGAAATGCCATTGAGGGATTCTTAAGGACCCTCTCAAGTTTATCCAATCACCTCCAAGTTCCATGCAAATGGTCATGAAATTTTCAAACATATAAAGTTGGATTTTGAACTCCTTCCTTGCATTATGTGAGGGTATTAGCACATTATAAGACAAAAAATGATTTACTAGTGGATTTACTTACAATCTAAAGGTTGAAACATCTCTGTTCCAATTGATATGTGGTGTCCATTTAGATCAAAGCATGAAATGACTCTTCTAAGTGTTAGGCCTAACATTAGGTCTAGTCTACAACATCATGACTCAAGCTCCTTATGACCTTCTAGACCTTTGAAATAACATAAAAACTTCATTTTTAACTCTATGAAAGTGGTCCAAATTATTTTAATGATTTACCAAGGCTAAAAATAGGAGTGACCTTCTATTTGGGGCTTAGTTTGAAAGTTACCTTACTAGTTCTATCTGCAGACCTTCTTATCCAAGTCACCTTGTTTGGTTTAAAACCCTATATAAAGATTTATAATATTTAAATGGATGTATCCCAAATTATCCATCCATAATTCATGGTTATCTTGACCTTTGGCTTATAATTTCATCCCTTTTCCCTTAAAATTGTCTCTTCATGCATGGGAAAATTGCCCTTCATCTAAGATAAAATAGAGAGGGTTTACCTTGTATTATTATCAAATGTAACTATTTTATAGTGTCTCATTGGTCCTAAATATTATGTGTACTAAATTTTAGCTTCTAAATCCAAGGATAAGCCCCAAACTTTCCCAATCTCCTAGGCAGGCTTTTGGAGTGAATATTGTCTGTAGAGTATGAGGAAATGGACTATGTCTAATCTTTGCAGACCCTATTTTTAGGTTTTTGATTATTTTTTTTACTTTTAAAACCCTTCATAGGATTCTACTTGTATTTACACATCATGACATGAATTGATTCACATTGTTTCTCCCATAACATCATCAAACATAACCTAATTTGCCTCTTGCATATTCTATTTGTAGTAAGCTCTGTTGTAGGTTGATATCTTCTTTCATGAAACCAACTTGGGGTGTAGGAAAATATATATAGGTCCATATTATAGTCATCTAATTTTTTTCTAAAAGACTTTATTCTCCATAAATCTTCAAATGTTGATCCTTTGTGTCAACTTATTAAACCCTACCTACTGGACTAAGATAAAAACCTCTTTGTCTCCTACCTATAGGTGTTGATTTCACATGAATTAGGAATTAAATAAATGTTTTAAAAAATTATTTATACCTCCAACTCAATTACATATGATTTTAAACTCATCAATTGACCTTGGGTGGCATTAGCATCATTGAGATCACTAACTCCAACTCATTGCTTGTCTCAATCCATATAGGCATGTAGGTGGTAAATTAGGGCTAAATGAGGTTTCTATGATGCTATTTGGACCTCCCATGGATCACATAATATTTAATAAGGTTTTTTTCATTATCTTATGCCTTAAATACCTCTTAAACATCCTCATATCCTAAGTAAGTTCATTGTCTACTCCTGCTTAGCTGTAGGTTCATTTTCCTTGCCTAAGTATTGAACCCTGTAGGTGCTCATAAGTTGAATGAAATATTTGATACATCATGAAGAAACTTGGGATCTTGAAATAGTCAATAATAATTCATTTGGAACTATGAACACAATCTAAATCCATCTACACAAGAGGAGACCTTTTCCAAGCTTGAAACTCCATTTTGGTTGCACGTTGTCATGGCTTCAAATGGACTTTGATGATGACATTCAAAGGTTTTATTAGAGATTGAGAAACTATCTAACATCTGAAAATGTTTTTAATTAAATTTAAATGGGATAAATTCCACTTAAAACACCAAGATTATAAGAAAACTCACTAACTTGCCTTGCTATAAGTGCCAATTCCCAAACCTGTGTATGGAGAGGGGATAGGCTTAGGAGTCAAAACAAGGCACACCACCTTCAATTTTGATCCTTATGTTAAAAAATTCATTTTTAGTTCCATAATAATCATTTAATAATTATAGTAATGCATGGTTGATTTCTCAAGGTGTCAAAAACCCTTCACATCTTCATAATCTTGTAGATGTCATTAGCATAATTCAATATGTTCTGAGGTGCTTTTGGAGCTCTTGAACACCTTCCTCTTTTGTCAACTTCCCCCATATTTTATCAAGGTCATTTTATATGTTAAGGGATACTAAATGGACCAGGTTAGATGTCTTGGGAATCATATACACCTTGTTTTAGGCTGATCCTAAAAAGCTACCTGGCCTTTGTTTGGTAATTTTAGGGAAAGGATCCATGAATACAGTATGGAGAAATTTTATCATGTTTATGCCTTTTTTTGATTAATTATCCATCCTATCATGAATTTTTTGACCTATATGACCTATAAATATTTTTAGGAAGCTTCAACTCATGTTTCAAACCTTTGTGGGTGCTCTAATTCCTATTTAGGCCACCTATAGGTGGGAATTTAGATGCATGAGCATAAATATCATGAGACTCCATTAAAAGGGAACTTGAATGCATCCATTAAGTACCTTAATTCATAATGAATTATTTAAAAATAATTAAAAACATGTACACCTTTCCAAAACATTAACATGATGTCATCGGGGCTTGCAGGTGGCCTTCTAGATTGTGATATGCAAGCATAAACATGAAAGAGTAAGAATGTGCAAGGATAAGGCCTTAAAACCACCTCAAATACAATTTTAAACCTTTTAATTAATAATATACATATATAAACCTTTAAAATCAAACTCAAAACACTCTCTTCAATGTGAGCAACCTCCATTCAAGGCACCTAAGATGACTAGTTTGCAGCATACACAACTCTAGAAGGGATTTCTTAGGCACTTGAACTTTCCAAATCCAAGATAAACATGGAAATTTATTTTAAACTATGGAGAAACACTTAAAAAAAACAAAATCATCAAACCAAATGAAATATTTTTGAGACAAGTACAAATAATGACCCCCTCATGGATACAAGTGCATAAAAAGCTTCTTGAGGTGTTAGCAATGGTTCATAAAGGAGAATATGATAATATAATAAATATTTCCATGAAAGTGAATTAAACTTAGATATCTATCCACCCCCAAGACCATTCTTCCCAACTCCACCTGTACGGTCCACACACATGTTTGAAACTGCTCCCTTTTAGCTTACCAAGACAAGAAGGAAGGAAAAGAAGCAAGAAATGAAATTTTTGATTTAATATATAAAATAAAATCATGTAAATGGGTGTAGGGAGGTTAAGATACACATTTAACACGTTTTTAGATGATGAAGAACTCAATATGTTTGTACAAGTGCCGAAAAGGGCGTAAAATCAAGGAAAAACCACCCTTTTTTGTACATAATTGATTATTTAACTGACCTATGATATATATTGAAATATCCTAACATTTTATAGGTTTAAATATCTCTTTGTGACAAATTTTCCTCCTTATAAGTTTGTACAAGTCATTTATTATGCTAGAAAAGTGGCCAAAAGTCATATTTTGCATATAAAGCATGGTAAAGGACAAATATATGACTTAAAAACACATTATGACGCCTAAATAACCATATTATAATATTTATAACATAATTTTAACCTTTGAATAATTTTGAACTTGGTTGACCAACTTTGACTTTGTTTGACTAGACTAGTACAAGGAGAATGCGCTGAGACCAAGGCTAAATGGAGGATAAGTAAGACATATAAGACAATAAGAGACCCCATAAGACACATGAAACCTTATTCAAAAGTTAAAAAATAGTAAGGTTTGACCCAATTTGACTTGTGGTCAAATTTGGTCAACATTCTTGGTGATTCTTAGGGGTGGCATGCTAGTTATGCCTAAGACCAGTTGCCTAGACCTTCTATTAGGCATGAAGTCATGCATATGGGCACATGAAATGACTTGAATAGACCTTTGAATTAAGGAAAACAAGTTTGTTGAACCACACACACAAAAATAAATACACACACCAAATTAAAGGAAGGAAATAGACCTGTGCTATGAATCACTTAGGAAACACAAGACAAATTAAAATAAACACACTCTAATATGTGCAAACTAAATAGAAAGAACTGATCCTCCTGGATCAAAAGGAAAGTTTTTCATAACATATTCTTGAGTTAAACTAGAATAATGTGTAGACTTCCACTTAAGACTTGTCCTTGTTTATTCAACACCTTGCTAACTTCCCATGGTGTTTGCATTGGTTTCATCTGGTTCTTCAGCTAAGAACATGTGTTCAGTGGAAACATACTCTTCTTGATTGGTTTGAATGGTAACCATATCCCTTGGTTCAAGTGATTTTTCATTTATTATGGACTCATTTTTATCCTCACACTCAACCTCAACTTCTATTGCAAGTGGCTTTCCATCGTCAAGACGATGCTCATTTTGGAAGGTAATATCTCCATCAAACTTTGGTGGTCCTAGTAGGTGGATGCATGGGAGAGGTTCTTAAAAAAATACTACCTTTATTAATACCTTGTATTCTTGTTGAGGTTCTTCATGAATTTGATTAGGTTTAGCTCCAACATCTTCTTCAAAAAAAATCTCAATCTCTTCATGAAGTGAAGATGTATCATTCAAGCTCAATGAAAATTTCTCAAGGTCATCCCAAAATGCCAACTCTTCATGATCAATAGAAAGGACTAAAATTTCATCAACATTCTTACTAATTTATTGTGGAACATCATGTTGGCCAATGGGTGCTTCTTCTTCATCTTGTTTTGCAAGTTGATCATCATCATCTTCCATGAAGAATGACAATTCATCAATCCACTCAAGGTCTACTTCTTCTTGTCTTACAACTGAAGTGTCTTTTCCTCAAACCTCTATTTGTTGCTCCATGTCATCAAATCCTTTATCAATCTCAAAGATAAATCCACTAGGGTGAAGAGGTGTGCCAATGATAATATCTTCATCATAGCTTTTCTAGGTATCATCTTTAAAATGTTTAAGGAACTCATTGATGGTAACATCATCTTCCAACTCTTGAACAGTGTTAAGAACAATCTACTAATTTTAAAGTTGTGAAGGCAATAGAGAAGAAGTACTAAATGGAAATCCTTCAAGTGATTTTTCAACCTTGTTCACATTCTAACTTTGTTGAGGATTGTGACTAGTAGGGGGTATTAAACTAGGATTCATACTTTGTGGCCTTAGAGATGCATTACTTTGAGTCACATGTGCTTCGGGAACATCTCCCAAATCTATTTTTTGGCTCTCGTGTTGGCTAAAACTAATGTAATTTGGTTCAACACATAGTTATATTCCTTTTTAAAGTTCATAAGACCTATACTTTGGTTTTTACCCTCTCCATAAGTATCCCTTTGCATGATATTTTCTTCTTCTGATGTGAGGCAAGGAGTAGCTCCTTCTTGTGCCACTAAGGCTTGACAACCTCCTCCACCATCATACACAAACTAATCTTGAGATTATCCCCAATGATCCAAATGTTCCTCTCCTTGAACCAAGTTATTATGGACTGGAACAACAACCCTTGTCGATGGAATGTAATTAGGATTATAGATATTGGGATACCTATTAAAACCTTGTCGTCTTCCTTGGTAATTATATTGGGGTGGAGGTGTATAATTTTGTGAAGGATAATAGTGGGGATTAGGTGGAGCACTTGCATGTAATTGAGCTTGTTTGAGCTGAGCTTGTAATGACTTGATCATTTCATATTTATCTATAACATTATCCACCTTCTTGGGAGTGGATTTAGACTTGACATTGGCATTGGGAACTTATGCTACACTTGGAGCTCCAACTGGAATATGAGACAACAAAGGCATGGAAAATCCTAGGGGTAATTTCCCAACTTATATAAAAATATTCTCAGCTTTAATAGCTATCCCATATGCATCTGGTAGAGTAAATACTCCCATTGACTACAACATTAATGCCACATTAGTGCCAATGGTCTTAAGATAAGTGGGGAATACAAAGCTTGAAGGATGCCTCATGATAGGTGGAAATTTATACCATGTCCTTTGAAACCTTTCATTGAAATCCCCCATAGATTCATTTGGACCTCTCCTTATCACATTTAACTGATGGATTAGTGAAGTGTTGTCACTCTTATTCTCAAACCTATTCACCAAAAACTCTCTAAAGTAATCCTAATTAGTAATGCAACCACCTTCCAATGTCCTATACCAATCAAGTGCTTTACCCTCTAGAGACATGGCAAGTAGTCTAATAGCTATGTTAACTTGAGTGATATTTTAGAAGTTGAAAAAACTTTAAATGTCCCTAATGTGCTCAGATGGGGTAATAGGGCCCTCTCCATTAAAGCTAGGGAGACTTTTGGTAACATTGGGAGGAATAGGATCATAGATAGGAAGATTAATTGGATTATGGGTGTTGAAGGCTGGGAAAGGATGTTGCCTAGCCATATGTTCTTCCTCCTTGATCTTTAAAAACTTCTTGTTCAAGATGTTGTTCCTCAAGAGGAGATTCATATAGAGGGACTTGATTGAATGCTCTACTAGAAGATCATCTAGTGAAGATCATGAAGTATAATGTGAAGGACTTGTTCTACAACTAGAGATTTTGACCTTTTAGAGTTGCCAAATGCTAGATTAAAAACACTTCTACAATCTTTTGGCTTGTCAAGACTAGAATTCACCTTGATATGGAAACAATTAGGACCAATGGTCCCACCAAGAATGTTATAACTATTGGAATCAAATTGTGTGCCCTAGGATACTCTATCAAGCTCCTAAAATTTGATGTAACATTGGATCATCTCTCAAGTTTTGGGGAACTTGTAAGAGAGATGAATCTCTATGATTGAAAGGGATACCTCCCTAGATTATTATTTAAATTATTATCACGTAATCTAATGCTTGTTCATGAAAAGAGTTAGAAGGAACTGAAATGAATCTAACTACTATGGTGATGCACCAAACTAGTTGATTACTCACACACACATTGACTAGTGCACTAAGATAAAAAGAAAATATGAACTTACACTAATCTCATAAGATCCTATTGCATCAATGTTTTATAGAAGGGTAAAGCATAGTGAGATTGAAGAGGAAAACTACTTCACTTTCCAACTCATCAAATGCTATTAATGACACTAACTACAACATACAATAGTGAATAAAACTACATGAGGCAAGACAAGAAGGACAATAATTCAAAGTGATACACATCTACACTTGACTAGATCAACTAATTAAAAATTAGCACTACATGAATCCATGGAATGAGGTATAAATTAGTCATATTATTTATCAAAGGTAGTATAAAGTGGTAGGGCTTCACAAAACTAGGTGGAGAAAGCCATATAATGCCAAAAAGGCCAACTCTTATAGAGTTTGAAAGAGGAAGAGAGAAAAGGAAGTTCAAGAGTCATTTGTACATGTGTCAACTTGAGAAAATCAATTACAAATGTATGGAAATTAGGTGGAAGAGAGGTCAAGAAATTGATGTGAACACATGTCCATCCCAATCAATCCTCCTCTCCAAATGTGGCATAACATCTTCTGAATCATTCTATCTTAGAAGCTACCTTCATCATGGGATTTCTTGAGCATTCCAAAGCAAATCAGGGAAAAGTGTCTCATGTGTACTGAGGAGAGGGAGTTACAAAAATGCCTCCACCTACATTAGAATTTTTATTAATCATGAATATTCTCTTACACAAGTCCAATCATCATCTATAACCATGATCACTCTCCAATAGGATTTTCTTGGCAATTGACACTAGAATATTCTTATCTCCTTTAATTGATCCATACTAGGGGTCTTATGAAACGTGGTAGGACACTTCATATACTTGGATTTATTAGACACATCTTACAAGGGCTCCAAATTTAGGTTACCACTCTTTTCATTATGTCACTTTGGAGATTAGCTAAAGTGAAAGTCCTAGTAGGGACACTTGTTGGAATTTACAAGCTTTACAAATGGCATAGGGAGTTGGTTCAAGTCCCAAGTTAGCCTCCCAAGTGATTGGTATCCCATGATCATCTTTAAGACCTATAAAACATAAGAAATTGTCAAAGAAACTTATTTTTTTCTTGACCAGTATGGATTTCATATAATCAATCTCCATGGCTCTGATCATCATGAAGTTTTCAAATTCTCTTTATCTCTTAGGGTCAAATTTGTCCATTTGGATGCATTTTGAAATTCATTTCTTTCATTGGGTCACAATATACGGTTTTCAAGGGTTTAGAGGTGATTTTGGGTCTTAACATTTGTTCATAAAGAATAGAAATTGGACCTATGATGAAATTCCACTGAAGGATTCTTAGGGACCCTCTCGAATTTCTCCAATCACCTCCAGCTTTCATGCAAATGGTTATGGAATTTTCAAACATCTAAAGTTGGCCTTTAAATTTCCTTCCTTGCATTCTATGAGGGTATTAGCACATTCTAGGATAAAAAATGGGTTCTTAGTGGATTTACTTGAAATATGAAGGTTGAAAAATCTCTAATTATTTTATATAAACATGATCTAATTGATATGTGGTGTCTATTTAGATCAAAACATGAAATGACTCTTCCAAGTGTTAGGCCTCACATTAGGTCTAGTCTACAACTTCATGACTCAGGCTCCTTATGACCTTAAAAATGTTGGAGATAGACTAAACACTTCATGTTTACCTCCATGAAAGTGGTCCAAATCATTGAAATGATTTACCAAGGCTAGAAATAGGAGTGACCTATTTGGGGCTTGGCTTGCATGTTGCCTTACTAGGTTTATTTGTAGACCTTCTTGTCTAAGTCACCTTGTTTCATTTACAACCCTATAGAAAGATTTATCATGTTTAAATGGATGTATCCCAACTTATCTGTCCATAATTAATTTTTATCTTGACCTTTGGATTATCATTTCATCCCTTTTCCCTTAAAATTGTCTCTTCATGCATGGGAAAATTGCCCTTCCTCTGAGATAAAATAGAGAGGGTTTACCTTGTATTATTATCAAATATAACTATTTTATAGTGTCTCATGGGTACTAAATATTATGTGTACCAATTTTTATCTTATAAATCCAAGGATAAGTCCCAAACTTTCCCAATCTCCTAGGCAAGCTTTTGGAGTGAATACTATCTATAGGGTATGAGAAAATGGACTATGTCTAATATTTGGAGATCATGTTTGTGGGTTTTTAAATTTTTTTTGAAATTTTTAAACCCTCCATGGGATTCTCCTAGGATTTCAACATTATGACCTGACTTTATTCACCTTGTTTCTCCTAAAACTTCATCAAATAAAACCTATTTTGCCTCTTGCATATTTTATTTGCACTGAGCTCTATTGTAGGTTGTTGTATTCTTTCATGAAACTATATTAGGGTGTAGGAAAATATATATAGGTACATATTAGAGTCATATAATTTTTTATAAAGGAATATATTATCCATAAATCTTCAAAGGCTGATCTTTTATGTCAACTTGTCAAACCCTGCCTACTGGACTAAGACAAAAACCTCCTTATCCCATGCTTGTAGGTGTTGATTTCACATGAATTAGGCCTTAAATCAATGTTTAAAAAAATTATTGTTACCTACACCTCAATTACATAGGATTTTTAACTCATCAATTGACCTTATGTGTCATTAACATCATTAAGATCACTAACTCCAACTCATTACTTGTCTCAGTCCATACAGGCTTGTAGGTGGTGATTTAGGGCTAAATGAGGTATTTATGATGCTATTTGGACCTCCCATGGATCCCATAATATATCACAAGTTTTTTTTCATTATCTTATGCCTTAAATACCCCTTAAACATCCTCAAAACCTAAATAAGTTCATTGTCTACTCTTGCTTAGTTGTAGGTTCATTTTCATTGCCTGAGTATTAAACCCTATAGGTGCTCATAAGTTGAAGGATATATTTGATACATCATGAAGAGACTTTGTATCTTGACATAGTCACTAATAATTCATTTGAAATATAAACATAGTCTAAATTTGTTTATATAAGAAGAGACCTTTTCGAAGCTTGAAACTCCATTTTGGATGTAGGTTGTCATGGCTTCAAATGGACTTTGATGATGATGTTAAAAGGTTTTCTTAGAGTTTGATAAACTATATAAAACATACCCATTTTTTTAATCACCTTTAAAGAGACTAAATTCCACTCAAAACACCAAGATCACAAGAAAAATCACTGTCTAACTTGCCTGGCTGTAAGTGCCAATTCTTAGGCCTTGTACAGATAGGGGATAGGATTAGGAGTCAAAACAAGGCACACCACCTTCAATTTTGATCCTTATATTCATAAATTCATGTTTAGGTCCATTATAATCATTTAATAATGATAAAAATTCATGGTTTCTTTCTTAAGGTGTCGAAAACCCTTCACATCTTCACAATCCTATAGATGTCATTGGCATAATTCAATATGTTTTGAGGTGCTTTTGGAGATCTTGAACACCTTCCTATTTTTTCAACTACCCCCATATTTTTAAAGGTAATTTTTTATGTTATATGTCTTGGGAATCATATACACCCTATTTTAGGCTGATCCTAAAAAGCTACCTACCCTCTGTTTGGTTATTTTAGGGAAATGATCCCTAAATATAGTATGGAGACATTTTAGCATGTTTATGCCTTTATTTTATTACATATCCCTCACATCATGAATTTTATGAACTCTTTGAAATATAAATATTTTTAGGAAGCTTCAAGTCATGTTTCAAACCTTTGTGGGTGCTTCAATTTCCTGTTTAGGCCACCTGTAGGTGGGAATTTAGATGCATGAGCAAAAAGATCATGAAAATCCATTAAAATGGAACTTTAATGCCTCAATTAAACACCTTAATTCATATTTAATTATTTAAAAATAATGGAAAACATGTACACCTTTCCAAACCATTAACATGACATCATCAGGGTATGTAGGTGGCCTTCTGACACCTTATGACACCCAAATGACCATATTATAATATTTATAACACAATTTTAACCTTTTACTAAGTTTGACCTTGGTTAACCAACTTTGACTTCATTTGACTAGACTAGTACAATGAGAATGTGCTTAGACCAAGGCTAAATGGAGGATAAGTAAGACATATAGGACAATAAGAGACCCCATAGGACACATGAAACCTTCTTAAAAAGTTCATAAATATTAGGGTTTGACCCAATTTGACTTGGGGTTAAATTTGGTCAACACAACCCAAATAGGAAAAAATTTGTCCATATTGCTACCTTACTCCTCTTTCTTTATATTTTTGATAAGAAAATTATTTTTATTTCACTAACATTTTGGTTCATATATTTTAGTTGTATGGTTAATTATTAATTTAATGTTTTTATAATTTTTTATTTTACTCTACATCTTTAGGGTTTAGATACCTACAATCATTAAACCCTTGTAGCATTTAAGATCATAACACAAATGAAACTCTAGTTGTAACTTGTAGATCATGTATTTATGTTAGAATATGCATTAATAATTATAATCATATTATCAGATACACAAAAACTTTTGAAGTGTACATTTCAGCTGCATTGCAATGTAATTAATTGTAAGTTGAAAGCATATATTTTAAAATTTATGCTTAACTAGACTCTTATTATTTTGTTTGGTTGATTTGGGTACTTAATTTTTTTATTATATTAAGTTAGACTTGTGACTTTTCATAGTAAAACAATGTTCATTGAAGGAATTGTTTTATTTTTCATAGTTAAGGGTTACACTTGGGAAATAAAATACCTTGATGGTATGACTAAAACTAGTAAGGAAAATATATTGATGGTGTTTATTAGTGGAATTCTAATAGCTCTCAAGGGTCAAGCTAGAGGAGTTGCTAAGCATACAAAGAATTCAAAGTTGTCTTCCAACTTTTAATATTTAATCCATTTAATTTTAATACTTGGAATATTTAATTATTTGAATGGAGGGACATGATCCCAATAATAATTTGAAATTATTTTTAATGGTGGTAAATTTGGATCATGCCCCTCCAAATACATATGGCTCATGTCTCATAAATAATGGAAAAACATTCTAATTTATTTCATGTAAAAGACACTTTCAAAAGTATTACTTTTCTAAGCAAACTTTGTTTGGTAAGTCCTTCAAAGTAAGGGTTAAATTTGATAATCAAATTTGCTTATCAGATAAAATAATTATGATGGTTATCCATTTAACCTTGCATTTCAAAAATTATGATATAGATCTAATCATTCATAAATATTTATATAATCCTTAATTATTTTTTGTAGTACACTTAATTTTTTCCATTTTATTCCATATAGTCTTCAAAAACAAATACACCTTATTTTACGGATATAAATAATTAATATGTTCATATGACCATACTATTTAACCCTTGCAAGTTATAAAGTTTTCAAACTCATCCTAGAAATTGAAGTTTGTAAAAATATATATTTTTTTAACATAATTTTTAATAAAATGTATACTTAGTTTACTCTTGTTAGTTTAAGTATTCATGAAATTTTACATCATGGAAAGTTAGATGAATATTTTTATCTTAAACTTCAAATTAAGACCAACCCTTCAAACTTAATCACTAGACACAGGGTTGTGTAGATACTAAAATCTAATCTTCGTTAGTTGATAATGGAAATATTTTCACACATGTAACATGCATGACTTGAACACTAAAACAAGGTCTTAATCTACCATTATCTCACACTTGTATGACATATTATGATTCAATCCTTTCATTGTATTATTACACACCTACAAGGACCTCACTATCTATTTCAAACCTATTAAATATCTTGTACAAACATCTCCAGACTCTCAATTCAGGTCCCATGTACACAAGTTGGTTCCACATAATTTAGTCAATATCGATAATAGATACTAACCATATTTGGTCATTAACAACCCAATCCCAATAATGTCTATTTTATAAAATTAAACCCATTCTTAGGATTGACCCATCATGCTAGCATGTCAGTTGCCTAAAAAATTACTCAATTTGATCAAGATATAAATAAATCAAGGTCTCATTCAAAAGGGACTTATCCCTGATCTATTATACATATATACACTATTACACATTGAGAAAAGTTTCCTTGTTTTTAAAAATTGAAAACCTATTACTAGGAATAGTCATAAGCCAATTCAAATACACCTAAAATTCAAGTCAAAGCAAGCATTTTCAAGTATCAAATCTGAATTAATAATTTCATGCATATAACAAAGGAGCACAATTGCAAAATCACACTAGGTAAGAGAACTCTGTGTGGCTTTATTTTACTCCTCAAATTATTGGATACATAGGTAGTAATCAATCAAAATATAGGGGTGCTTTGGGTTCACTCATCCCATTACACTTTCCCCTATTTTTCAAGTTTCTAACCCTCACAAACATACTTAGGGTTTTAAGGAAAAGGAGACTAAGTTTTGGATCTTCACACATCATCAGGGTTTGAGATCATAAACAAAAAATAAGCATATATAATTGTAAGAGGATATAAAATCATTGTGTGATACTTACAGGCATGTTAGTATCAACCAGTAGGTTAATATTGACCGATGATACTAACCCAAATCAATGAAATTGACCTAACATAGATAATAAATTAGTTTATAAATCAAGTGAACCACAAGCCTAATTTATCTTGATTTTCACTTTCAAAATATAGTCACAGTTAAAAAATTACCATAAAATCTAAGTATTTTTATCTCCTTATTACTTTCTATACTTAACATATGCCACTTATCAGATCAAAATAATAAATCTTATTCTTTTACATCCATATGTATGCTTGAAAGCCATATCTTAATATTTGAATTATTTTTCAAAGTTCTATCTTAGTTAGATTAATATTATCCATTAATCAAAATTATGGTAAAACATATTGGTGAAGCCGTACACATATAAAATGTTCTAAAAACCCTAGGTTTTTCTTTAGGATTTCTTCTAGAGTTTCACATTTCAAACATGTTTCTTACTCATTTATGTTCCCTTTGTTTCTATGGGTTATCCTTCCACTTGTATTCATAAATATTATAGGTTTTTGTAATATTTATATTCCTAAATACCCCCAATACCCTAACTATTCTCCTATGGGTTCTTATACTATTCTTTCCACCTATCATCAAGGTGGTGTTATCTACCTTACCTATACAAAGGTTTGTGTTACAACTATCCCAAAAGATAAGGGCACCTCATGGATAACCAAAACATGAAAAAAATACATCAAACATGATTTTTTAAGGACATACAATCTCTTAAAAATGATATTGAATATTTAATGCTAAATATTTGACTACTTGATAATGAAATTGGTTTTTGAACAATGACACAAATTTGACCCAATATAGTTTTGGAAGACATTTACAAGAAGTTGGCTATATAGGATAAGGATTAGAGAAGAATACATAAGGAATTATTCACCCCATCCAATCATACACTCAAAAAGGATGACATGGTATTGGGTACACAGTAGGTTCAAAAATAAATAAGTCAAAGACACATACTGATTTCATAAAATGAACAAAAAAAGCTTATGTTAATTAGGGAAAATTTTAGAGGCTATTTATAGCCAAAAGGTTATAAGTAGTTTGTTTTTTGAAAATCGCTAATTTTTCAAAAATATACTTAGGCTAAATAGACTTAATTTTATATAATTTCATCATTTAGAACACATGTTCACCTTATAGATTATACTCAATCCTATTTCAAGACACAGATTCACCAGAGTTACTATTCATGTATGGGTTTGATTCGATCGTAAATTATATGAGACATGTATAGGTTAATATAAAATCATTAGGTATGTGTAAATAATAAGGACCACCTAAGACACAATAATCTTAAGCTAATAATTTTATTTTACTATATTCTTTTGTGCCACATGCTCTCTTTTCTATATGGTTTTTAATAACTAAAAAACTTAATAATAAATAATTTTCAAACCTAATGTTTATTTTATTTCTAGAATTGATTATGGTGTAGGTAGAAATAAAGATACAAGAATTGAGGTTTATATTTTGTTCCATTTTTTTAGTGAATTGGCACCGACATATCAAGTGGCCTCAAAGCAAAATTAAATGCTGGTCCAACACCTCACTCACAGGATTAATGGAAGTTTTTCAAATACATATGTGACAGTTTATCAAATTTTCTTGTCAATTATGAAAGCTTTTAGTGGAATTTAAGTTTTTATAGTCTCAAGTAAAGCTTTGGTAATCATAATATTGGGATGAGAGGTTGAAAACAAAGGCATAGATAATTTCTAATCTGGTTTTCTTGTGATTAAAAGGTATGGACTTGTGTTTTTTAAGTTTCAAAGACTGAGAGTAGTTCTTTAGATGTACAATTGTCTATATTGAAATGAATAAATATAATAATAGGTTCTGTAAAAAACATTTATTTAAAGATATTTGCTAAAAACACTGTGCATGTTGGTTTTCTTGGAAATTTCATGTATATTTACAAATATTTTCCTTAAACTCAAAATCTATGAAATGGGTATTTTTGGGTTAGAAATATGGTTGAAATAATCACAAGGATCTATTGCATTTATTCATTTTGTTTAAAATAAGTATCTTGCATACCATCATTTCTAAGAGGAAATAAGTTTTTTATTTGTTTAAAACAGGTATGTGGTAAACACCATTATAATTCATTTTGTTCTTTGTGCATTGTTTCAAAGAAGTATCTTGCATGCCATTATTTCTTAGAGGAAATTAATTTCTTGTTTGTTTAAAAGAGGTATGTGGTAAATACCAACCACATATTATAATTCATTTTGTTTTTTGTGTATGGGTCATGATGACAATAAATGTAGTGAAACTACTCCTTCATGATGTAGCTCTCAAGGTGGTCAATTCTTTCATGGTCGCAGGGTTATTAACACATTTGCTAGGCCATTTAACTAGGGAACCCATGTTTCCTTACATTTTGATTACAATATCCATACCTTTTAGAATGTTCTCAACTCTTTTCTTGATAACTCTTTGAATTTATGTGGAAATAAAGGATGGAGGAGAGCACATTGGAATAATCATCCTCACAGATGAGGCATTTTAAATGAGCCCCCTCAACACATGCATGCTGACATTCAGCCTAATGAGCATAATGTTCCATTGTCTGAGCCACCTCAACATGAAAATATTATTGAATTAAATGCATAATTGTATCCCACTTAAATTGTTCCACTTAACATTGATATTCCACTCCTTAAGCCTAAAAAGCCTATTTCTTATAGTAGAAAATGTGCTAACAGCCCTGTAGCACAACCTATGGAGGTGAGAATGTTAAAAAAGGTTAAGTTAGAGGTAGATGATTATAAATTCACCTCGACCCACTTGATGGAACTTCTTGCTACTTTCATGGAGTATACTGAGTACTTGACTGATAAGGGTGCCCATTTAATAGATTTGGTTTTTGATACAAACTCTGATTAAAACTTAAATTTTTGTGTTGAAATTTATGTTGATACTTGGTATTAAATAATGTCTTAATATTTTTAAGTATGTTGATATTATTTTTGATGGTTTGATATAGACATGATAGTATTTTATTTCCTACAGAAAAGTATGTTTGAATGGTTTACTCTTTATTGAACAATTTTGGAAACACACATGGATTTTAATGTTTTATAATAATTTTTTAAAGTTATTTCTACATAGTGATCATTTTTTAGCCTTACCAAAATTAGTAAATAAATGTATGTAACATGATCAATATTCAAGATGAGCTTGAGGGAGAGGTTGAAATCATTTTTTTTATTATTAACCTTCATGTCCTAAAATTATGGTTGTCCAGGACTCTTTTTGTGCAGTACATATGGTAAGATCATGTGTAATACTTAGTATACATTGAGTACAGACTTCTGTAAGTATTTCAAAAGATTAATCTAAGATATAAAAGGGATATAGAGAGATTGATATATAAGAGACTAATCTATAATTATACATTGAGTGCATTGAGTATTTTTCTCTTGGTTGCTTTCATTTTATTTCTTTTTCCCTCTATTCATCAATAGAGATATAAAAAAGATATCAATATATTGATAAAACACTTTGATATAATCATAAATATTTCCTTAAAAAGATTACCTCTTATATAAACTTTATTCTATTGGATAGGTTAGATTATATTATTTGAAATCTGATCACATATACATATATTTGATAACTGAGATATAAAATATAAAATAAGATTTTCTCAAATGTCTTAACCATATCCATAATCAATAATGGCCTTTAAAATATTTTTTTATTTTAATTAACAAACCATTCCAGCCAAAATATAATTATTACCTTAAGCTGGCTATGGGGCGATAGGGCAAGACAATTATGAAAAGCGAGGATGGCAAGTGAATATTTTAAAGAAATACTTTCCAAAGAACTTATCATTATATTTATTTATTTCAATACAAACAATTGTGCATGTAAACAACTGATCTGAGTCTTCTATTTGATTAAGAAAACATGTCTATAACAATTATAAAATTTATTATAGCGATGAATATGTATTCGAGCATAAGTTTCTCGAATACATATGTGACAGTTTATTATTTTTTATAGTCATTGATGCAAGCTATTGGCATAAGTGAAGCTCTGGTAGTCAAAATATTGGGACAAGAAGTTAAAAATAAAGGTGTAAATGATTTTCAAGTTGGTTTCATTGTGATTGTAAGGTATGGATTTGTATTTATTTTATTCTAAAGATCGAGAGCAGTTGTTTGCATGTACAATCATCTATCTTGAAATGAAAAAATATAATGATAATATTCTAACCATATCCATAATCAAGAATGACCTTCCAAATATTTTTTGTATTTCAATTAACCATGCCAACCAAAATATAAATCTTATCTTAAGATTATTGTGTCCTAAGTCATAAGTGGTATTTGACACATTTATAAAACCTAGTAAAACAAACATGCTCTTCCTTATATATAATTTTAATGACAAAATCTTAATAATCAATAATTTTTAAACCTAATGTTTATTTTATTTCTAGCATTGAATGTAGTGCAGGTGGAATTACTCTTATGGGATTGAGATTTAGATTTCAGCTCATTTTTTAGTGAATTGATGCCAACATATTAAGGGACCCCTATGCAAAATTTAATATTGGTATAACACATCACCCATGGGATTAATGAAAATTTCTTGAATGCATATGTGATAATTTTCTCAAATTTTCTAGTCATTTATGCAAGCTATTGGTGGAAGTAAAGTTGTTGGCCTAATATAGATACTTACAGTTCATTACACTATAGATAACTCAAATAATTTTGGTATAAAATAACAAGGGAACACCACAATATACTTATGCATCTCTATAATAGAGTTTGAAACTATTATATACATGTTCTCTTAATCAAATAGATCACAAAAATACATCTACTTGGTATTAAAAAACAAGGGAACACCGTAATATACTTATACATATTTATACCAAAGTTTATAATTGTTATAGACATGTTCTCTTAATAAATTAAAAAAACATAAATTACCTCTTAATAATTTAAATACTCTGCATTATCTTCAACAAGCTTTCTCAAAACCCTGATAAAATAAATCCCAAAATCGATCACAAAATTTGTTGTCCTTCCTCAATCAGCCTCAAATTTTAGATGCCTAAATTTCAAATTTCAACATGCCAATTTTCTTCATTTTGTTTTTGATAATTTTTATTTGCATTATCTTCAAAATTTTTTGGAATTGGATCTAGAATTTTAGAACTATAGTGTGTTTGAAGAATTATTAGTCAAACCTCCTCTTTTAGATGTTGACTGCCAAATTGTCAGAGCTTTATCAAATGTAAAAATGAGGATAGTGTATCTAGTTGTATAGAGCCTCAAGTAAGTATCCAATATTTATCAAGATTGATTCTTAGCGTTGACTTTAAAATGACAACACACTAAAAATTATCTCATCTTCCATTGAGCCCAAAATCATTGTTTAGCATAAATTAGCAAGATTAAATTATTATAAGATACAATCACATTGTATTTCACTTAAATTTAAGGTAGTCCATATTCTAATGATCAATCCATATTTGAAAACATGGTCCAAAACTTGTTGTGTCAAATTGAATAGACCACTCCCTCAGCTTTAAAAAATCTAAAATGCCTTCAGTTTGTTCACCATTCAATTCTACACTCTTGCAAAAGTGTTGGGCCAAGGTTTTGATTTTATTCTAAAAATATGATGAGTTAACATTTATCTAATATTGAAGGTACATCATAGCCATGGATTTTAGTAGTTCATATCGAGGAAAATGACATTTAATCTTTGAAGATAAACATTTTGCAATTTCCTTCAAGGTGTAACTTAAAGAGGACACAACCTTAAAGAATCGATCCTTGTAACAAGAACTTTTTTGAGTATATTAGATCGACCAACTATGTCAAAAGTGTGATTTGTGGTCTGTACTCAATTTATACTAAGTACTACACATGATATTGCCATATGTATTGCACAAAAAGAGTCATAGAGCTTCATGATCATATTATATTTTGTTTTTAAATGTTTAAGGTAATAATTATATTTTGGTTGGCATGGTTTGTTAATTGAAATAAAAAAATATTTGAAAGGTTAACATGGATGTGGTTAAGACATTTTTATAGACCTTATTATATATTTTATAATTTTAAAACTATGAAAATGTTTTAAATATTTTTTCAGTTATGTCATCCTCATTTTTTATAGTTGTCTTGCCCTATGGCCCCACAGTTGGTTTATATTTTATACTTTAATTTGTTATCACTATTTTTTCTATACTCAGTTTATTATATTATCTAGTTGGTCTTTACCACATACCTATTTTAAACAAATAAGAAATTGCTTTCCTCTTATAAATAATGACTTGCATGGTACTTCTTTTAAACAATATACAAAGAACAAACTGACTAAATGTAATAGAGCCTCATGATCATATTGTATTTTATTTTTAAATATTTAAGGTAATAATATATTCTTATTGGCATGGTTTGTTAATTGAAATAAAAAATATATTCGAAAGGCCATTATTGATTATGGATACGGTTAAGACACTTTGACAGACCTTATCATTATTAATTAGGGATATGGTTAAGACATTTGAAAAATAGTGATTTGAGCAAATATCTTTAAATAAATGTTTTTCAGGGAACTTATCATTATATATTTTTTATACTCAGTTTATTATATTAAATGGTTGGTCTTTACCACACTTATTTTAAACAAATAAGAAATTGATTTCCTTTGAGAAATAATGACATGCAAGATACTTCTTTTAAAAAATGCATAAAAAATAAACTAAATAAATACAATAGAGCCTCATGATCATATTGTATTTTATTTTTAAATGTTCAAGGTAATAATTATATTTTGGTTGGCATAATTTTTTAATTGAAATAAAGAAATATTTGAAAGATTAATATGGATGTGGTTAAGACATTTTCGCAAACCTTATTATACAGTTTATAATTTTAAAACTATGAAAATGTTTTAAATATATTTTTAGTTATGTCATCCTCACTTTTTATAATTGTCTTTCCCTATGGACCCATAGTTGGTTTATACTCTATACTCTATTTTTTGTCAAAATTTTTACTACACTCAATTTATTATATTATCTGGTTAGTCTTTTGAAAAACTTAAAGAGGTTTGTACTCAATTTATACTTAGTCATATGGCCATCAAATTTATCACTTTAAAAAGGAAAAATTTTAATTTTAAAAATAATTACAAATTTTATTGTTAAAAATAAGGAACCATAAATAAGAACTTGACTTTAGACTTCTCATCTTCTAACCTCTTTTTCCATTGGTTTTTTTGCCATTATTCTTTGAATTAAATATGATGCTTGATTTGATAGTTATTTATAATTTTTTTGAAAGAGATAATAGAAATCACTAGTCAATTTATACAAGCATGGTGATTTTTCCAAAGATTCACCAATGGAATTATACCTAAAATCTAGGATTGACTAGGATTTTATAGTAAACTTTTTGGGGTCCCTTTTTAAAATTATCCCTGATGTTGACTCCATTGACACACATATGTATAAAAATATACAAGATTAATATATTTATGTGATGAAGAGATTATCATAAATCTATCATCAATGAATGAAAACAAGAAATTTATACAACTTTCCCTCTTACCTCTACCAAGATGTCTTCCTTCTCTGACTTTACTTGCTTGGTTCTTGATCTTTGGTTATATAAGATCCTTTGGATTTGAATTAGGAGTCTCAATTATATCCAAATGTTTTATTTCATATTTCATTTACTTTCCCTCTCAATCTCTCATCTTAACCTGCTTTCACATTCTATGTTCTTGGTATCACCTCACTTTCATTTGATTTCAACCTATAGTTACTAGGCCCAAAAACTTGGATCAGGTTTATCTTGTCTCTATATAGCTTTACCTTACCCTCAACATGATTATTTAGGACCTAAGTGACATACATTCAACATCCAAACACCATCAACAACTATTATCCCCTATTCCACTTCTTAACCACAGTCTTAGATTCTCCTTGTAGCCCTTTTTCCTCTTATTTTCTAGGGTACAATCATGTATGGACTTGTATTGGAAAACCAAAGTAATATAAAAATGCCATATATGTCTTACTTGTTTTATACCAAGTTTTAGACCTTGAATCAATGTTTTGAACTCCCTTTAAGTGCTATTTAGGTCTCAGCTTAGGCCTATCAGGCCACTGTCAATTCTTTCTACACACAGTTAGTTATAGGGGTACGAATTCGTACCCTATCAATCTATAAACCTAGAAATCCTTTAGAACGAAATATTTTCTAATGGATTAAAAAAAATATATGGTAATTTTATGGTTAGAATTCTCAAAATGCCAATTTATACTTTCAAGCCCTATAATAGGGTTGAAAGCTTACTGTAGGACCCGAGAGGGTATAAAATCCATTTTATAGATTCTTACAATGATTCAAATGACTGTGGTTTTGGTTTTTAATTTTCATGACCCCCATACATATTTAAATTCATTATAATCCCTTTGTATATCTTCTATAGTGGTCACATTCACATTTTAAACCAACTAGGTATGTAGACACAAGACTATTTGGACCCGAGAAGGGTTGAAATTATATATCAAGCATAATAATGAATTTATAACCATAATAAGGATTTTGAAACCATGAGACACCTTATTAAATTATAATATGTTATTTACCTATCCTCTATTCACATTTTATACCATGGATGACTCAACTGGGCCTATTTAATAAGACTATATACTTTTGTAAAAAGATAGGTTAATAGTTTAATGTTATTGAAAGAGATTCATGATTATATGATGGATTCATACTCTCTATATAGTTCCTTTACTCCTCTTTTAGATGTTGAAGGTCCTTGAAACAACTCTATTCAACAAACTTTACAAAATATTGCCTTGATTGTGTGTGTTTTCCTAATAATACATAGATCAAGATTGTCTTTTATTGGATTACATAAAACAACAATCAACTATGAGTATAGGCATGTTTAAATAAGATTCATAATAAATATTACTAACCCTTACATAAATATCAAGAACATGTTAGCATTATGGTTTGTATTCCTATATTATACTTAGTTTACTTCACATAGGAAATAGGGTTGTTTTGAGTTTTCTCACTCACTACTATAAAAGTGACATCACATAATGCCCAAGGAACTTTAAGAAAAAAAATACATTAAAAAATGATCATATAAAACATCAAACTTATCTCTTTTGTATTTGTTCTTCATATGTTCCATGTATACCTTCAATACTATTGCATATATAGAAGTGATAGGGTTATCATAATTTCTTGTCTACAAATAATTAAAACTTATCTTTATTATTTATTTAGGGTTATTTAAATTCATGCTTTCAAATCCTACCCCTTACACATTCTGAATCTAAGTCTCCTACCTTTTTTTCCTATTACACCAAACAACTATCTATATAAAAGACTCCAAAAACTCCTATAACTAACTCTAACTTCCTCCCAACTTCTTATACGTTGGGTAAGTACAAAACTATTAAGACACTAATCATGAGCACCAAAATGGATAATTACATGAGTCACTTAAGGAATTAGGTTCCCTTAACCTACCTGATGGTCTTTACAACAATACCACATTATTGACTATGCCTACCACATGACAATAACTCCACAAACACTAATCAAAATTCAAAATTTCAAATAAAGGAATTGGTGGGAAAATGCCAATGATCTACAAATTCAAATTTGGTTAAGTCTTAACACCTAATTTTGACTCCCATAGACCTATCATGACTAAAACAACTTGTCAAAGACCTAAAATATGATAAATTGACACACACACACACACACACACACACACACACACACACACACACACACACACACACACACACACACACACACACACACACACACACACACACACACACACACACACACACACACACACACAAACACACACACACACACACACACACACACACACACACACACACACACACACATGCACACACAAACACACGCACACACGCACACACGCACACACGCACACGCGTGCACACACACACATTGATGTAGTGATGATCTTGCATCATTATGATATTTCCATCAAGAGAGAAATAAAAAATAATACAAGCATCAAATATATAGTGGGCCAATATGATGAACTATTTATCTAAACTATAATATCACACAAGTCATCAAATGAGTTATTATTGATGATAAATCAACTAAAAAAATTTACACCATATAATTATTTTATTTATTAAGGATTGATATGAAATATCTAAACATAGCATATCACATCAATACTAGATCAGATCAAGGGCTATGGCAACCACTCAATATTATTTTAGTGGAAGTGATTGTCACGACCCTATAGCTGATACACTTTCAGTTGTTGACTAGAATATTGATTATGATTATGTATTATGTTTATTAGTTATGACCTTGTTGACATAATTTTCAGCTATGATTCTGATTTATTATTACAATAATGATTATGAATTAGATGGTTATGCTTGTTTACATAGGGCATAATATGTTGATTAATTATATCATGTTAGATATTCTGTTCAGATTCAAAATTATTTTATTATTTGGATATTGATGCTTGTTCAAATACTATTAATGTCCCTTTCAGTGACTTGAAGAACAAGTCAATGAGCTAGGCTTGGTGGTGGAATCTTGCAGCTGAGGAAAAGATAATTGAGAGGGCTAATGGGTACTCAGATGTGACATTAATAGGTATACTGGGTTATAACTAAGTTCCTAAGTCACCATTGGTATTTTGAGTCTTTTTCATTGTTGTTGTGCTTTATGACCAACATTTTTAATTATGTTGTGGTTTTTCATCTTTGCTGAATTAAATTAGTCTTGAGTGGTATTTTTATTAATTATCTTGTTTGAATATTTATGCCTTTGACTGCAATTGGTTCGAAGTTGTCTTCTTTTATGGGGATGTGGCCATGGCTCTTATATTTTATTATTGATTATTTTTATTTGTATGGAAATAAAGTCATGGACCTCCATGTAGGCCTTGGTTTGACCCCTCATGCATCATGATGTTGATTAAAATAATTTTTAGGCCATAATGGCCAAGGGTGTCATGGGCTTTTGTTTGGCTTGCATTATAGCCTTGAGAAAAAATTGAGCCTTGGATTATTAAGGCTCTTAATGGATATTAAGGTTAACTTATCACCTAAAATGGGTAATCAAGTGGATTTGATTGGGAGGTAGTGTGCATTGGTGTGTTGGTAGATGGATAAAACCCTAGGAAGAATTGCAACCATGGGGAGTTTTGGAGGCACAAAATGCTATGCAGGTAGTTGGTTGGGAAAATAAGACTTGCAGCGCACGGTGGGGGAATTAGGAGAATGGATGGAAAATGGAATAAATGGAGGAGAAAAGTCTATTCATCCCACTCCATCCTCTATGGTGGTTTTCAATTATGTAATCCCTAAAAAAATCATAAGGTTAGGTATTAATCATCCTCTATGATAGTTTATAAGTCTGTAAGTAAGTGGATTTGGATTTTTTTATGCAAATTGATTGTGGGTTCTTTAATTTTTATTTGTTATTAGATGAATCTGAACCCTTGTGTGAATAATGGACATTTAAAAATACATGGTCCATGTTAAAAAAAATGGTTTCTCCTCTTATATCAAATCTGTAGTTTTAATGGGAGAAATCAATTTTTGGTATTTTGTATTTACATTTTTTGTGGTTTTGTTTAATTTTGATATGGTTGTTTTGGGATAAAACCCTGAGACTTACATGACTTATTTGGTAATGGTTGTGTTGTATTTTGGGAGTTAGGAAAATAAAATGAATCTCTAATGCATACAAATTGATGGTAATGTGTTATATTTCATTTTACACCATTAATGAGTGTGACTTTGGATTTTTAGTACACTTAAATTAGGGGGTTTGACCTTGTAGCCTTATGTAGAAATAAGACTCAAAAATTTTATTTGGATTCACATGTGAATTAGGTTTAGCCCTAGTTGGGTAATGCAAAAAGTTGGGTTTTACTCTTAATTTGACCCCAACTATTGTAGTCATTCTACTTAAATTTAATGGAAAGTCTCTTGGTATGATCTCCTTATTCTCTTTAGGCTTGGGTATCAATGGTTTATGATCTCACTTTCATTGAAATATTACAATTCTTGCATGATGTTGATTTTAGCATGAGCTATGTTTTTATTGATTGGAACATTTTATGGTGATTACATTCATTTTTTAGAAGACTACTTTAGTCATTTTGATCTTATATTGATGCCCCTTATTTAAATTATATTGTTGGATATGTTGTTATTACTTATTTAGGGTTTGATCTTGGATCAATTTAATTATAGTCATATAAAATGCAAAAATTGGTAACTTGAGTATGACTTGTGACATCCATCCTATAGGTCCCTCTTACTTGCTTTCATGACCCTTCAAGGCACCTTTTTTTTATTTCCATTCACTGTAGTCTTTCAAAACCTCATTCTAACTTAGTTGGGACCCTTTTCCATGCTTATTCCATCCCCTAGGTCTCATACCCTCTAGATAATAGTGGCCAACTTGAACTATAACACTGGACCCTAGGGTGTCCCCTTTCTAGTACTCCTATCCAATCATATTTTGAGCCTACATTACCGTTTCACCCGATTATTATTCTTCATTATGTTAGCCTATCATGATTGTATTTAACCCATGACTGACAGATCTACATAAAAGCCCATTCAAATTTCATTTATAAGGGGTTGGAAAATATCATAAAGCTAGCAAGAATACAAGTAAGACTACTTAAGCATATTTCCATATTCTCTGCATACAACCATCCAATACTATTTATAGCTTGTTTAAATCCTTACACTAGTCCCTAGTCATCTCAAGCACACCTAGTTTAGCATTTTTCATCTTCATACATAGTATTTCACAAAGCACATTAAGTGGGATAACTACATATGACTTGATCCCTCTTTAGAGTATTAGTAAATAGGCAACGTGCCCACACAAGGGGTGTGAAAACATGTTTAGTGAATCTTATACACACTAATCCCCCATCTTTCTCAAATTTGGTTAAAGCACAATGGAGTTTATGGTTTTAAGACAAAATTATCTTTATAGGGAGCTCTACTTACTTCTAGCTATTGAAACTTGATAGGTAGGGTCACATAGACCTGCAAAACAAAACCTAAAAAGCTCAGATCTTCAAGGTAATAGTGGTAGAAGTGGACTATAGTGCTAGAGTCTAGGGTGTCTTATTTTCAATTCTCCTATCCAATCATAAAATGAAGGCTAGATCCTAATTTGTGATAGTGTCTCAGTCCTTCATAGTGAATTCCAGCCTCTATCTCAATCATATCATTCAGTTTCCATCTAAGTCTTGTTTTCTTACCCTTATTACTATTTTTAGAAAAATTCAAATTGTAATCTAATTATACAAATCAATAGATTAATTATCACATATTTATCTACTTATTTTAATACTTAGACCCTTTAACTAAATTAGGAATAATACACCAATATTTCCAAAAATATTTAAATCATTTGGTGAACTTACTTCATTTGCACATAAAAACCCTAGGGTAAATTTTCTACTAATTTTTCCTATCTTTTTTGATGTTTTACCTGCATAATAAAATAAAAAATTAACATTAAATTTTAAAATTTCATACTAATTTTAAAATAATTTTATTTCAAACCCTAGTTGCCCATACTAGGTCCTAGTATTTTCCCAGTGATTTTCCAATAAAATTTTGATTTTTTACTAGCATATTAAAATCAGAAATTCACTTCAAATTTCAAAATTCAATAGTAATTTTCAAAAATATTTATTTTTTAAAATCCTAGTTTTACATACCAGGTCTCTCTAAATCACAAATTTTCCAATAAATTTATGATTTTTTACTTGCATATTTAACTCAAAAGTTCAATTTAAATTTCAAAATTTCATAGTAATTTTTTAAATAATCATCTTTCAAACCCTAGTTGCATATACTAGGTCCCAATGATTCTTGAGGTATCACCTTACATCTAAACTTAGATTGCACATCAAAATAAAAATGGATCTCACTTATTTCCAAATATTTCTTACATTTCTAGCAAATAATAAGGAGACCATACTTGGTCCTATCATGTACATGAACGATGAAGTTTACCATATATTAATGAAAAGTTTCATTCTTTTCCCTTCATACTTAATTTTCATAATTAGGGATGATATTACAAAATTTATTTCTAAACATGCACAAGATTTCAATATTTCTTTTGCATACTCTCTCTCATGTGGAATAATTTCTAATTCTATTTTGATAAACATGTCAAAAATATTATGTTATAATTCAAATCTCTTTATGCATTAATGCATAATTCCATGCTCTCTACCATTTGATTTATATTTCTCATATGGAAAGTTTTTGAAGTTTATCTTGCCACACATATCAGACATATCATAGCACATGTAAAATTTATTTATGCATTAGTGCACAATTTCATGCTCTCTATCCCTTGTTTGCTCTCTCTCATGTGGAATGCTCTTTATAAACATATTATTATATAAATTGTAACTCAAATTACATTCATTTCATCCCTTATACATGGTTTCTACCTAGATGTATCTGATTCTTTGGATACTTTTGAGTATCTAAATAAGCTAACAACCACCTATCAAGTTTTAATGTATATATTATTCATAGGAGAGAATTTCCTTCTCCTCTTCCCCAAGAGGGTGATAGCTAATTTCCCTCTAACTAGGTCCATGCTATCACCCCTCCAGAAGGTGAATCAACATATAATTTGTTCCTAATGCATACATTCAGCCTATAGTTTCTTCAAATCCTCTTCAGCCTATGTACTTACATGTTCAATTGAAAGTAACTAGGGTTTGCACTTGCGAGACTCTAAGAGATCAAATATGGAGTATGATCAAGTTAATTTTAGATTTACAAATGAAAAATCAGATATTACATGAAAATATCACAATATTGGAAAATCAAATTATAATAAAAAAACCTCAAAGGCATCCTAGTGTCAATCATGTATATGTACCTTCACTTAGTGAATTAGTTACAAGCAATGTTACATATCAAAACAAGAAATCATAACAAAATAACTCTATAAATAGTGATTCAAAAATAATTAAAAGACAAAATAAGAGTTTAAGTGAGGTAATAAGGGAAATGATTAAAGCTAAGTTGATCAAACTACCTCCTATATATCTAGTGAGAATATCTAGATATTATTGTGCATATCATAGAATGCATGGGCATCACACAAATTCATTTTTGGCATTGAAAACACATATATAATAGATAATTGATAATGAAGACCCTATACAAGGTAAATTAGTCAAGCATTCTATAGTGACACAGGAACACATTCACAAAGGGTCAAATCTAGTAACATTACAAAAGTGGTTACCAAAGCATAATTCATAACAACAAAAGGATCAAAAAGTAAAATCAGAGCAAAAAATAGTACCACAAGCACATGTAAAGCACAAAAAATATGCAAATTTACCTTTCCAAAATGAGGCTCAATGTTCAAAGCAATATGGGTTTGATAAAAAATATCTATAATAGTTTCATTATCAAGGTCAAGGGTTGAACAAGCATGCTCAAGGCATCAATACTCCTATTCTAGCAATTGATAATATTTGTCACCAAGGTTTAGTATTTATTTAACATCTTAAGACAAACCATTCACAAACATGATTTATCAAATGAAAAGATCCAGCTATAACAAAATTCAACACTAGCATTCCATTAGTTCAAAATCAAGATGATAATGATGAGTGGAACAATACAGGTTATTATCATTTCTAAAATACCAACAATGAATCTAAATATTTAGAGTCATATGCATAACCATTCCCTCATGCTTTAAAATCACACATGATTCCTTTATTTGATATAGGAAACCATAGTATGGAGTCTCCCACGAGACTCATTAGTTAGTATCATTTTTTCTCAGCCTTATACATAGTTTCCTTTTACTTGCTTGTATATAGCTTCTTATCAAATTTATTATACATGGTCTTCCTGTGATTGATTTTACATATCTAATAACATTGAAATATATCAAAAATACAAATAATTCAAATAATTCAAAACACCACAAATATTTTGATTACATGCATCATCCATGCTTTACATTTTTACTATCATGCTAGACTTATATTTATTGTTCTATGATATTGTTTGTCAATTTATCTACATTAATATGCTTCAATTTATCTTATTTGAGTGTGTGTAGTGACATCCAAATCCTTGATTGCATCAATCTACCCATTGAGGGGGCATCTTACTTAATACATTCGAGACACATATCGATATATCAACCCATTAAGGGTATTTTCTACATGACTACACCATCCAAGTTATGTCATTTCTACACCACACACTCTAGTTATCATATTAATATGCATTATCTACTAACTTACACATATTAGTCTATTGACATTTTACTAGTATATAACACTTTTTTATTTCTTAGCATATACCTAGTCTTGTATTACCATGTCTTGCATAATTTTACATTCTTGATCTAATTAGTTAGATGTGATTATATTTATATTTTTCACATACTTTCCTTTCTTGCTTTGCATAGCTAGATCAATTGAATTCCTCAGTTCCTATTATGTATCATGTATGTGCCTTAGGACATTTGACAATGTCCTTTGCCTCTATTCATGTGTGTGCCTTAGAAAAATTTCCAAAGTCCTTTGCCTGTACTCTTTTATGTGATTGTGGCTTTCATGTCAACCTTGCTTGATTTCAAATGTATATGTATGTGGAATTTGAACATCTCTTATATGCTTGATTTCTACTTTGAGTGACATGTGCCCATGTCCCTTTTTTGCTTGACCCCTTGGCCATTCTTGTACGCTTCTTTCTTCTTGCCTTGTGTGTTTGTTGCTTATTTGATTCTCATTGTTTGCAATGCCATGATCCACATCATGCATTATCTTGATATCTTAGATGTCATGATGGACAACATGCTCCATCCCTCCTTGATAACTAAAAACTAACCAAACTTCTAGTTTAAGTTCCAATCTAGTATATTGCACATACTATTACATTATTATATTTATCTAGGCATACCCCTATTGATCTAACAATCTCCTTTACAAACTATGCTATATATTGAGATATCTTACTAATTATCATTTCTATATCATGTATTTCATAGCATAACATAATTATCAGGCTCTTTATTTTGAGGGAAATCATTGTAGGGTCTTCATTCCTACCCTTAAAAGAGGGGGAAATAAATAGGAGTGTTATCACAAAGATTAGAGTTCCTACCAATCAAAAAATTAGTTTTAAAACACTCAGAACAACAATCAAAGATCAAACCAAGCATAATAGATTAGAAAAATAATGATGATTCTAGAATAGTATTTAGTTTTAGCAAAGGATAATAACACCAAACATGGATAATAGTGCTAGACACTAGGGCATCCTATTTTTAGTGCTCTTATCCAAAAAACAAAAAAAATAGATTTTCTAGAAGTAGGTAGAAAAGTAGGTTGAGCTACAGTTTTACACATTTAGACAAATTTAGAATCAACACTTTTTAGTACACTTTTATCTAAAGAATCTAGATATAGAGGGCATTATGCATGGCATGATGGATCTCATTTCCATTTTCAAATACGATAGTTGGTATAACTTCTAGATCAAATTCCATGTTCTAAACACCAGTGATTGGGGGTAATGTGCATGGCACATTTCTTTTCTTTTCTTTTCAAGTTTAGCATTACCCAATCCTTTTTAGTAGTTACGTGCCTTATTCCATCTCCAAGTGGTTGACATCATTTTGGAGTGGATTTAATACAAGCCTAACTTTCACATTTTAGAGTGGATTTTATACAGTATTAATCTCCATATTTTGGAGTGACCAAGAGTGGCCTACATTCAACTATCCATGCCAACATTTTCAAATTATAGAGCATTCATGGGATTCAAGAGCAATCTCATTTGACACATATTTTATATTGGGATCAATTTATAGTTTCACTTCATGGGGTAACAATGGAGCCAAAGGAATAGATATCCTTTGTATACTTCAGCCACTTATTTAGAGGGATTGGAAACATAGTTCAAACATCAATCAACACATGTATGACCACCTAGATTCACTTAGTGGGTGATGATAGAACCAAAGGGCCAACCTTTGCATTCTTGATCCACTCTTAGGGAATTGAGCACTCAGCTTTGTTCATGATATTAATCTTGGTATAACATAAACCCAACATTACTCAACATCATCTAACATCACTTAACATCACAACAATTTTTCCATTGGTTCGCATATGCATTGAGGTATATTTGTTCCTTTCCCCTCCTCTCTCTCTTATCTAGATTTGTATGTTATTATTTTAGATATATCATATCTATTAAGAATTGATTTACTCTTTATTTTCTCTTGAATATTCACACTTCATAATGTGCTCTATCTATACACACCTAACATCACACAACTTCATGGGCTTCACCCTTGCAGGTAAGTTCAAATATGCTTTCTATTTGTTTATCCTAGTATTTTGCTTTGTTGTATCACTAGAATATAGGGGGGAAATGTAGTCATATAAAATGTAAAAATTGGTAACTTGAGTATGAATTGTGACATCCATCCCATAGGTTCCTCCTGCTTGCTTTCATGACCCTTGTAAGCACCTTTTCATTGATTCCCAATCATCCATAGCCTTTCAATACCTCATTCTAGCTTAACCAAGACCCTTTTTCCATGATTATTCCATCCCCTAGGTATCATACCCTCCAAATAATAGTACCCAACTTAGACTATAGCACTGTAACCTAGGGTGCCCCCATTCTAATGCTCTTGTCCAATCACATTTTGAGCCTAGATTACCATTTTTTCTTGATTCCTCTTCTTCATTGTGTAAGCCTAGAGTGATTGCATTTAACCCATGACCAATAGATCCCTATAACATCCCATTCAAATTTCATTTATAAGGGGTTAGAAAATATCAAAAAGCAAGCAAGACTACTCAAGCATATTTCCTTATTCTTTGCATGCAACCATCCAATACTATTTTTAGCTATTTCAAATCCTTACACCAATCCTTAGTCATCTCAAGCACACCCAATTTATCATTTTGCATCTTCATACACAATATTTTACAAAACACATTAAGTGGGAGAACTACATATGGCCTAATCTCTCTTCCAAGTATTGGTATGTAGGCAGTGTGCCCACACAAGAGGTGTGGAAACAAGTTCAATGAATCTTGCACACACTAACTCCCCCCCCCCTCTTTCTCAAAGTTGGTCAAAGCACAATGGAGTCTAGGTTTTGAAGACAAAATCATCTAAAGCTCAGATCTTCAAAATAATAATGACAAAAGTAGACTATAGCATTGGCACCTAGGGTGTCCTATTTTCTACTCTCCTATCCAATCATAAAATGAAGGTCTGATCCTAATTTTGATAGTGTCTCAGTCCTACATAGTGAATTCCAACCTTTGTATCAGTCGTATCAGTCAGTTTCTAGCTAAGTCTTATTTTTTTTCCCTTGTTACTATTTTTAGAAAAGTTCAAATTGCAATCAAATTATGTAAATCAATAGCTTAATAATTACATATTATTTTATTTATTTTAATGCTTAGACACTTTAACTAAATTAGGAATAATACCCCAATATTCCCAAAATTATTAAATCATTAATGATATTAGTAGCACAATTTGATGGAGATTGTGCTAGCATTTTATTTGAGACAACATATAGTTGCTTATATGCTTTAGGGCTGTGTTTGCAAAGAATTATTGTTGGTTGTACTTTTCTTGGTCCTTATATTTTTTGGATTGTGCATTTCTAGTCTCATTGATTTTGATTATGTTGTATTCCATTTTAAGGCTATGGTCAGTTATTTATATGTTTGTGTCCATATTTTGTAAGGATTTGGAAGTTATTATGGGATACACTTTTTGAAATATATTTGGTCATAATTAGTCATTTCATAAATACTTGGGTTGTACCTTCTTGTTTTATAATTATATTGGGATACATTATCCTGTAGCTATTGAATAATGTCTTATTGAGTTAAATATCTTTGGTTTCATGCTATAAATAGGGACACTCCAAATGGATTGATTTCTTGATTTTAATTTTGGGCCACATTTTTTAATTGATAATTTTTTTTATTTGAGCTATTCTATAAGCTTGAGTAAGTTTTCAAGTGATGTAATATTGAATTTAATAGGTTCAAATTTGTTGTTAAATTATTCCCATGCATTTGAATCAAATGTGAATGGATTGATTAGAATTTTGTTATAATTATGCATGCTTTACCAAGTGTAACTCTTGGTATTAAGGGTAGTTACCCCTATTGGTATTTGTTTGAAAATTATTATGTTATGCTTCTTGTTGAAATCTGTTATTATAAATTTTATTGCATGTTGTTGAGTCATGTTGGTGGCTTAGGATCCCTGTTGTATGCTCATCACATCTCATTCATACCCAATTTCTAAAATACACCATCCAAATAATGGATGGGGTGGTTAGGGCCACCATATAGATGGGCTCATCATACTGAGCACATCAGGTTTTCTCTTGTTACTGAATACCTCTTTTGTTATGACATTTAGATTTTTCATGTTGGCAGCTTACTTTTTGTTTGTGGCCTGTTGAAGTATAACATACTGATGGATGTTTCATAAATCATTATTTCTTTGGTTAATTCTTGTAGCATTTATTGTAAAAAAATTATTTATATCTGACATACTTGACAAGAATAGTGTCAAATGCTATTGCATTGATGGAAGTTGTGTGTTCTTGGTTACTATGCTTTAGCTACCTTCCTTCTCATTATCACCACTACAACCTGTAATGTCATGATATATTGGATAACTAAGAATGTTAGAAAATTAGATGATGAAATAAATGGTATGATTATGAGAAATATTCAACTAATTTGTATCCTTAATTTGGTTTCTATTTCAATTACAATGTTTTAATAATTGTTGACTCCTGTAAGGTGAAAGGAGATCTAGATAATTTATTGAGTGTGTGGCATCATTGAATTTCTAATTGTTATTCTATATTTTTAGATGTAGCGATTGAGATTATGGTTTGATGGATATATAAATTTTTGTTATTCCATGTATTATTTTACATAAACATAATATGCATTATATTGGGTGTGTCACTAGCCTTATTGAACTTTGTGGTTGCCCTTGGAACATCACATGGATTTTGAAATTGATTGGTATGCTATAACCAAGAATAAAATTACTTGATTTGAATTATATTCTTAATAATATGACATAAGGCAAGTTTGTATGAGCTGGGAATTATTATTATGTTTATATTATAGTCTATAGGTTTTATTTGTTGTTTGGTGATCAAACTTGTGATCTTAAATGTTTGAAACATAGATTTTATCTAAGCTACAAATTGTTGTACATACTTAAAAAAATTACACTAAGAGAATTCATTTTTAAGTGATGGAAACATGAGAACTTAGCATATTTTTATTCTATTATACAAGCATGTTAGGGGCACAATAACAAGTACATTTTTATGTTTTGAATAAGCTCTCTATATTAGTTTTATACAACTAAATAGCTTACTGCACCTAATTTTTGGTATGAGATATCTCTCCTTGCAGTGTATTGACTTGTGTAATTTAGTGTATCTTTGGTTGATGGATGCAATCAATTCTAACCCTTTGCTAATGATATATAGTAGAATCACTTCTAACATTATTTATTAAATTATTTGGGCATTGATATACTTGTTACCATCTTGTCATTGGCATTTATAATAAGTAAATGGTGGCTATTTTCTATTTCAAGTTTTAAATCTTGGGTTCAATTATATTGCATAAAGCAATGAAATGAATATGGTCAAAATTATGCATATAATAGGTATCTTAACTTTCTTGAATAAGAGTTGGACATAAAATCACATTACTTGTGTTTAGTTGTACTTGTGAAACACATTGATAAGGTGATAATGTAGTTGTGTAATATCCACTTTTCCCTATGAGTAATTTGTAGAAAACCATTAGGCTATTTGGTTTCTATAGGCTAAATCAGATGATGTCAAGGAAAGAGTGTGGGGACACTATTCAAAAGCTACTATTCACATGTCAGTATTCATAGTGACATGGTAGGTGATGTGGCACATGGTAGCTGATGATGTAACAAAGGAGGTGACTTTTGGAGTGATGTGACATGACCCACATGAGAACCTAAGGCATCTAAAGAGGTGGGGCATAATACTCCACTTGGTGACAAAATTATTTATCTTTTATGACTCACATGCTGAATAAAGATAGGGGTGAATAATTGAGGTGCCCCACTTGGGAAGATGCTTAATTTGAAAGGAAAGAAGAAGTCAAAATTTGATTAATCATTATCTAAGAATATTGGGATGTGGAATACATAATGCACTATTCCATATTGTCTTGCATGTGTGAGTGGGACATAATTTTAGAGGCATATGGATAGTGGGAAACCAAAAGACAAAGATAGAGGTGATCATGTGATCCACCCTTGACCCTTGCACATGAGGTCACATGCCCAATAGTGTTATTTTTGGCCCACATGGGAATGGGGTGCATTTCTCTCTCCCTCTCTCTCTCTCTCTTATAATTTTCTATATAATTATACTTATCCATTATAATTGATATGTTGAAGATTATAACCCCCTCTTTTGTAAGAATTGAACTGATGTTCATTATTGGATCTTGAACTTGGTTCAACTTATCCCACTACTGAGGATGAAACCCTTGGAGTGAATAAATATTTGAGGATGAAAACCCTCTAAGGTCTGATGATATCAGTGGTGAGAGATCTTCCCTAGCTAGCTTTGGTGGTTTCATACAAAAACTACATTTGTGCTTCAATGGAGTCATTTGTGTAAGCAATTATTTTCTTATGTTTCAATTCTCTCTCTCTCTCTATATATATATATAATCTTAATTTTTAGATAATGTTAGAGTGGGAGTCTTTTATTAGTTTATATCTCTATCAGTTGTATGGCTATGTTTATGCATAAGTGTTGAGTTTGAGCTTATATCATATTTGAGTTTGAATATTTAAAGTGTGAGCTTTGTGTTAAGTTTGAATTTGTTATAATTGTAGTATTTTTATTACATATCCTTGTCTAAGATATTACAGTGGTAGCAGATCTATGTATCCTGCCAGCTTGTGTAGAGTTGTGTTGTAGTTTTGTGTTGATAGAGCTACATGGATCATGGAGTGGATGTGGATTCCAAAATTTTTGCCCTCAAAATAAGAGTTTTTGATAGAAAGATAAAACAAAGAAATTATTCAATGAATTAATGAACCCACTGATAAATAATTTCATGCTCAAGTAGTGGAAGAGTGGAGAGTAATGGGAGTAGATTTTAAGGCTATGGTAACATGTGTAGAGTATATTGACATTAATCAAAGGCATAGGTTATGTAGAGGTGAGAGATGCCAGAATTAGGACTTGAAAAAAAAGGATATAGAACCACACTTTAGAGAATTAGCACCATTACAAGCAAGTGTAGAGGTATCCACCATTTAAGTGGAAGTTGAAGAAGATGTTCCTATTCAAGGATCACAAATCAATTTTCCAATGATCGAGTTTGTTCCACAAAAATAATATTTGCATAAAATGGAAGAGAGCATCCAAGTAGAAGAGAAATTGGACATGGAGGTGGTGCATGCAATTTCACATAATGATCCACTAACCATGAGTGTTGTGTGTGGAGAACAAAGTCACTTTGTATATTTTACTCAAATTATATAAGAGGAGAAGGAAGGAGTCATAGGTAGTGAGTTAGGTGACTCAGATGGAGATAAGGTGAATACAGTTATGCATTCATCAGAGGAGGTAAAGAAAAATTCTAGCTTAGATAGTAATTAGGAGAAGGTTTAAGTAGAGCAAATATGGGAACAAGAAAAAGAAGAAAGAGCGAAAGAAATCAAGAGAATAATTTATAAGCTTGATTTTTTTCAAGAGGAATCTGATTTAGGGGTTTTACCAAAGAACCCAAAAGTTGCAGGTGCAAATTTGGATCACCCAAAGGGGTTTGAGCAAGAAGGCAGATGTGTTGTAAAAGGATGGTATATGCTTTTATCTATGGAGGATGCTTACTACAACCATGTTAATTTTAGTTTGGGTGTAAATTAAAAATTTCTTGAGGTTATAACAAATAAATTTAGCACCAACTTTTTAAATTTTATCAGATTAGTATAATGGAAACCTGGTGGAACATCTCTATCATAAAATGGTTCGAGGATTAGGAATTTGAAAATTCCCATAATTGATTTGGCATCTGAGTATTTGGATTCATGAAGTTGACTAGATTGCTAGGGGATAAGTAATATTTTGGAAGGGAGGATTTGTAATATCCCCCTTTTCTCTATGAGTCATTTGTAGAAGACTATTAGCTTATTTGGTTCCCATAGGCTAAATCGAGTGATGTCAGAGAACATTAGTGTGGGAATACTATTCACAAGGTACTATTCACTAGCACTATTCACATGTCACTATTCATGGTGATATTATAGGTGATGTGCCATATTATGTAGCTAATGATGTGGCAAAGGGGGTAACTTGTGAAGTGATGTGGCATGACCCACATGAGAATCTAAGGCATGTGAAGAAGTGGGGCATATTACTCCACTTAGTGACATAATTGTTTATCTTTTATGACTCACATGTTAAATAAATATAGTGGTGAATAGTTAGGGTGCCCCACTTAGGAATATGCCTAATTTATAAGGAAAGAGGAAGTCAAATTATGATTAGTCATTGTCTGAGAATATTTGAAAGTGGAATACATAATGCAATATTTTATATTGGCTTACATGTGTGAGTGGGATTCAATTTTGGATGCACACAAAGACAAGATAGAGGTGATCATGTGATCCACCCTTGACCCTTTCACATGGGGTCACATGCTCAATAGTCTTATTTTTTTCCCACATGGGAATGGGGTGAATTTATCTCTCTCTCTCTCTCTCTCTCTCTCTCTCTCTCTCTCTCTCTCTCTCTCTCTCTCTCTCTCTCTCTCTCTCTCTTCATTCTCCTTCCTCTCTCTCTCTCTCTCATGATTTTGTATATAATCATGCTTATCCATTATAATTGATATGTTGAAGATTATAACCCACCTCTTTTGTAAGAATTGAACTGATGTTCACTCTTAGAGCTTGAACCTGGTTCAGCTTATCCCACTACTAAGGATGAAACCCTTGGAGTGAAGAAATATTTGAGGATGAAAACCATCTAAGGTTTGATGATATTATTGTTGAGAAATATTCCCTGGTTGGCTTTAATGGTTTCATACAAAAACTACATTTGTGCTTCAATGGAGTCATTTGTGTAGCAATTATTTTGTTATGTTTCACTAATATATATATATATATATGTATGTATGTAATCTCAAATTTTAGATAATGTCAGAGTGGGAGTCTTTTATCAGTTTATATCTCTATCAGTTGTATGGTTGTGTTTATGCATAAGTGTTGAGTTTGATCTTATATCATATTTGAGTTTGAATACTTAAAGTGTGAGATTTGTGTTAAGTTTGGATTTGTTATAGTTTTAGTGTTTTTAGTAAATATCCTTATCTAGGATATTATAGTGGTATCATATTTATGTATCTTGCCAGCTTGTGTAGAGTTGTGTTATAGTTTTGTGTTGATAGAGCTACATGGATCATGGAGTGGATGTGGATTCCAAAAAAATTTCCCTTAAAATAAGAGTTGTTGAGTCAAAGATAGAACAAAGAAATGATGTAATGAATCAATGAACCCACTGATCAAGAATTTCATGCTCAAGTAGTAGAAGAGTGGAGAGAAATGGGAGCAAATTTTAAGGTTGTGGTAACATGTGTAGAGTATATTGACATTAATCAAAGGCATAGGTTATGTAGAGGTAGGAGATGCTAGAATTAGGACTTGTAGAGAAAGGATATAGAGCCACACTTTAGATAATTGGCACCATTACAAGAAAGTGTAGAGGCATCTACCATCCAAGTGGAAGTTGAAAAAGATGTTACTATTCAAGGAGCACCCATCAATTTTCCAATGATAAAGTTTGTTCTATAAAATCAATATTTGCATACAATGGAAGAGAGTATCTAAGTAGAAGAACAAGTATCCATGGTGGAAGCAACGAAAGTGGAGGTGGTGCATGTAAATGCAAACAATGATCCACTAACCATGAGTGTTGTATGTGGGGAACAAAGTCACATTGTAGATTTTACTCAAGTTATAAAAGTGGAGAAGGAAGGAGTCACAGGTACTGAGTTAGGTGACTCAGATGGAGATCAGGGGAATGCAATTATGCATTCATCAGAGGAGGTAAATAAAAATTCTAGCTCAGATAGTAATTAAGAAAAGGTTGATGTAGAGAAAATTTGGGAGAAAGAAAAAGAAGAAAGAGCCAAAGAAATCAAGACAATAATTTATAAGCTTGATTTTTTGCAAGAGGAATCTAATTTAGGGGTTTTACCAAAGAACCTAGAAGTTGTAGGTGTAAATTTGGATCACCCAAATGGGTTTAAGAAAGAAGGTAGAGGTGTTTCAAAAGGATGGCATATGCTTTTAGATATGGAGGATTCTTGCTACAACCATGTTAATTCTAGTTTGGGTGTAAATTCAAAAGTTCTTGAGGTTGTAAAAAATAAATCTAGCACCAAATTTCTAGATTTTATTAGAGTAGTACATTGAAATCTTAGTGGAACATCTCTATCATAAAATGGTTCAAGGATTGGGAATTTGAAAATTCCCACAACTGATTTAGGATCTGGGTATTTGGATCCATGAAGTTGACTAGATTGCTCTGGGATAAGTGATAGTTGGGAAGGTAGGATTTGTAATAACCCCCTATTCCCTATGAGTCATTTGTAGAAGACTATTAGCTTATTTGGTTCCCATAGGCTAAATTGGGTGATGTCAGAGAAAATTAGTGTGGGACCACTATTCACAAGGTAATATTCATAGGTACTATTCATTAACACTATTAACATGTCACTATTCATGGTGGCATTGCAAGTGATATGGCATGTGGTAAAACTGATGATGTAGTAAAGGAGGTAACTTATGGAGTGATGTGGCATGACCCACATGATAATCTAAGGCATGTGAAAAGGTAGGGAATAATACTCCACTTGGTGACATAATTGTTTATATTTTATAATTCACATGCTAAATAAAGAGAGGGGTGAATAGTTAGGGTGCCCCACTTGAGAAGATAATTTATTTGGAAAGAAAGAGGAAGTCATATAATTAGTCATTGCCTATAAATATTAAGAAGTGGAAGACATAATGCACTATTCTGGATTAGCTCACATGTGTGAGTGGGATGCAATTTGGAGGCACATGGATAGTGGGAGACCAAAAAACAAAGATAAAAGTGATCATGTGATCCACCCTTGACCTTTGCACATGGGGTCACATGCCAAATAGTTCCATTTTTGGCCCACATGGGAATGTGGAAAATTTATCTCTCTCTCTCTCTCTCTCTCCCTCTCTCTCTCTCTCTCTCTCTCTCTCTCTCTCTCTCTCTCTCTCTCTCTCTCTCTCTCTCTCTCTCTCTCTCTCTGCATTCTCCTTCCTCTTTCTCTCTCTGATTTTCTATATAAGCATGCTTCTCTATTATAATTGATATGTTCAAGATTATAAGCCCCCTCTTTTGTAAGAATTAAACTGATGTTCATTCTTGGAGCTTGAACCTGGTTTAGCTTATCGTACTAATAAGGATGAAACCATTGGATTGAATAAATATTAAAGGATTAAAACCCTCTAAGGTTTATTGGTCTCATTAGTGAGGGATCTTCCATGGCTGGATTTGGTGGTTTCATATGAAAACTACATTTGTGCTTCAATGGAGTCATTTGTCTAAGCAATTATTTTGTTATGTTTCCCTAATACATATATATGTAATCTTAATTTTTAGATAATGTCATGGTGGGAATCTTTTATCATTTTATATCTCTATCAGTTGTATGGTTGTGTTTACACATAAATGTTGAGTTTGAGCTTATATCATATTTAAGTTTGAATATTTAAAGTGTGAGACTTGTGTTAAGTTTGGATTTGTTATAGTTGTAATGTTTTTAGTAAATATCCTTGTCTATGATATCCTAATTTGTACATATTTGTGTATAAACTGGTTATTGAGGGTTGCATCGTTATTTTTATCATTATTGAATATTCCTTTACAAGTAGAGTTATGTGGGGATTTGTATCCTTAGTTATAGAAACTTATATGACTATTTTAATCATCTACATCTTGAAACTTAACACCTATAGTTGTATCTTGTATCATAACACATGTAGTTTTATCCTAAAACATAACACCTATAAATACATCCTACAACATAACATCTATAGCTACATCCTACATCATAACACCTATAGTTGCATCTTGCATCCTAGAATTATAAATATGTGATGGAAGGGTGATATAGTGCCAAAAATATAAGGTTAAAAAATAAGTTATTATTTATTTGGTACTACTACCTTAATGATCTACACTAATTTTATATTCACTTATATTATGAGCTTGAGGAAGATGCCATCTTGCATCATCAAACTGGTACTATGGGTCCTACACACAGTGTTGGTTGCACTCTGATAAAACAATCTCCAATTTTTTTAGGGGTTATTTCAATGATATTATGACCAAATCATGTGCATTCCTTATTTCAAGCCATACTTCATGATACAAATTAATACCTATTATTGGTCCAACATTAGATACATATAATTAATACAATACCATCTACATTACATGTGTATGTTACATTTACACATGGGGGGAATATACATACATGTTAGGCATATAAGGATCCTTTCAAGTACCATATTTTATCACTACCTACAACAACACATGAAAAATAAACAAAGGATACAAACCAAGTTATATGATAATCTACTAGTCAAATCAACATGTTAGATTTATCAAAGAGGCAAATTTTATGATCATCATCACCTCTTCATGTGATACTAAATAAGTTAATCAAATGCAATATTATCACACTTTTAAATCTTGACTCTAATAGGATACACCAAATAATTATAATGGCAAATGCATATTATGATTATCATCAGATTTTGAGACATTAAAAAAAAAGTTTCAAATTGAGACATAAAATATAAAATCTTGTTGACAATAATAGTATTAATATTGTCACACATTTAGGATATCAAAGCTCATAAATGGATATCAATTAGAATAAAAAACATATCATGATCACTATATAAAATAACATATGTATGATCAACTTAAGCATAATAATAATAGAGAATATCATACAACACATCCTCAGATTACATATATAGATCTAGATCCTAATATACATAAAATGCATTAGATATATATGATAAATGACATCAATAACAATGAGACATTAGCTTGTAAGGGAATTTGAACATGATTTTGCTTTTCCATTAGGTATTAGGGATGGTGAAACATCAAATTACATGCAAATATAAGCTTAAATATTTGGCAAGGTTGTCACCCATTGGGTTGCACAAATTTTTTTAGGATCAAGGCTTTTGTAATCTCAAGATTTGAAGAAGACTCTACAATGCAAGACAATGAAGATGAGAATCTTGAATGACTAAAGCATAACTTTAATTTTGTTGTTGGTAAAAACTCAAGGCTCATCAAGGGTTTTAAAAATATCTCTCATACCAAATCCATAGTTTACAACTCACCCACCTTGGACTCTATCAGCCACTCATATCATGTCAATGGTAATTTAATCAAATTGCCAGTTGGGTTCCCCTAGTGTCACAAAGAATGATTCACTAAATATTGATGTAAATGGCTCTAGGATTATTATCCATCAATGTTATTCATTATGCAGGAATAAATGAAATTAGTTTCACATTTGTTAGATTTTTACATGAGTCACATTCCTTTTTTGAATGGTGTTATTCTGATTAGTTCTCCTTCTATCCAGGTATCTTTAGGTGTGAAACACTAGTAGTATCCTACCATCTAGTGATAGTACCCTTTGTCTCAAATCTCCTTTTTAGTGGGATATATTCCTATCACATTTTTAGAAGAGGATCCCATGTTTTCTCTATCAAGCTCTACTTTATATGGCATGAAAACAAACATAAGAAATAGGTATTTATTTTTAAAATGTGTTAGTATTTTCCTCTTAGTTGATAAACCATAATGTTTAGCCTCATCTATTTGGTTTTACATATCTACTTCATGCTTCTCTCTTGGGAAATTGATTCTTTTAAATTACCTTCAATTATGTTGTGGATTATATCTTTGTCTAGAACTCTGGGCATTGGTTACTTCATAATCATGGTTTCTTCTTCAAATCTTGGACCCCATTTTTTATGTGGAAGAGGTACTTGTCACAACTACTCCTTTTTGTATATTATTATATAAATTACCACCTATGTTATGCAATCAGATTCTTATTACTTTGTTGACCAATTAGGTGAGATCTTTCATCAAATTAGAGGATAATTATAAGGAAGGTAACACGACTAGAGTTTGTGATTTGATTGATTTGTCCAAACTTATGTTCTTCTCAGTTAAGGTTGAATCTTATCACATATATTATTTTCAATTCCTCAACTATGATGGATTTCCTTTAAGATATTTTCTCTACAATCGAGTTGAGCATTAAGTGAAATTTAGTTCTTTTTTGAAGTCTAGTGGAAGCAAAATAATCTATAAGATAAAAAAGGGGCCATATGATGTTGAATTTGTAAGGTGTAATCATGAATTTTTTTGGTCCAAATTTTATTTCTCCATTCCTTCCATAATTACTAATTCTATGGTGGTTAAGGAGGAAATATAAGAGATTGTGGCTCTTGAGGAGGAGCCATGTTCTGATGTTATTGTATCTCTATCTAGATAACTTGTTTAAGAGTAGGAACAACTGACTTCATCTTGCTTTCCCACTTCTCCCCCACCCTACCTAAAAGGAATAAAATCCAATATTGATGTTTGTGCCTCAATCAAATAAAGAGGTCATAGAACTAAAGAATAAAGGTTAATGATGGAGGTGAAAGAAATTATTAAAGATGGATATCTGAGATCGATTGAAGAAATCCTTCCTATGATAAGGATGATTTATTCATGCAATTGATTTTACTCATTTGGGTTTGGGTTTGGGTTTGGTAACAAGTGCTTCTTTCTTCACTGGGTTTCTTCACTTTTTTTTAGCCTTCTTGTATTTTTATGGTGAGCCTCCTTCCTTGTTATTGTTTTCTTACTATTTTTTGCTTTTTCCTCTTATTTGGTATTTCTTTCCTCTACTAGTGTGTTGTTTCTCTTGTCTTATTGGATATGGTTTCTAGTTGTGTCTTCTTGAGGTTGGTGTTTGCCTTTATTGTTGGTTTTGGGGATCTGGGCCTCATGATTGTGTCTTAGACTAATGAGTGACCTCTAGTCAAAATCTTCTCTATCACCAGTTCATATCTCTAGTCTTTGTAAAAATGTTATCTAGTTCATAGATTTAACTTCAAAATAATTCACTAATAATAGAAAAAATGAGACAATATTACCACTAGATACGAGATCTCCATATGAGCTCTTATAGTTAGTATAACATAATATATTCATGTTTATTTTTTGGATTATCCCTAATTATCCTTATAACTTGTAAATACACCCCCACATTAACCATTGTTTTATCCCTTGGATTTTTCTTCATTTAACTCTTGTATTTTCATTGTTATCCCAATCTGAACAATCAAAAACAATGATCCTATATTACTATATCTTTCATGGAAGCCCCTATATGTATAGTCTATAGAAAAATAGATTATCTTTCCCTCACAATCACTTCCAATAACCTAAGTCATAATTGACTATTGATAATATCTATAATTAGTAAAACCAAACTATAAAATTTCCCATAATCATGCCCATTTCTAAGTTAATAGAGCCATAATATACACATAATTTAATAATTGTCATAGAAAACACAATTTCCAAAATAAGATCATCTCAAGACAAATATATTTATGCCTTGCATTATGCATACATGGCTGAATATTGACTTACATATTATGAAATGAGTATTTACATTCATTCCTCCACATCACCGTCCACTCCAAACATATCTTTTAGTCATGATTAAATGGGGCCATATTACTTGTTCACACTTCTTCCACATAATGATGCTACCACATCTAGTACACACTATGCCTTAACACATGTTAAAAATTATTCATACCCCTCCCATAATTCTATTTTTGGAACCATTTCACTTAGCCTCACTTTAAAATATCCAAATATTTTAAAATTATAAATAATTAACTAACCAAAAAAGACAAAAACATTTAAATATTTTAAAAAACCAAAATCAGGATTTGAGCATGACATGATTTCTAGAATACACTATCTACATACGTTATTTATCACATTTTTGTTATAGGGTATATTATTTACATATATAAATAAATTTAAAGGTATATGATTTCTATGTTGGACATACAAGTTACACATAAACATATAGATGCTAGTATTCCCTCTACCTAGTGGCCATGTCGATACTAGGAAAATCTTATTCCACAAATTTCACTATCACATGTTATATATTTTATGGTATTTATACCATATTAATATACATATATTTATTACTCATACCTTGTTATTTGATCATTTATTATACATTGATACATGATATGCCATTTTATTATGATGTGACATTGATACATATGGATGGTGTAGACTAGTTCTTTGTTCCACACTCCATTGATGTTGTTACTCTTTTACATGATATCATAATATGTGTTTGAATATTGTGTTCCATGGTCCTTACTTGATGCAACATTATTGATGTCCCTTTTTTGAGACATTATAATGTCCCCTTGTGTGTGGACCTTGGCCTTATTTTTTGTGACATTTTATGTCCCTTGTATATGGCACTTGGCCTCATGTGTGACATTATCACTTATGATTTTTGAAATCATTAACATTCAGTGTTGTTATGAACTATATTATGCACTTTTACTATGTATTCTTATTCAAATATCCTTAAATTGTATGATTCATTGATATATCTATCTAGACATGACCTACATTACATATGTTACACACATGCCTAATTTAAACATACATTACTATAATGACATATTATCCACATGATCAAATGATATTATATGATGTTATCTTTATACATGACATTATATAGTTAACTCTTATTTTGAGATGAGTGAATTATATAATACATCCCTCATCTTAAAAAGGGGGAATTATAATGGGCTTAGCATACATACATAAGCTTCCATAAGTATAAAATAATATTAGATTATAAATGTAAGAGATCAAAATGGTTCAAATATCACATATTTCAGATACATGACATATATTGGCACATTGATATAGAATAAATAGACATATGTCATGCATATATAATCACTTTACAAACACTTGAACATGGTGCATATGCATGGGCATATACATTAAAAATTACATGAACATGATTATATGTCTCCATATACACATAAATTTGAGATACGAGTTCTCAAATCCAACATATAGATCTATATCATTATATATCAATTAATACAGATTTAGGTGGGCATGATACTATTTCATGCACACATATACAACAACACAATTTACAATTGAGTGCCAATTGGTTGTAATTCCACTTCATACTTATCAAATATATGCTCATGATGGGGGCATCAACATTCTCCATTCTATTTTGTTCATACTTTTTATTCTATATTGAGTGAAAATACATAATCAAACCTATGTTTATGATGGGGGCATAAACATTGTTTATTACTGTACCTATAACCTATAGTGCATCTAGGGATATGTGTGGCCAACTTGTGGATTACACACCTTCATATTATCTTGTTACATTTCTATATCTTCTTAGTATGGTTGGCCTATGGAATAACCTTGGATAAGTAGAGTATATATAGGAGGTAGTGGTTAGTCTTTTATCATCATAATATGAATTTTGTTCTTATTGCATTGTTGTGGAGGTTACCCCATCTAAGTGGATCAATCATAATAGTCAAGTATTCTACTCTTTCACCAATTATTGTTTTGGATCTATTTATTTTACTCCTAATTATGTGATATATGATTCTATTATTATGAATCATCTAAGTAATTTCATTATGAGTGGTATTATTACTTTGATTTGGTAAAATTTCTATGATATGATTTTTTTAGGTGTAGTGTCTTAAGCACTAGAAGGCCAAAAAAACATAACTTACCTTGTGAAAATTAGTAGTCATTATATTTGTCTTTATGAGATGATCATAATGGTATATTATACCAATATACTTTTTTGGGCAAAAAATTTTCACCCTTGTTCACATTAGTAGTTATTAGATTCATCTTTACAAGGCAATCACAATAGTATCATATTTTGATACATTGTTTTTGGGTCATAACCCTCCTAGGGTTTATGCATGGTAGGGCTTACCACTCATGATCATAGGAAATGGTAAGAAATGCATAAAACTACTCACAAAAATGACACGGAGTCAAAACTTCTAATATGAGTATTTTAGAGATAGTTCAATAATTTAAGTCAGAGTAATAAGGCATGGTGCAGAAAGATGATCTTGAAGCAGCTAATGGGGACCTCAAAAGGATGAGAGGGGACCTAAATAAATTTTAGGATCAATTTAAACAAATAAATAAGTAATTATCCAACTTTTAGCTTAATAATTAAAAATTAACCCTCTACCACTCTAATTTGGTTCTTCTCCTCCAAACAATCTCAATGCCTCTAAAATTTTACCTACGCAAGTTTGATGGTAATGATCCACTCACATGGATTACTCAATTTGAAAATTTATTTCATCTACATTAGATTCCCTATTCATAAAAGGTGGTCATGGACTTTTTGTATCTAGAACCTAAGTAGTTTATTTGATATTATTGGTTGTGTGCTCAAAATAAAAAGAATGGTCTTTTGGTTTCTTGGTTTGTATTTTCTAAAGAACTGTAGATCCATTATTGTAATAATGTCTCTAAAAAATACTTCAGTCAATTAGCCAAGTTATTCCAAACTAAGATAGTAAAGGATTACATTTATCAATTTTAGAATCTCTCCTTATGTGTGGTAAACATCATTGAGAAAAATCTAATTGACCTATTTTTGGGTTGACTCAAAGATAACATATAATTGGAGGTTTACATGTTTCATTCCATTAATGTATTTGAAGCCATACCAAGGGCATGCCTAAATTAGGAAAAAGAGTTGATCAAATGAATACCTTTCACTAATATTTGTGAATGCACATTCCCAACACCATCATTTATGTAGCCTACCAGATTGACACCTCATTAAGTTGAAGAAAAACATGCAAAATGTTTGTGTTTTGAATGCAATATAAAATGGAGAAAAGGACATCAATGTGCTAAAAATAATTTGTTTTACATTTAAGTTGCCAATGAGGAGGAAGAAGAAGATGAATGTTTAAGGGTAGGTTTGGAAGAAATTGAGGATGAATCTGAAGATTATCAACTTACTATTTCTTGTCATGAAGTTTTAGGCATTATTACTCCTCAAAATCTTAAGGTGGTGGGTTTCCTAAAAAAATAGAAGGTGATTATGTTAATTTACTCTGGGAGTACACATAACTTCATAAAAATTAATTTGGATACTCATTTAAACTATTTCATTTACCTAGCTCCAAAATTTTAGGTCATGATTGTAGATGGTGGTATAGTCAACTATTCTATAAAATGTCATAGCATTAAGATTACTATGGGAGACTACTTTTTAGATTCCCCTATATCTTCTATTCTCATGGGAGGAGATGACATTGTTTTAGGAGTGCAGTGGCTCACCACTTTGGGCACTATTGAGATGAATTTATAGGAACTATTCATGAGGTTCCATTTAGAAGGTAAGACCTTTGAATTGTGTGGATTACATGCTAAATCTCCACAACTGGTTAGTTCCCATCAAATGATGAAGATTCTCAAAAAAGGTGTAGAAGTATTTATGGCACACTTATTTTCCATAGAGGTTTAACATACCAAGGAGTATACATATCTTGATTTATAAAGGGTGCTATATGAACTTGTTATTTTTGGTGACATGCCAAAATGACTTCTTGTAAGTTATGCACATGATCATGTCATTAGGTTAATTTGAAGAAGTACACCACCTAACATCAGACCTTATAGGTATACCTATGGCTATTATACATGCAATGAAATAATGGAAACCTTATCTGATGGGTTGTCACTTTTAGTTAAATACTAATCATGATAGCCTCAAATATTTTTTGGAGTAATGATTCTCATATGAAGAATAATATAAATGGGTGACTAACATGTTAAGATATGATTTTAAAATAATGTATAAGGAAAAGATAATGTGGTGGTAGATGCCTTCTCCTAATGGGATGAATTAATTAAGGCATTTTTATGTGCCATGACCATGTGAGAGGCATATTGGCTAGATGAAGTAAGATTTGAATGGGAGAATAATAGTGATATCAATAATTTGATTCAAAATCTTTAGCAAGGTTCTGAAAAATATAAAAAATTTACATGGAAAGGGTACAAATTATGGTATAAAGATAGATTATACCTATGTAAGCATTATCTCCTCAAACATAAAATTCTTTAAGAACTTCATGCCTCTCCACTTGGAGGTCACAATAGATTTTTGAAAAAATATCATAGAATCAAGTAAGATTTATTTTAGGAATGGATCAAGGGGTATATCCATAAATATGTGGCTAAATCCATGTTATTTCAACAAAACAAAGGTGAAACCATTAAGACCCTAGGTATTTTCAAAATTTTATCCATCCCTATCCAACATTGGGAGGTTTTCATGGATTTCATTATGGGGTTACCATGGTCTGAAGGTAAAAATGTTTTCATGGTAATTGTGGGTTGACTCACTAAGTATGCTCATTTTTTTTCCTTATCACAACTATTTGTTACCAATATAATAGCTTCTACTTTTCTCAATATAGTTCATTAATTACATGGTACTCTAAAGATCATTGTAAGTGATTGAGATCCCATATTTATTATTAATTTTTGGATTAAATTATTTGCATATTTGGGCACCCATTTGGCTCATAACTAATTTTATCATCCTTAATCTATGGATAAATAGAGGTAGTCAATAAATGTCTACAAGCTTATCTTCATTGTTTTGTTTTTGACAAATAGGACAAATGGGTTCATTGGCTACCACTTGCTAAATGGTGGTATAACACTTCTTTTCATACTTTTTCTAAAATGTATCCATTTGTGGCATTGTATGTATATCTATCCCCATCCATCACTTCAGATTTGATAGTAAATCCTAAGGTTTGAGATGTTGAATAACACATTCACCATCAATAGGAGTGTTATTTAGTTTGTGAGAGAATTTAACTATGGCACAAAATAGAATAAAGCAACAAGCAAATCAATACTAAAGTGAATAACATTTTGACATAGGTGATTGGGTCTTTATGAATTTACATACATATAAGTAGATGTCTCTGAATCAATAGAAAAAAGATAACAAGTTATCACCTAAATATTATGGCCCTGATCAGATCTTGCAAAAAATTGGTTATGTGGCATACAAGCTAGAATTACCTCCATCCACTCGTATACATATGATATTCTATGTATCTTGCCTAAAGAAGGAAATTGGACATAGAGTTTCTACTTAGACTGAGTTACCTAAATTGGATAAATAAGGTTGAGTCATTCTAGATATTGAAGAGATCCTTCACATGTACACTAAGCAACTATGAACTAGAGAAATTAAGGAGTATTTGATTAAATGGAAGAACTTGCATTCTGAAGATGCAACATGAGATGATGAAGCTTTCCTAAAATAACATCTTGGTTTGATTCAACATTGAGGATAACATTATTTTCAATGGGAGGGTGATGTTACACCCTTAACCTATAGTATGCCTAGGGATATGTGTGGCTGACTTGTGGATTACACACGTTCATATTATCTTGTTAAATTTTTGTATGTTCTTAATATGGTTAGCTTATGGAATAACCTTCACTAAGTATAGTATATAGAGGAGGTAGTAGTTATTATTTTATCATCATATTATGAATTTTATTCTTATTTTATTATTGTGGAGGTTGGCCCCTCGAAGTGGATTAGTCATAATATTTAAGTATTTTGATCTTTCACCAATTGTTTTTGTGGGTCTATTTATTTTGATCTTAATTATATGATATATAATTCTATTGTTTTGAATCATCTAAGTAATTTCATTAAATTAGTTCCCTTTCAATCATGCTTTTGGCTACATGAAATGAACTTGAGTGAAACATTATAATTGAATCTAAAAACTATCTACAGTGGTTGATTCACTTTCTTTGAGCAAACCTAACTTTATGGTTCTCTCATTTACCTATATAGTTATTTGGGTTAGTAAATTGCATAGTTATCCCCACATTCATGAGGGTTAGATCATGTTGTATTCCCATCCCAAGATCCTACATAGTTACACAAATATTGGGAATGATCCCCCCAACTCTTCATGTGCTTTGATAAGGAAGCACTAGTTTATCCAATGCTTCAACAAAGAATCATCATCTCCAATAAATTTCAAGGGTAACATTGTTCTCATCAACACACAAGTTTACTCTAAGCCTTGTTCTTTCAAAATTAAAAAAAAATAGTTTTAGATTAAAATAGTGAATTTATGGACATTAACTACACATGATTGTAATTTTTTTATTGACCTACACAATTGGAGCTTAATAAAAAATAAAAAGTGTGTTGTAAACATTTAGGTATATTTTATCCTTTGACTTTAGTAATTTCATTACTATAATAGATACTAAAATCTAGTTTTTGGTACTTAAAAATTAAAATCTTGACACACACTTACCATATATGAATTGAGCACTTGAATAAAGTCCTAGTCTGAGATTCTCTCCCACTTGCATACTATCATATGAGTCAACCCTTCCATTATTTTATTACACACATAAAATAACCTCATTATATGTTTCAAAACTACTACATATCATGTACAAACATATGTATGAACATTAAATTAGATACACATAATACATTAGCAATTACCATATAACAAGATGAGAAAATATTAAATCTTCCTCTTTTGGTCAATTCTAAATACCATGATTACATGGTTACATAATGGTATGATAGTAATTACTATGATATACAAGATGCAATATATGAAAATTTGTGTTAGTTTAATTTTTATCCTATCAATCCAAATGAGTACTTATCTCATAACATGTTTACACCTATTGGACTAGGAGAGTATCCTAACAATTCATAAAATTAGTATGTTAAGGTTTCTACTCAATAAAAATCTTAGAAGGATAAAATAAAGGCTCTAATTCAAGATAATACACATAATTGAAGCATAAACACTTATTACAATATTAGTTCATAAAAACAATAAAATTAAATCCATGCTTTATGTTTGCGTGTTTCAACACTTTAATATAATATTTAATGTACTCACAACCCTAATAATCCTACTATTAAATGCACCTTTGCTTCCCCACTACAAAATTATGGGTGTTAAAATCTTTTCTCCTAGTCATGGGTTCCAAAACATGTCACATCTATATCCAATGTTTTAGATAGT